>JAXRKP010000418.1:5000-132500 GCA_037039925.1 Doris montereyensis
AAAAATTAATAAATGTATATAATATAATTATGAGTTGGTCGTTTTTTGTTCGCGAAGGCTCTATTGATAGGCCACTAAGAGTAACCATATTTTGCATGTTGACTTTAAACCATCCCCAGATCGTTTTTGTTTGAGAAAATATCCTGCCAAAAATGACATTGAATAAATGTAAACTTCATTGTCTCCCCGTCTTTGATATCCTTTTCATTCAGCTAGCCCCGCCATTTTGAACAGGTTATACCGGGTAATTAAAAAGTGGAATAGTACCTTCACACATACCTTCGTAACCTCAGAATTGAATAATAACCCGATCTGATAATCGTACTTGGTACCACCCGGGGTGTAATATGCTTGTTATCTTATATTACAAGCATGCTCTTAACTAATGTTGGATTATGATTTCTCTTTATTATAGAGCCGATTCTCTTGAACTTTGACTACGGTTAACTCAGAAACCATTGTATCGGTTACGGGTGATATCATTTGATCAAATTAGTACTCGATACTTAAGTTATGCGAGCTTTTTATTGTAATGACCTGGAATCGAGAAATTAGATGTAGCTCTAGATCTAGTAACAATAAAAAGTTTCGTGGATTGCAGGCAAACCAATATTTTTCCAGTCATTTAAAATACTGATTTGATCTAAGAATTTAATAGCTAAAAACCTACAGCGGGCCATTTTGAAACATAGATGCAAAATATAGAGGCTGTGGGTGTAGTAATTCCTGAGTTATAAGCGGTCAATGTTAGAGACGTTCAGCTTTATACAAGCATGCCCGTAAACAATGATGATTTTTTTTCAACGATGAATTACACAATATGTTACCGGGTGCAGGTTGATATCAAGTACCGGTACATTATTCGATACTTAGGTTAGGCAGGCTTTTCATTGCGTATCTAATGACCGGAAATGAAGGAATGAGTAAAAACAATAACAATAAAAAGTCCCGTGGATCGTAGGCAAAACAATCTTTTTTGCAATCAATTAATAAAGACTGATTTGACCCAAGAGTTTATTCGCTAAGAACCTAAAGCAGGCTATTTGAAATTTACATGAGAAATATGGACATTGTGGTTGTAATGGTTCCTGAGTTTTGAGCGGTCAAAGTTTGAGATGTACAGTTTTATATAGAGAGATATTATTATATTCACACACATAATATAATATTATGCTTTTTCTTTCTCTCTTTCATAGGGAATTAAAAATGCCATGAAGCCAACTCCTGACTGGGGTCCAGCCAATGCTAGCGACAGAGCAGAAGTGAATGGAGAGTCTAACACTGCTTTCGATGGTGACGTAGAACTCGGTGACGTCACAGAATCCAAAGCAAATGAAGTGTTGGATACTAGGCGTGCTTACTAACAGGCCAGTCACCCGAAATTAGGTCAACAATGTTTTGGTCCCATCGCGAAGCCGCATGGCGTGGTTGGCGATGAGCCGCGGCTCAAACTAGACCTAATCAACTGTGTTGCGAGCGATTAAAAACCTAAATTAATATTACATACTGTATAGATCTAGATCTAGATTATGTATTAGATTTAGAAAATTTAGATTTCCTAATCGTAGGTCTATATTATTATATTATTACTATCTAGAATATATAAGATCTAGATCTAGATCTACCACACATCGACGTTTCATGAAACAAATTAGAAAACTATGCACGTAAAATAGGAAAAGAAACTAGAATTGATGAAATAGATTTAGATCTAGATCTAGGTTCTAAAGTTCTAGATCTAGATCTATACGAGAATAAACCTTCCTGCAACAACAGTAACAACTAGACAGTTACAGAGATGAGTTGACAGGAGAAGTAGGCCTAGAGTTAGAAACAGTGCTTATCAAGGATTGGAGTGTTCATTACAAAGCTTCAAAAACAAAAACATTTAACAGACGTGTAGTAAGTTGTGATACTAGTAATACTAGTAGTAAAAGTAGTACATGTAGTAGTAAAACAAATAAAGGGACATAAAAATAAGAAAATACCCAACGATTTATTGATGTACAAAACAGACAGTGGCAGTTTCGGGTTTTGTTATAATCATTATAATGTCAATAAATCGTTGGGTATTTTCTATTTTTGTGTATTTGTCTCTCACTCTCATACCCAACAGTGACTTGATTCTTTATCACTTACATGTAGTAGTAGTAGTTGTAGTACCGTAGTAGTAGTTCAAAAGTGGTAGTAGTAGGAGGAGGAGGAGGAGCAATACTTGTAGTAGGTGTAGTACATGTATATGGTTGTTGTTGGTGGTGGTGTTTTTGTTGCTGCTTTTGTTACTGTTGGTGGTTGTGATGAGAATGTTTTGGTGTTGTTTTTTGTAACAGGTACTCACCAGGGCGACTCGTGGTTGCGGATCTCCAGAAGAAAAAAACTCCAGCTGCTGTAATTTTTCAGAATGCCAATTGATGCGTATGTTTTTAACTAAATGAACTGTGTCATACAAGAGAAATAAAATGGAGTCAGTTGATAATACTGCTCTCCAAGGAGAAGGATGAGATTTGAACATTTAAAAAAGGATTGATTTACGCGGTTATTATCATTTACAATGCCAATAACTGTAGCGCCACATTTCTCACAAAAAAAAATAACATCACAAACTTGATTGAATTGAAACAAAAAGTAAGAGTGTGACATGGCAACATTTTTGCGCGAAACGTTTGACCACCAAAAAGCACTTTACCATCACACAAAGTAATGTTGTTGCAATTTTATTAGGATTATCAACCGTAACCAAAAACAGAACCACCTCTATATGGCACTGAAGCTTTCACATAAATTTCATCAATGATTAAAATAGTTCCTATTTCTTTCATCCATACTGGAAAAACTGATAAAAACATGTTGTCATCACTAGTGTTCTTGGCATTGGAGGTAATCTTCTTAAAGGTACTTATTGATGGAAGCTGTAATGATTCCTCAGTTGAAGATACAAACTTCTTGATTGGTTCAACCACGTAAAGGCAAGAAGAAGATTTAACTGTGAGTGTAAACATGATTGTTTTTGGGGGCATTTAATAATGAAATGTTGCGGTTGATGAAGTTAACTTTGTCGTTTTCACAATCATGAGCAGTTGAAACAAGCCTAACAATTTCATCACAACGTCTGCACTGTTTGAGGAAATTATGGTAAACACGAAGAACATTTTTTAGGCTTCGTTTGTTCACAATCCTCATCAATGGAAAAATAAACACAGAAGTTAGGCACTAGTCCGACCTTCACTGAAAAACACATAAGTGTTAGTATAAGAAGTAACAAAGCCTTTTTTAGCAAGCTAGCTCTTGAAACAATTTGTCAAAATTGTCTGCACAATGAGGAGTTTATTTCATCAATGTCAACAGTTCTGGATTCCACAGTTGATTTCTTTGTACCCGTGGAGTCGTGCTGCTTGGAGTTGCACGAGGGCGGAATGTTGAGAAAAACTGTTGGTGGAATTGCAGGTACTTCAAACCGACTTAGGCGAAGTATGGGGACATCAACTGGCCAGTGAATTGTACATACTCCCATGTTACCAGTGATATTTTCAAGCAAGTTTATTTGGAAGGCAACTAACCATTCACAGCATTTTTTCAATTCATTTGGAAAACATGGCAAATTTCTCTTTGGATTGGTTAGTTCTGTAACCGGTAGTGCAACCTACTACACAACAACCCACTAGGAGCAACAGCCTATTAAAGTTCTGGATTAACTTAGATAACTGGGAATAAAGAAAAGAGCGATTTCATGATTTGACTTGAAATTAAATGATGTTGCAGCTACTGCTAGAAGATCTACTTCACTCTAAATCTGATACTTTTATTAATTTGATTTTGTGAATCACATAAAAAAAACTAAATACTAGGCCTACATACTGTATCGATCTAATCTAGATTCTAAATCTAGATCTAGAGATCTGATTAGATATAGATCTAGATAAGGTCTCGTACGTAAAATAAATTACCCTGTTCACTGTCAAAGTCTAGATTCTAGATAAACCCTAGAATATAGAGCTAAATCTTTGAATTAGAGCAGAATGTAGATCTAGATCTTGATCTAATCCAGAAAAATAACACAACAAACTTCAAATCACAGCACAGCACATGATTGAAGCAAATAGAAAATCCGTCGTGAAATACGCAGAGAAAACAAGAAAATTAGAAATATCCAACTCTAGTATCTTCTATCATCACTTTCGACTTCGAATTGGGTGTCCGGAAGTAGTATTTAACTACTAGAACGATACTCGGAAAGCAGTATTGATATTCATCGCCTGCACGTAAAAACCACTATAACCGAGAGAGGCAGAAGGTATCGAATATTTTTTATGTATCGTCTTGTTGACATCACTCCCATGCACAGTCTGTCGCTTCACGTCTTGTCAGCCACGTGTAAATCCAGACGAGACCATAGGACCAAAACATTCGTTGACCTAATTTCGGGTGACTGGCCTATAGATAGATATATATATAGATATATATAGAGAGATAGAGAGAGAGAGAGAGAGAGAGAGAAAGAGAGAGAGAGAAAGAGAGAGAGAGAGAGAGAGAGAGAGAGAGAAGAGATAGAGAGATAGATAGATAGAGGGAGAGAGAGAGAGAGAGATAGATAGATAGATAGATAGATAGATAGATAGATAGATAGATAGATAGGTAGATAGATATATAGACAGACAGACAGACAGATATAGATTGGATAGATAGACAGATAGATATATAGATAGATAGATGGATAGATAGATGGAAATATATATAGATATATATATATATATATAGATAGACAGACAGACAGACATATAGATTTAGATAAATAGATATATAGATAGATCGATAGATAGATAGATAGATAGATAGGTCGTTAGAGTTAGATAGTTAGATATATATATAGGTGGGTAGATAAATAGATATATAGATAGATAGATAGATAGATAGATAGATAGATAGATAGATAGATAGATAGATAGATAGATAGATAGATAGATAGATAGATAGATAGATAGATAGATAGATAGATAGATTGATATATGAGCAACTGGACGATTCAAGAATTGATTGTTCTTTTCTTATTGTTATTTATCTATGATGTTAGATGTATATTAATCTATGGAAATGGTATATTACTATGAATAATCAAATAACGGTAATCATTGTGCAAATATAGATCAAATCAGGTGAGCGTTGACATGTATCACTCGGTATCAGTAATGATACGGAATCAACCAATGAGGACAAATAGGGAATGCCGTTAAGAGGGTTTGTCAATTTCATATATAATGCTTTCCTTTTATGGTGAAGCCATGGATGCCGACGCAGAGATCACTGGTTCAATTCTATGTCAGGGGCTAATGAAAATGTTTAATGTGTTCATAATTTGTATTAATGTATTTCTCCCCATGGTGCTTTATCTAACATCTAGTTCATATCCCTTTGCATTGTTTTCGGTATGGAACTTGCCTCACCACATTTCATATGTGTGTAATGATACAAAAACAACAAAATATTGGGAAAAGAATGACTGGTAGTGTTGTAATCATGGTAGTACTGTGTTTGAGAGAGATTGAAACCATATTTTATTCTTATAAAATATAAGACTAGACACGTACTAATAAATGGAGATGCACCTGCATGTGCAGTATTATTACATTGTATCTGTATCAGGTTACTTCCCATGTATCAAAACAAAAAGAGGATTCAAAGCGTTGTACAGCTGATCCGCAACTCTGTGATGCTTGACCGTTTTTTAATGTCAAATATGAGTGTTGTTGGAATAATGTGTATAAAGTATAAATTAAGATATCAGAATATCATTAGTACTCAGTTGTTTTTTTCACTGTTTAAGTTTTCAGTAGCTAAAATTGTCATTTATATTCATCTCATTGCTTGGTAATAATTAACTGATTTCTAAATTTTCATTAAACAAAAATGTCATATGAATATGATAATATATTCATCTCGTCATTTGGGAATTATTAGCTGATTTCTTTGTCAATCATTAATTAATCATCTTTTTTTTCTTCAGGTTATTTGTTTATATAGTCTCTCAGTGTTTGATATTGATTAACTAATCAATCCGTCAATCAGTTTTCTGTTAAGTCTATTTGTTTGGTTTCTCATTCAGCATTGTTTGATACTGATAAACTAATTGAATTGTCAATCACGTCTTTATTCGCTCAATTTTGTTTGTGTGATTGGGATTTCTCTTTCAACTCATTGTTTGATACTTTGTCAACCAAGTATATGTTCAGTCTATTACAAATTACACGCATTTGTGTTTGATCTTGTGCTATAGTAAGTAACCTTCATAAGTCGTCGGTCAATTTGTTTGTGTGATCTCTCGTTCAACTCATTGTTTGATATTTTTTTCAACCAAATGTCTGTACAGTCTATTGCAAATTATACACATTTGTGTTTGATTGTGTACTAAAATTTATTGGAGGTTTCAAATGCAATACAGGTCACCCACTTCAACTCGTTTGTACATATGATATACATGACAATGTATAATTGCGTATTACATTACCGTAACATTTTAATATTCTGCAGGTTAAAAATCCTTGAGAAAACGAAACGAGAAAGTAAATGAAATAATTGAAATTTTGAAATTCAAACTTTCACTTCAAAGATATTACTACATTGTATTTGTATTACAATTACATACATATTCTTCTATCTGAGCCTGAAAAAACAAACAAAATTAATTGCAGTAGATTCAAACCGTGGATGAAATCGTTTCTCTCGTTGATATTTTCCTTTAGTAAAGTTATTTAAGTATATAATTTTTGCCTGCAAGTTATCTACAATTACAATGGACTAAACAAGGATTTAAGTCAAAAACACACGATGGGCGGCTGTGTGATTTCTTAATATTATCCAGGTGATTAATGGACATTTCTGATGTTTACTTATGACCGTCTTCTGCCATCCCCATTTAGCTGGATCAGCGTAGCTGGGGGGGGAGAGACATGGTGGAAAGTGCGTCCTGCGTTGGTGGCAACCTCTCAATAGGTTTTCATTAGTGGAAACACCGGGCTTCGGTTTATAGAAGTTGCTTGTGTAGAGGGGGATCAAATAGCTGCACAACAAATGTCTCTATGGATGCCATGGTGTCTGCATTGATCTCTGTAACTACAGGAGACAGAATACAAACGATGATGTCCCTCTCTGGTTTTTGCTCCCCACCTTTCATGCTGATTTTTTACTTTTCCTCAAAAGGCAGACATGACATCGCATCCTGTGAATGCGTGGAATCCTAGTAAAAGTGTCCAACTTCATGGACAGGGGTGTGTTTTCTCCATTGCATAATATCCACAGCTCCTTGACTTCCATTTGACATACAAACGCAGTTGCGAGGACTACAACATCACTATCATTAGCTTTGATAGATATTTTACTCATACCAGCGGATGTGGCATGATGGACGTGCACAATAATCCATGAGAACAAGGTGAAATGTATGTAGTGTCTACGGACGGGAAGGCAAGGACCCCTATGCCATGGTGACGATCATTTTGCAAGAAGACTCAGATCATCCATTTCTTGAGCGAGAAAACTGGAACAATTCCGATTTGGTTGATTCCACTCTTAGAAATGTTGCCAGTGTCCTGGGATCTTTATCGCAGCTGTTACTTTAAGGCGCATTTCTTCACCCCTTTTCCCTCTCGTCTCATACTTCGGAACCTCACTCTTATAGGTGTCCAATACGATATCAATCCTCGAAACTTTCTCGGCACATTTTCTGATGAGTGGTCCAAAAATGCCCCTTGAGAAATCGGAAAAGGTTCTGCATGTCGCAGGTTGGAGCATCGGGTTAAACAGCATCGGATTCTGATTCCACTTTAGAGGAATGACATGCAATGATTCATTTCAGACTTTGTGCCGAAATGCATTCTTCTGTTGGGTGAAACGTCATCATTTTCATGCGACATGACTTCCTCACTAATTTCTCTTCTTGCTTGAGCTGAAAAGACAAGTTTTAATAATTCTTCTTCTCTTATTTCCTTTTTGTGACCGCGATGCCCTATTTCTATTTGTTAAGCTTGACAGTAACTGTTTATGAAACATCATTTGACAAGATTCGATTCTTGATAAATCGTATAAGTTATAAGATTTACCCCTGACGACCTGTCCCACGGAACACCATGAAACTATTGAAACTCTTCTGGCGGGGGGAAGGGAGCGAGCAAGGGGAATGGGGGGGGGGTGCAATGTTTTGGCTCTCTTATAAACCCTTAGAATGCATTTTACTTGACATCATCATGCCCAAAAGTGATATAGCGTAAAATGGTGGAGAAATAGACATAGTGATATAGCACAGAATGGTGGAGAAATAGGCATAAGGAGGGATGATCTTGCTGGATTGAAAAAAATAGAGGCATTATGTTCAGGCCTTATGTGCCTCCTGGCACATAGAAAGTTAAGTTAAGGTAAGGGAAGACATTGTCATTAAATGAAATCATGTCACGTCAGCACAGCTTCTGTTCTAGATAATTATTCGATCCTGTAATACATTTGCACATGTCCTAATTTGAGCTTCAACAGATATTGTTTCGACTCTGTGTCTGTGATTGTAAAATGTAAATTTTGCAAAAACCCATTTCGGTTCCAATACTAAAATCACCTGCCGCTTTAGGTAATCTTTCTTTCAGCTCATCAAGCGTAGACTGGCGGCGCAATCTGCTTCAAATTTCATTATTGTTTTTTGTTGTCAACCTGCTTGTCATGTACTTGTCGATTTTGTTCTAGCTATGCTTGTCATTTTTCTTTATGCTTTAACATGATATACTGTCTGAGTCCTTGGATTCCGCAGTCATTTCTTCATACGTAATGACGAACGGATAAGCGTCGAGTCTCAGTATTTCTTTAATGTTTGCAGTGACTTCCGCATAATATGCGTTTTCGCCAACCTAGAAAGAGTATATTCGTTTACTGATGTGATGGGATCAAAAGTACTAGAGCTAGATCTATATGTGACTAAGAAACTATAAAATGATTTAAGGTATACATTCCTTTTAAATATTTTTCATATAATTGAGCCGTCACGATGTCATGTGGAGACTTGTAGTTGTAGCATCATGAAAGTCAAATAGTCAATTCAAGCTGGAAACGCGCTTAATTAAAAACCTGATATCTCGGCTCAGAATAAAGTGTTTTACAAAAAATAAAGTGCTTTGAGCAGAAAAATGAACAAAGTTTAAGATAAAATACAACGCAACTCATTTTCAAAGACATTGAATTTAAAAATATGTTAATGAAAAGGTTGTTTTTAACGTATAAAAACACAGACAAGCGCGTTAAACGGACAATAGTTGAAGCTGACAATGACAAAAAGCTTCTTCAACCTTTTGAAGATGACACCTTGCTCTTTTTCCAAAAACAGCCTCGAGAACATGACAATATAAGATTTTTTTAATGAAATAAGTAGCCATCTTTTGTTTTTTTTCCGAACGTGTGTCCATCTCTCAAAATCTTCTAAATTGGAAAGTTTCACATGCCAAATTTCTTACAAACGAAAAACAAATTTTATTTCAGAAAAAAGTCATTAAAAACCCTTACTAAGAGAGAGGGTGGGAAGAAAGAGGGAGAAAGAAGAGGAAGGGGGTTAGGGACAGAGAAAAGGTAATAAAAATGAGACAATAGTTAGAAGCTGACAATGAGGCTTAACCCTGAAAGAAAACAACCTGCTGTTACAGGCCAATCTTGACTGACCAAATTAGGAAGTTAACCCTGACAGAAATAAAACAACTTGCATGCTGGTCTTGAATGACTAAGATTTAGGGAGTTCTTTTAAGGTGGCATCATCACGAATACCTGGGATACAGTGGGCTCTTTTTTCAAAGTAATATAAACAAAAAATCGACTCTGGAAAAGAACAACTGTGATTTTTGGACGTGGAATAGGGCAATTAATGGAAAAGTTTTAGCTTGGAAAAATTCAATTACAGAAACAAAAGAAAAAGGACAAGGAATAGAAAATGTAGGACCAAATCCATCTTCTCAGGAGTAGTGTCAAAAATAGAGCACAGGAGTAGGCCTCCTAATGCATAAAAGGCAAATGCTACTAGAAAGTTGAAAATGCCCTATGCTAAAAAAAACTTATATTTCAGACGTAAATCCATCTCTCAAAATCTTCTAAATTGGAAGAAGAGGAAATTTTCTTAAAGATTAACAAATAAATACATGAAGACAGATTGGATTTCAGAAAAAGGTAATAAACAGATGAGACATGACCTAGTGAAGCCAAAAGTGATTATTAACTGAAGAAAAGGAAAGAGAAAGGAAGAACTAAATAAACCAATAGTAAAACAAATGTACTAATCCAGGATAAAAAGATCCCGAGAAAGGAAAGAGGAAGGGGTGGAGAGAAATTAGAGAGGGACAGAGAAAAGGTAATAAAAATGAGCTGATCAAAGGCTAAGTGGTTTTAAGGGGAGTAGAAAACATTCTCCAAGTCCTGTTGCCTTACAGGCCAATCTTGACTGATCAAAGGCTAAGGGTTTTAACCCTGACAAAATAAAACAACCTGCTGCCTTACAGGCCAATCTTGAATGACTAAAGACCAAAGAGCTGAAAAAGTAATAACTGACAGAAAGGGTGCCTGCCTTGCAGAGCTGGTACTTGAATGACTATAGGTTTGGGTTCTGACAGAAAATAAAACAACCTGATTCAAAGTAATATGGCTCAATGATACATCCCATCACCATACCGGCTATTAAACTTACGACTCTGGAAAAGAACCCTGCTTATCCAAAACAACCTGATTTTAAATTAATATAAACAGATTTGGATACAGCTGAAGAAATGGAACTCAATTCAAAGAACACGGACTATAAACATTTTACCTCAGTTTACAGAAACAAAGAAAAAAGGACAAAGGAATAGAAAATGTAGGACCAAATCAACTTTAATCTTCTCAGGAGTAGATGTCAAAAAAAGAAGCTAGGATAAGGCCTCCTAAGCATAAAAGGCAGTAACAAATGCATAAAAAAGGCAAATGCTACTAGAAAGTTGAAAATGTGTAAGCCCTATGCTATTAGACGTAAATATTAAACCAAAGGAAGAGAATTAAATTATTAATAGCTTATATGGACCAAACGAAAAAGATATCTAAGCAACCAGAAGAAAAGGATATCTTAGTAAATAGCTGCAGCAAGAATCTTAAACCCAAACAGGAATTAATGGTTTTAGAAGATTTAAACGCTAGAATAGGCAATAATGTAGAAACATCAGGAGGAGTAATAGGTAAGAAGTGAAAAGAAGGAGAGACAACAACTTCTCCAAATGGAAAGAAACTAATAGATTTTTTTGTAAAGAATAACATATGAAAATAGATAACACATTTTTTTCCTAATAAAGATATCCACAAATATAATACAAGAGTAAATGTAAAGACAGATGTGAAAAGTCAATCATAGACTACAAATAGTTAGCACTCCTTTTTTACAGTACAATGGATATCCACAAAGTAAACAGAGGAACTGAAATATTTAGTGATCATCACCTAGTGATAGTCAAAAGCAACAAAATGAGATTATTAACTGAAGAAAAGGAAAGAGGAAAAACTACTAAACTTAAAATAGAAGAACTAAATAAACCAATAGTAAAACAAATGTACTAATCCAGGATAAAAGATCTATCTAAAAGGCAGATGGATCTGAAGGAAAAGCACAATAGAAGAAAAAGTGGCAAATATATAAAAAAACACTCCTCAGTTGTACTGAAGAGGTCTGTATAGGAAACAAATTAAAGGAGTTGGAAAAGAACAGCATGGTGGAATAGAGAAAAGCAAATGTCAAGACTAAGATCAAAGAAAAGAAAGATGCCTGAAAGAAATTTGCAAACAAAGAGACCAGCAGGAAAGGATAGATATGAGTAAATGTCAACTACTAAGATCAAAGAGAAAGTTGGGAAAAGCAAACAAAAACAGGATCATGAGTAAAAGAACTATCGCCAAAGAGAAAGTTAGGAAAGCAAAACAGGATCAGTGGGAAGAGTTTGGATAAAGACTTCAAGAAAGCCATCAAGGATATCAAAAGCTGTTCTGGGAGCAATGAAGAGCATGAGAAAGACCAAAGCATGCCCAATACGAAAAATTAAGAATGCCGAAGGAGAAAGAATGAAAGGAGACAGTGAAATCATGGAAACGTGGAGAAAGTATTTTCAACAATTACATAATCCCTCCAGAACATATGAAACAAGGAGTACAGATCAATTATTAAGAGTAACAAGTAATAGAGTTGAGACAGCTGAAGATGTAGATATCTCAATGGAAGAACTTCAAACTGCTATAACTATAAGAAAAGTGAAATTAGGAAAAGCCCCAGGAGCAGATCAAGTTTATCCAGAACTGATTAAAAACCAAATGAGAGAGGCAGACAAACTACTACATGCAATATGTCAACAAGCATGGAAGTCCAAACAGGTGCCAGACGACTGGAAAAAGGAACAGTAGTACAATACACAAGAAAGGATCAACTATGGAATGCTCAAATTATAGAGGGATATCACTACTTAGCGTACCAGGAAAAGTGTATGCCAGGATTCTGGAAATGAGACTGAGGAAAAGAGTAGAGGATCAGATTGAAGAACACCTGAGTGGATTTAGACCAGGAAGAAGTGTACAAGATCACATATTTACAATTAGACAAATAATAGAAAAATTCTTTGAGAGAAACATTGACTTGCACCTGTGTTTTATTGACTTAGAAAAGGCATTTGACACTGTGAGGAGGGATGAACTATGGCATTCCTTAAAAGAACACAACATAGAGCAAAATTTAATAGAAGCCATTAAAACTTTTTACAATAAACCAACATGTGCAGTGAGTAGCTGGAAATGTATCTAATGAATTTGACATAGATATAGGAGTAAGACAGGCTTGTATCCTAAGTCCTCTTGTTTATCACATTTATGGATTCAGTCGCAAAGGCATCCTCAAACATGAAAAAAAATGAATGTAGCTATGTGGAAGCTCAAACCAGGGTGAATTAAGAGGAAACAGCAAGGCGAAAGATAAGTAAAAGAGTGAAAGTAGTGAAAGGAGGGAAGAAGGGCCTACCAGCAGGACCGGCCTACTGCCAAGTTTAGCGACTTAATAATTAAATTGATCAGGAGATGACTGTGCCTGAATACTTGTTTGTTTGCTTGTTTCATTGAAAAATACTCCATCCACCATGGTGAATTAAGAGGATTTTTGTTTGTTTCTTTGGAATTTACCCCATCCACCATTGCACTTTCAGTGACTCAGGGTGAATTAAGTTAGAGGAAACAGCAAGATGAAAGATAAGTGAAAAAAAGAAGGAAAGGAAAAAGTAGGACCTACCAGCAACACCCACCAACCGCCCGCAAATCAATGTTAATAAATGTTATTTTGCATACAACTAACAGTTTGTACAACAGGTGGAATCAAGCAAAAGGCGACACAACTGAAAGATGCAGCTTTATAATATAAACAGACAGGAAAACATGTCATAAGCTTTTAATTTCATTGAAATTTACCGTATCTACCATATGCAGTAATCTCAGTGCGAATTCAAAGAAAACAGTAAGTTAAGACAAAAGACGTAAAAGAATGAATGGAAAGAAGAACCTACCACCACTACTACCAATGATGCCAGCTAAGCGCCCACACTTGTCATCATTTGTTTGCTTTATTGGAATTTACCCTGTCCATCATGGGTGATGATCTTGGAGTGAATTAGGAGGAAATAACATGTTGAAAGACATGTCTAAGAGTGAAAGAAAGGAAGTGGAACCTGTGAGTAACGACTACCAACCGCTCACACTTGTGAGTTATGAGAACAATCCACACAATGACTATTAAATTCTATTTGACTATGTATAAACTGATACACACAAATGCTTATCTGCATCATACATATCTATAACATATTTATAAAACAAGTTAACAAATCAATCTGTCAGTACAAACGAAATAATGAAGCGACAAAATTTTTGAATTGAATGGTACATTTTTTTATTATTATTTACACATTAACATAAAAAATTACAAAGAAGAGATCCGGGTGATCATTTGATGTCCTCTTGAGGACTCGGTAGTCCAGAGGCAAGGTGTCGGCCTCTCAACCAAAAGGTAGTGGGTTCAAGCCCCGTCGACGGTTAAAATTAAAATATTTTCTCGTTTTTTTTTCGGACACAATCGTGTGGATGTGGGTAAATCAAATCAAATCAAAATAACTTTGCACATAATTTACCATGAAATGCAAATAAACCATTTTAAATTTTAAGAGTAGGGTAAGAAAAGTTGAAAGATAATAAGAGACAAATAAACTGTCAAGGTGTTGAAAATGATTTTTTTTAATAATTAGAAACGCATATCATATATACTTTTTTACACTGGCCATATCATGAGATCCTACAAAATAAGTATCTTTCTTTCAGATAGACCAGATCCCAGCGAGTAATAAAGGATATAAAGAAGCAGGACCAGCCACTACTAAAATATAAACTCTCTCCATTGTAATCATGTGTTTTTTCCCCCACATCGAAACAACATGGATTTCAAGAGGAGACACCTCGTTCCTCCCAAGAGTGTTAAAAATAAGAAGACATTCTAATGAGCCCATGATAATTGTAAAAAAAGGACAACATAAAATATTCACTGACATGAAATACAGCTAGTTACAAAGTAAACAAATTATGTGGATGAAAAGAAATTCATACATGCAATACATTTGTATGAAACAATGTAAAAATTGTGACAGTAATGTCCTCAATGTGATGAAATCCTAACAGAAAAAAAAAAAAAAATACATTTCATCTTCCTTTGTGGTATAGCACTTCCCTTTCCATTATTCATAGAAGTACAGCCAACACAAAAATGCGCGACTGAATCAATAGTTACAGGAGAAAAGAAAGATGGCTACACAGACACATATGAGTCATGAGTATAACACTATACCTAATGTGCTTTTCTAAAATATTTAAATGCTACTGGTCCTGATGACCATGACCAAAAGCTTTTTGATATCCTTATGACTAACAATTTTTCATATCTTACAAGTACTGTCTTGCATTGTAAGGATACGGTCGTATTCCAGATGTGTACAAACAACAGCTATGTTCTGCCTTCAGATCACTCCTTCCTACTTGGTCCATAATTCTATTGGTACAAAATGGAAATGACAACAGTAAGGTCTCATTCATTTTTGTTTTTTTCCTTAGGAAGAAGTTGATTGTTGTTTTTCAATGTTACGGTATGGATATTATATGCTTGTCATTCATGTTTTCTTCTTCTTCGGTCCTTTCGTTGGAGTGGCTTCTGATTTTCTTTTCCCTTTAGGTGCGCCTGGCTTGGCTCCCTTCTTCTTCCTCTCTGCTTTCTCCTTCTCCTCTAGCTCCATGTTCTCTCTTTCAATGAGTGTGATCAATGTGTTGCAACGACGTTGAAGCTCCTGAAATTAGATAAATGGTGGCATAAGTAATGGCATACTTTGAATCCACTATACATTTTTTCACCCCAAAAACTAAAATACCCCCTAATAAAAGGCAGCAACAAACACTTCTCCACTGAAAGTTTTAAAAAATACCCCCGAACCAAAACCCAATTGAAGTAATAATCGAACAGACATTGCAAACACAAGACACAGATGAAATAAGACTTTTGAGTGGGGAAAATGCATAAAGCGGAGCACGGGTATCTCAAACTCCTCCAGGTCGGGTTAAGGAGTTATATAGCCGTTAATTCGAGATTTCCATTTCATACCACCTGTTCCATACCTGTATCATCCATTATGTACCCAGGCCAGTCATATATCTAACTCTAGAGTTAATTCACCCAGCACTTGTCTGTTCAGTCACGTCACATGACCCAAGTCAAAGTGGAACGATTCGTTCAAACCAAACTCATGAAAGCACATATTATATCATCAGCACTGTATCATTCCAGGCAGTGTTTAAACGACACATAACTGCACTGAACAGCAAACTGTTTTTTCGAGCTTTTGACAAGGGGAACAAACAACAAAATGTATAGTGTGAACACCCCCTCCCACCTCTTCCATATCCACTTCATCGCTAAGTATGAATACTGCCTTATACATGTACAGTCAAGAGGGTAAAGTGCCTATTCTCGGACCACCAAGCCTTTTTCCTGCGTAACATTAAGCATTTTAAAATATTTTGTTTACATTTTATGGGAGGTCTGTAGTTCAAGATTTCCGTGTTGGGGTTCGAAAGGTGTGTTGCTGGTACAAAGAAAATAAAGGGGTTAAAAACAGACCTAGAGAAGAGTTTGAGATAACGGTGAATTGAGTTTTTCATTTTCGAGATTCGCGTTCTGCACTATATTAGGGGTCTTTCACAAGGAACCCAACGTTGGACCTAGTTTTTTTTTAGGGGTTTAACCCGGGACCTCATGATCCCAAGTCAGGCAGCCTAACCATTCGATCACAGACGCCACCTGTATCGAGTTAAGCTGTTTAGTACCATATATGGTGGTTTCAAGCTGAACGTAAACTAATTGAAGGGTAAAAGACATGTGAAAGAGTGAGAAGAAAGTATCACCTACCAGCAGCATTCACTAACTCTCCTCAAACTACACAAAGAGTGAAACAGACAAACAGACATACAAAACAATACAGTAAATTTTCTTTCCCAAGGGAAAAAAGCGAAATGCCTGAAATGGGACTCGAACCCAGTACCTCTGGTCACAGCACAATGCATTTTAACCACTCAACCCCATATATTTAAAACAAGAAAGAAAAAGCAATGACCAATAACTTACCATTGCAGTTCTTGATTTGATGAACCAGTCAAAGCGGAACTGTGGAGCCTGCCGGACTGCTTGCCTTAGTTCATCATAAACATTTTCCTTGTCAAAACCAAGTTTATGCAACATGCAGACGAGAAAGCGGTCTTCTTCCTCTGTGTAGTTTTTGCCTTTGTTAGTTCCATACTGGATTCGCAACTGATGGAAGGGTGCTCTATATCTGGCCATCTATTAGGAAAAATAGTATGGATTAACATATTTTAGAAATAGGGCAATAAAGCACCCCCCCAAAACAAAAGGAAGAAAAGAAACTGCATCAAATACAAAGCAAACTATGACAGGAAATGTTTACATAGAGACTTTACAACTATGATGCACCCCCCCCCCATTACTTTTTGTACGCAAATTTTAAATTGTTACTCTGATGCCTTTCGATTTGATTTTGATTTTAACCTCATCTACAAATAAGGTGGTGATCTCGGGGTATGGTCTGTATTTCACACAAACACACATCTACTCCGAATTTGATGATCAAACATTGTCAGCACATAACAGTTGCAACAAAGTACTTTTCATTTATAACTCTTTTCCATCTTCCATTGATTTTTCCCCAGAAGAAATAGTTAATATATATTTTAGTGCCCCCTTCCCCTCTCTAATTTTTTAAAATAGTGATTGAAAAGGTATAGAATAAAAGCTGATTAGATGTCAATGTAAATAACAAGGGGCGTACCTTTGCATCTAAAGCCTTTTTGATGCTAATTCTACGTTGAATGAGCTTCACCTCGCTCAATCTGAGCCATAATACGTTCAATGTCTTGGAGCTCATTACAACGTTCCCAGAACACACTGCTGTATTGATTTACCTAAACAGATGAAAAGCAATTCAAAATGAAAAGTATACAATTAATTAAATAAAGTCTCTCCTAAAAACTCAACATTAAATCCTAATGAAGGAGAGAATTTATTAGTAATGAAGACTTTTAAAGTTGAATAATTCAACATCATATACCGTCAGTTACTGTGAAGTTCCTTGTGATGTTTTAAAACAATGTCTTGAACATATTTGAAGAGCCTTTGATAGGAATAGTGAACTGCATACTTTATAAAACTGCTGAAACATCATAGGTCAAAAAGATTAAATAGTTTACAATGTGCCTTTGTTCACCATATGCAGTGATCCCGGATAATATGAGAAGAAACAGGAAGATAAAGATAGGGCATGTCATTGTCAAAGAATGGAAAGAATGTGCATCAGTACCTGCCAAACAACTAAATAAATTTAAAAAATTGAATACCTTTGTTGATGAGCTGGGGATAAGGGGAAAAGCCCCGAATCCAAAACATTGTCTGAAATAAGATTTCCGTGCTTTACTGACTACAATGGTTCTAACCCTGAATTCTTCATTTGTGAAATATTCTTCATAGGAAAAATAAAATGACCCAGCAGTTCACAAATATTATGATTGGTAATTCATACAAAAGTCATAGAAATTTAAACTCTTCCTTTTTAAAAGTTTGAAAAATAGTAAATACTATAGTAACATAAACTAATTGAAATTACCTCTTCAGGGCTTTTGCCCTCAACCTCCCCTTGCAATACTTTCAATGTCGTCTCTACCAAATTTTTCATTAGCTTTGATGAACTGTTGAAAGTCTCTTTTGCTCCAGTTTGTAAAGCCCTGAATAATAATAAGAATTCAATTTGAATTTTTAATAAATAAAAAAAGAATAACAATACATAGAATGGAAACTGATCTGAGAGTAAATTCAGTAAATTATCTTCAAAGGAGAAATAGATGTCATTCTATTCTAAATATCTCAATGAACAAGAAATCATGCCACAGGCTGACAAAACAAAGTTTTGCTCTGACATTTTTCAGTGTCTTCTCATTCGTGAAGTTGAATGGGGGGAAATCAACATCAACAACAAAAAACAGAAAGAAAAAAACAAAATCGTAAAGATGTATTGTAATAAAAGAAAGTCAAGAACCATGGATGATTCAATCTCATATCAGCAAAAGACACCTTTCATTATTGTTTATATTTTGAACACATAAAACATGAGCCTTTTCTGAAACATTCTAATAGTAAACAATGATAAAACACTTCAATAGTAGATGACATAAATTACTTTAATAGTAAATGACATAAAACACTTTAATAGTAGATGACACAAAACACTTTAATAGCAATTGATGATAAAACATTTCAATAGTAGACGATAATACTTTACAGCACAAACAAAGGCTATCACTAACACTTCGACTTTTTTTCTGTTTCAACATTGTTGAATTTTCAAAATATTTTCCATCACATTTCTAGGAAAAGATGAAAGAACTGAGTTGATTGAAGAAAAAGTCCTTGAGTAAACATTTTCTACACATGGTAGATTTTTACATCATATAACGCAAATACATGACAACAATAACCAAATAAAAGGATCAAATATTCTTACGCATAGCCAAAAAAAATGACATAACCAAGTTTATGGGTTCAAGTTATAGAGATTAAGATAAGATATATTACCATCTATTATTGATAAAAAGCCCCAAAAGCAAGACAAAGACTGAAAATACCAAAAATAATCTAGAAACAATTAAATAATTTAAAGTTATGTACAACAACAACAACAACAGAAAAGCAAAAGAACATAAGAAAATATCACCCCACGCGAAAAGAAAAAAACAAAATTCCACTAACAAATGCAGTCACAATATAAACCATGCTATAAATCTAGTTATTTATATAAATCTAGTTATTTATAATATAATAACGTGCTTGCCTCTTTCAGCAAAGTATCCTTTTCTGTAAGCTCATCTTCATCCAAAGGAGCTGACTGGTCAATTTTGCCTTGCTCTTCTTTCCTGATACGATCTGCATCTGCTCCAAATTCAGCATTCTTGGGTACCTAAGGATTTAATGAAATAAAGAAATAAAACGTTGCAAGAATAGTTCCAACCTTAAAAGCTTTCTTGTAGGAGTGATCTGAGGAAAACGTAAGAATTATTTGAATTCGCACTAGATCTATGGTAAGATGCAAAAAGTAAGGAAGTCTTTACATACTAGATAACTCTTTTTTAACCCCAACGTTGACATTATCAACAACTTCCACGCTTTCGCCATAAAGCCCATATCAGAATGAGATCTGACACGTTCTGGGAAAATCAATTGAAATACATGAAACCGTACAAATATACAAAATGCAAGGGGAACACTTTCTTTTAAGAAATTAACCAAAATCATCATTTCCTGAACTGTGAATTCTTAAAAGAATGGTAAAACTCCATAGGTCGAGTCATCAAAATTGAACCATAGATCAAGACTGGAGTGAGTTAAAGTATTTTGCAAAGTGAAAGTCTATATTTCTTTACAAAATTTCAAACAATAATAATTTCTAGTTGCCACACAAGAAGAAAAATCCTACCTTGTAGCCAATTGTTTTGCGGAAGTAATAAATTTCCATGTCTAGAAGCTCAAACAGACGAGGAGGGAAAAACTGAAAATCTTGGATACTTGGTTGTTTTGGAGGTCGTGGGGCCTGTAAAAATAAAAATAAGGAAAATCCTGTAATTTAAGTATGATCAATTAATTCAAATGTTAGGTTCAACGGCTTTGATTTTTTCACAATGTGGCTACTGATAACAAGTAGCCTACAAATCAATTATGGTGATTATTTAATGATTTCATTTGAGTAATCTGTAAACACACACATGCACCCTCACATTTTAAAGAAAGCAAAACCCTGAAGAACTTACTTTTGGCGCCTTGGGTTCACTGACTCTCAAAGCCTCCCTAAAATAGGCATCCACAGCATAGTTTGCCTTTCTCTCCCTCTTGGGAGGTTCAATCCAGGCCCCAATTGTACCCAATTTGTGTTTTTCTCTGTAGTCTTCCCCTTGAATTGATATACACTGTCTGGAGCATCCATTGTGAATGTGCGTAGGTTTCCTTCACCCATTTCCTCCATTTTCTCTTTCAATTCATTGGTCTGAAAAATAAGAAAGGAAAAAAATAAACAGAGTAAAAGTTAGCTTTTGTTCTGTCTTCTTTTTATGTCAACTATTCGTGTGATAATAATCATAAGATGCTGATGATAGCGTAAATATTTATAGTATTAAAAACAACATCATCACAACAATAAGTGTTTTAGAAGTTTCTATCAACAGGAAGGGCTACACAGAACAGTCACGAAAATTCTTAAAAGTGCTACGACCATGATCATTGTTCCATAACAGTCAGATCTTCTTTTGGTGTAAGATAATTCTTACCAAAATAGCGAAAGTACAATAAACTGCAGAATAAAAATTGCGCAAATTTCTAACATTAGCCAATCTATACCTGGATTAATGACAAATTTAACAACACATATCAATATTTACTCAATACGGTCTTCATCTCAATTAAAGCATGCATGCATTTATAGATCAGTTTCTCTCTCTTTCCCTCATATATATACTCGACAACATAATCTGATAATGTATCTTAGAGTCCTGACCTGGGGAAAAGTGCTTAGTATTTTAACTATACTAGATTTTAAAATCAAGTTTAATACTTTAGTTTAACAAGTCTATCTACATGTAAAAATGAGACATGAATTGTACCAACCTTTTTTCTCCCCTCTAACCAAGATATCATCAATATCTTCATCAGTTATCTCTGTTTCTTTAGAGGCAAACACATGACTTGCACCATGACGAATCATGTTTAAGACTTCATCTTTGCCCAATTTATTAGTGTTTTGGTCCACTAACCGACCTAAGCAAACAAAAATAGCAAGAGAAGCACTTTGTGAAAAACAGATATTAAGCAAAAAAACAAAAACAATGCTGTATGTAAGAGTCAGAAACACATATTTTGTTAAAATCTAAAGCCGTTTCAGCTAAATTACCACATGAATAATTAGATATTTAAAAAGTGTTTTTTCTTTTCGCTATCATAATTTGAATATTAAAAGATTACCTTGCTGGATGACAACATTGTCTAGTTTGAGTTTCATTTCGGCTCTCTCCACAATTCTCTCTTCCACAGTATTCTCAGTTAAGAATCTGAACACACGAACTTGCTTCTTCTGTCCAATCCTATGGGCACGATCCTAAATTTTAAATCAAAGCAAAAATATATTCTACTTCAAGCAACCTGGTAATAGCATGCTCTCAATTTTCTTGTAAGAGACATAATTTATATGTGATGCAAATGGATAATCTTATATAATAAAAAAAAATAAGACTATTTCATGAGCAAAACTTAGACTGAGCATATCTCAGGAACGATAATGATTTCAAATGTCAAATTGCACATGGAGTTAGAGAATCGATGTGGAATCAACAATGGCCTATTTAGAATTATGGCAACAGCTGTTATACCTTTACTCCTGCCATTTGAGTCTTGAATTATTTATACGAATGAAGACAGCCATGAAGACTTGAAGCTTTGCCTCTACAAAACAACCGTAGTAAATAAATGAAAGGAAGTCAATGTAATTATACCAGTTTGAGTCATTTAGCACCAAATGCCTGTACCTAATAATATTTGACGATTTGGTCATTGGGTTTTGCAGCCCTAATCCTTTCAAATTCATCATTTTATAACCTTATAAATGCATTTATTGGTTTAAAGACGTACTGTTACGAAGAGACATTAAATCCTTGAAATACTGTCATCTAATAGATCTGTAAGTAAACCAAGACCAATTCATTCAATTCAATGTGATTCAAATGTTCAGTCTTCGCCCACTAGCCCATGTTTGTGTAAATTACTAGCCTATTGTAATTCTATTCTTGATGGGTAAGTGAAAGCAAAGCCTTAGCTACCATACTCGAAATGCCAAGTGAAAACGAAAGTTTCAGTCAAATTCCTGTACCTGTAACAATATTGACAATGACATAGATCTAGAATCAAGGCCAGATCTAGCTCTAGATAATGATAACAACATAGATCTAGATCTAGAAGCAAGAGCAAAGTGAAAACGTGAGGTTCTGTCAACGTCATGTTACAATGTTGACAATGATTTAAATCTAGATCTAGAATCTAGTCCAGATCTAGATAATAATACAGATTCAAGAGCAGATTCTCTGAATCTAGACCATTTTGTCCAACAGGTCTAATCCCTGCATAGTAGACTTCGAAATATGTTGTTATAGGAATGAAGGCTTTGATTCATTTTTCAAATAAATCTAGATCTTACAGTTCATCAAGACCTAAGAAGATAGGAAAGAAGAATGCTATAGATCTAGAAATCATTTCCCTAAACAGAGATACCAGCTGTCTGCCATAAAAGAATGCAACTCATAACTGTCAAACAAAGCTTTAAAAATAATGAAACTGTCTTTGTGCAAATGGACAAGTCATTCTTCCTCCACTACAGACAACTCCTCCTCTTAAAAAGACCTGTTAATAGAAAATTCTGTTGTTCCCATGCAATTGTTATACGTGCATACAACAACAGTTTGAAGCCTTTGCATCTCTGGGAATAAATGAAGACATTTAAAATCTGGCATATACACCTTTAATGGAATTAATAATTTAGGTTCATAATAATAGGTCATTCAATGCCAGAAGATGGTGATAAACCTAAGTTTGGACAAATTTAGGTACATGATCCACAAAATGAACTGGAGAAAGCCAGGGCACAGTGGAATACTCATTTAGATTTGAACATTCAAATAGATCTCTAGCATTGTTTATCAGTTTTGTAAATGGGTTATTGCACTAATTGGGAGTAAAAAGAGAACAAAAATAGCAGTGGTATCAAATATCACTTGATCAGATATAAATATAGAAACAATAGTCATAACAACAAATTAACAATGTGTAATATTGATGAAAATTGATTTTTTTTTTAAAAATAATCTTGAGATGTTATAAATCAAGTTACCATGACAGAGGTGTGTACACTGCAGTCAAAAATTGGTGTTAAGATCAAATTATTCAGGACAAATTTACCAAAAAAGCATGCAAGAATCAACACATCTTAAAAAAAACACATCAATCTTTTTGTCTATTAAACTAAGATACATAAGAACAAGAAAGCTAGATTGCATTAGTATCAAATTTTCTTGATAAAAAAAAGAACAAATATGGTACATGAAAAATGATGGACAACCCACCATGGCTTGTAAATCCACTTGAGGGTTCCAGTCAGAGTCATAGAGCACCACAGCATCAGCTGTAGCCAAATTAATGCCCAATCCACCTGCTCTTGTGCTCAGCATGAAAACAAATTTTGTGCTTTCAGGATGATTAAAGTCAAGGATAGATTTCTGAAAGAAAATACAAAACAGATGTGATTCATGATGTTAACAAAGTCATCCTGTGGAAATGGTGTGCCTAAATCATAAGACTAGATTCAAAATTAATGCATAACTCGGGTCCTGAACAAGCCAGTTTTTGCTAAAAATGGGAAAATCTAGTTCATTGACATTTTGGATGGAGTTATTGATTCCCTTCAGTAAACATGAAAAAAAAAAATGCTTAGTATTTATTGTTTTTTCAATTTTTCTACAAACTGCCAACAAAATCCTTAATTATCTGTTGAACGACTGCTTCAATAATTTTGAGTCAATTGTTAACATTGATTTTATTTTACTTTCATTACAATGTACTCTGTTCAAAATATCTACTTTTGATGCACTATGTGTCCAAAATATTGACTTAGATTATCGGAAATTTTGTGACATATTCTGTGCACCTGTTTTGAAAAAGGTGCTGTCTGACATAGTATAAGGAAACAGGGACAGTTGAACATTTAGGGTAGACTAGAAGTATGTTTTGAGTATCTCAAGGTTTTCTAAAGCTTCAAAATATTATCCTACTCTTCTTTAGGTTTATGTGAGAATATGCATTTCAATAACAGAAAAAATAATTTTGAATATGATTTTCTCACAATGTAATTTTTTGACAATGATTTGTCATACCTTTTTCTTATTTAAAGTCCAATTGCCCTCAAATTTGGTATGACAAGAGCATGAATAGCTAAATACAAAAAAATATCTCAAAGCGATGTTTAACATCTTTCATCGTTTTTGCAAAATCTTTTGTTTTGCCAATAAATGGAAACAATGTATTTATTTGTTTTCAAATTCATAAAATTAAAATCGTTACATTTTATCAAAAAGCAGCTCTAACAACTGAAATATTGGATCAAATAATATTGTGTAAATTTAACATAAGCACTTTGGTTAATACTTCTACACTTGCTATAAATATTTTCAGATAAATCATAAACAACTCTCTCTGTCTCTATCTCTCTCTCTCTACATATGTATATGTGTATGTATATATACAATTATAATATGCTACAGTTTCACATGAACTGTTTGTTCCATTGAAATGGTCAGTGATGTTTGAGGAACAACCACTCTAATCATTGATGAAAAGATCGATTCTATAAATTTCTCCTGAAACTGTCAGCTGAACAAATAATAATAATAATAATAAAAAGAAACCTTTATTATCCAAAGAATGAAATACATTTGTTCCTCATATGTAAGTTTAAAAATCATAATACATATATCTATTCATTATCAAAATTGCTTTTTAACATTAATGCAGTAATATAATGCTGAATATTAGTCTGGACAAATACATCACATAAAGGCTTTAGATATACAACATCATACATAGGAGCCCTTTTACAAGGGTGGGGTTGAGATGAAAAGTGGGGTTCGTCTTTTGGTGAAAAAGAAAAATTCATCCATACCTGTCCTAGAAATGGTGCTTTTCATCCATTTGTTATGATAAAACATCACAAAGTCTGAGATGGGTTATGGACATTTCTATCCCCCAATTTGATACAAAACTACCCAACCAACCCCTACGCACATGCACGTCTTCGATCAAAGCTCATTCATCCCCCCCCCCCCCCCCCACATCCATTTGTTTTGATAAATAGATCAAAGAAATGTGTAGGATACAACTCATTCAACCCTCCCCCCTTCACACACACACAATACATCTCAACCGACCCCCATACACACGCCTTCGGACAAAGCTCATTCATCCATGCCCAACCCCCACCTCCATTTGTGTTGATAAATACATCACAGAAATGCATAGGAATCCCCCTACACACCCACATACTACATCCCAACCAACCCCCACATGCCCGCCCTCTGTCAAAGCTCATTCATCCACGTCCAACCCTCACGTCCATTTGTTTTGTTAAAAATCTTGACTGCTGACGGAATGAATGATTTCAGGTATCTGTTTGTGTTGGCCACTGGGACTCTGAACCTACCACTTCTAATTATTTTTAAAACAGTCAATGCCTGCACGAAGTGGATGAGTTTCGTCATCAGTGATATCAGTCAGTTTTTTGGTTATACGTCGTTCATAAACTGTGTTAAATGAGTCATGTGTGTTCCCTATCAGCCCACCTGCCTTTCTGATCATCTCGTCAAGTCTCCTCCTATCAAATTTAGCTATGTTCCCACCCTTACTAGGAAGCCCAGAGGTCAACACCAAACATATAACTGACGAATAGAACATTTGTAATAGGTGTGTATCGACAGGAAAAGATCTGTTTTCTCATGCAATAAAGGTGTGTGTTTGCTTTTTCATGATGTTGTCTGTGTTCTCTGTCCAATTCAAACAGCTTGCTTAATAGTTACACATATCCCAAATCAGTGCTATAAGAAATTCACATTACTTGTCTCTCTTCATGAGGTGTCTGTCCATCTAATCTGCAGTAGTTATATTGCTTCCAGAAACAATAATCTTCAAGAATGTCTAACATCCGAGTCATTTGACTGAAAATCAGTACCCGGGAATCTGAGGGGAAAAGATTAAGAAGATTAAGAAACATAACGTTAAAGAATTTTCTTTTCCGTGTGCTCCATGATTTTGAAGCATACGCTATCAAACTTCAAGTAATCCCTTATGTTAAAAAAGTGATACTTACAATCTTTAAGATTTGCTAAAATTTCTTTTTCTTTATCCAACCCTATGACTGCACCAAAACTATGCAAGTAAACACAATTGAAAACCCTTAACACAAATGTAAAATCAAATCAGGAATATGACCATTAACAATTGCAGAACAAAAGGTATGACTTAACAAAAACAGTAAACACTGTACAGCTTATTCAACTACACCATCATACCATCTAACTTGCTGTACCTTCAATTTCTTGTAAAACAAAGCTTTGTCATTGCCAGGCAGCAACAGCACAAATTATACACTACAATAGATTTGTTTGTTTCAATAAAATTTATCCCATCCATCATATGTGGTGTTCTCAAGGTGTATCAAAAGGAAACAGCCAGATGACAGATAGTTGAAAGAGTAAGAGGACAGAGTAGGACCTATCAGCAGTACCCATCAACAGCCCCACTATAATAGAACCCACAAGGAATTTAAAAAGAATATAAAGAAAGCAACAAAACAAGTTGAGTGGAGGTTGGATTCTTTTATAAAGGCAAGCATTTGACCAGGAAAAGCAAATGGAGAGCATCTTTGGTCTATGTATACACCAGGTTGAGGACAGAAAGAGAAGAAAAGTTTAAACAAATAAAAAGATACATAAAATATTTTTTAAAATCATGAAAATCTCATTCATATATGTGCAAGACATGAAAATAGTAAAATTTGTACATTTTTAGTAAATGTCTAAAATTTGCTTGAATGCCATAATTGAAAAAAATATCTTTTTTATACATTAATTTGAATAAAAAACACAACTAAAAATCTGTCATAAATAAACAGGTTGACGAAACATTTAGCATTGTGATTTGGGATGCAATTTGTGGTGGTATATTTTTTGTAAAAAATGATTTATTATTTTCACAATGCAGCTATATTGATTATGTTTTGCTTTTCTATAGTAAAATTCCAATTAACTTCATGCAACAATAAAAAAATTAAAAAAAATTTTTTTTAGTCCAAATATCTTTTAGGAGCTCTTCCAAACAGAAGGTTCAGAAAGAAATTTCCTACCACGGATAAGCTGTGGATGATGATGTTCTAGAATTTCTTAATACTCTAAATGCTGTAATTCCGCAGTACAAACCTTGCTCTTTCAATTTTGGAAGGAGTTTATCCAAAATAACCATCTTGCCACAGTTATCCACAAGATGGGCATCAGTTGTATAAGGTGGACCTAATCATGACAAAATAATAATACAGAATCACCTTTGATTTCTTATCGTTTACCATTGATAACTATAGGCGAAATATGACAATAAGTGACAACTCCACTAATAAAGACAGAGCAAACACGTGACGTTTCGGGTATAACCCTTCGTCAGACAACAAACGAGAAATATTTAGAATCTAGATCTAAGTAATACCTCCGGCATCACACAATGTGATGTCAGAATAAAAACATAAAGGAGAAAGAAAGAAAGAAAAAGACAGTGATGTTAAGAAACGTAGCAGTGGAGGGGGGGGGGGGGGGGTGTGAAATAAGAGCGAGAGTGGAAGGTTCAGATCTAGAATGAAATAAAAATATGAAAATAAGTAAGTAATAAAAGGTGAGAAGGAGAT
Organism: Doris montereyensis; assembly: GCA_037039925.1. Lineage (NCBI taxonomy): Eukaryota > Metazoa > Mollusca > Gastropoda > Nudibranchia > Dorididae > Doris > Doris montereyensis. The sequence continues at coordinate 33,191 of JAXRKP010000418.1, forward strand.
AGAGAGAATGAGAGAAATAGAGAGAGAGAGAGAGAGAGAGAGAGAGAGAGAGAGAGAGAGAGAGAGAGAGAGAGAGAGAGAGAGAGAGAGAGAGAGAGAGAGAGAGAGAGTGAAAGAGAAAAGAAAGAAAAAACAGGCAGGGGAGAAAGAAAGGGAGAGAGAGACGTGTGAGTATGGGAAACAAGAACAAAAAAATAGGATAAATGTAAGACTAGATCTATATCTCACTGGGTCTAGAAAGAAGAAATGATAGGATAAATGTAAGATTAGATCTATATCTCACTGGGTCTAGAATGAAGAAATGATAGATAATGAATGAAAGCAAGTATAAATCAAGACAAAAATTTACACTGAAGGTGCGAAATGTATATAAATTACAAATTTATCGATGTAATAAGGGTGGAGAGTAAACAACTTAAACAAGTTTGTTGTCTGACAAAGGGTTATACCCGAAACGTCACGTGTTTGCTCTGTCTTTATTAGTGGAGTTGTCACTTATTGTCATATTTCGCCTTTGACTTCACTCCACTGTGGCTCCTTCGTATCATTGATAACTATAATGAATGTAATACAAACACAATGAATCTAGAAGAAATGAAATTATGTTACTGGATCTAGATCTAGCTAAGAACCTGAAGCTACATGCACAGTTAGATACAGACTTAACATGAATTATTCTCTCTGATTTATTAAATTACTCTTTATTGAGTAGTATCACAAATCCCTCCGTGAATAAGTCGAACATTTGAGCCAATATCACGATACTAAATTCTACATGAAGTTTTATGCTTTTGAATCTTTTTTAAAAATCCTACTGACAATCTTTTCGTGTACAAAAGTTCTGACTCATAATTACTAAATAATTTATATACGGATGAACTCACCAGGCTCCATTCCATCAAAGAGGTAGGGATGATTGGTGCATTTTCTCAGCTGCATTAGAATATTCAGCAATCTCATCTTGTCTGTGCGACCTGCCCCGTTGACAACATCAATATCCTTCATCAGAATCTTTGTGTACCTTAAATAAAAGGGGAATAAAATAAGAAAGATGTATCATATAATATTATTTCAAACAACACTGAAAGTTTCAAAGGGAGATCTAAATCTCTGATATGAATTACTATTATGATGAGAGGGGAGGGGAGGTGTTTGCTAAAAGAATCTACTTTCATTTTATTCAAATTGACATTCTTTGATGTGTCCATTGTATACCGTAATACTGATACAAAAGACCCAAACTTTATGTTTCTTTCAAAGATGTGCTGTTCTGAATAAGCAGAGATTTTTCAATGGCAGACACATGATGAACATTTTTGGAAACAGATGTTCGCCAATAAAACTTTCTCAGCGTTTAATAATAATTTGGAATGTATTTAACTTAACTGCAGGATTCAATCTCTTGGAAATACTGACATATCTTTTTCTATCAGGTCATAAATGCATGTACTTACAACTCTCTTTGCATTTTACTCAAGCCAATGAAAATTTTGGTCTCCTTCTTTGGTAAAAGTTTTTTCTCTACATCTGACTTGATGCGCCTCAGCAAGAATGGCCTCAGAACCTGCAAAATATTTGATTATCATTTTTTTTTTAAAAGATCAAATGGTAATGATTGAGTTGTCAATAAAATAAAACTTGAAATTTTCACTTTGTTATGGTCATCAGATTTGTAATACTTTGAAACGTTATGGAAAGTAAAACAAGAATTAAGACAAAATTTACAACTCAGTTGAAGCCAATAGTGATTTTAACATAAACAATCATAATAATTCATCCTTACCGCATGAAGCCTCTCAACAAGTTCAGTGTCTCCAAAGCAAGCATTTGAATTGAACCATGAATCGAAATCCTGAAAACAAAATTGTGATTTTTCTTCATGAAATGGAGAAAAGATAGCATTGTTTGTTTCATTGATATTACTTTCCCTGTCATGTTTATTGATCTTGAGTAAATTTAGAGGAAACAGCAAGATGAAAGATAAGACCTATGAGAACCAATGGAAAGAAATAACGCCTCTCAATAGCACTTGCAAACCAGCAACCAACGTTAGTGTTTACAGAAGCAAAATAGAATGGCACTTAATAATACATCTTCTCCAATATAAAGTCTAAACCTAGCTCCACATCCTTGATCTTGAGATCTAAAATACAAACAATATAGTTTGTTTCCAGAACTGCATTTATCATGTTTGTTTCAACAGAGAACGAAATTGTAACAGTATAATTTTACTAATGAATTACTAATGAATTATTGTACTATATTTTTCGCATTCAACTGTAACTGTAAGAAGTCAGGACAGAAGAAGATTGATTTACCTCTCTGGGTGCTGATCCCCAAATATAGTGTCAGTGCTACTCCTAGTGGAACAAAAGTGTGAATTTTTTAAGCTGATGACTACAGCAATCAAACTGTTACCACTACTATGCGATTGGTCTGCTATTTTCACAGCTGTGGCTGATTCTATTGATTTTGGTCAATCAAAGTATTTTTTATTATTTTGTTCCAAAGCATGCCCCAAGCTAGTTACTTTTAGCATCGCATTAAGTAGACAATCTGCTGATATATTCAACAACTGAGAGCTCCGATATTGAGTCAGAAAGTGATGAATATGTTGAGTTTATGCTACATCTGAATGTGGTTTCATTGAAATTTACCCTGACCATTATATGCAGTTATCTCAGAGTGTATTAAGAGGAAGAAGCAAGAAGAAAGATAAGTAATAGAGTGAAAGTGAAAGGACAGAAATAAAACCTGCAAGCAGTGCCCACCAACCACTAACTTTAAAATAAGGAGAACCTTGATATGATAATAGACAAAGGCTTACAATGTCTAGATGTTGCAGGCCCTACCCCATCCCTATTAAGAGGTCATGACAAAGGAAAAGGCAGTGAAATGATTACATCTAGACCTAAAATCAGACTGTTTCTTATATTGGATGGATGAGGAGGAAGATGACATACAATGAACTGACAGTAATGGTATGGAAGATTTTCCATAAGACTTTCCCTTTACAACCGTATAATGGCAGTCCAAATCGAGATTTGGGACATACTGTGACTGTTGAATATTAATATTTAGTTTCCTCATCATTTTTTTTTCACTGTTGGATAATAAAAACCTCCTGAAGATAAAGGAAATTGACACACTAACAGTTGATCTTGTGAATACAATAGATAGGGGCCTACTCTATCTTTTTATATTATCTGTGTTTGATCAGTATTATATGTTTTTGCATTGAAAATCTCTATTATGTCACTGTTTCTGTATTGTTAAAAAAAAAATTTGCTTTAAAAAAAGTGAGCTGTGGTCAAAGGGTCATAACATTCAAATCATCTCTCCAAAATACAAAGACAAACAAATAAATAGATAACAAACAACTCCTAAAAGTTTGATTCATTTATCCCTAAATAATTTTTAAAAAGTACTCAAGGGCTTCACTTCCTCGAAAGGGCCATTTCACACAGATAGTTAAAAGACATCAAAAACACAAGACAGATGTAGGATCTGCCAGTATACTACTATTAAATGAGGATGACAGAAGATGACATGACTGAAAAGTTTGTTTCTTTGAAATCCAACCAGTCCATCATATGCAGTGATTTAAAAGTAACAGCAAAGTGAGAGGAAAGAGGTAGGACTTCCTGAAAGCACCCGCAAACAAAAACCGAAAGAGGACAAAAAAATCATCAAAGAAAAATGTGTATAACAAAGTTACCTCTGAATTGTTGAATACATCAGGCAAAAGGAAATTGAGCAACGCCCATAATTCATGCAAATTATTTTGTAAAAGGGGTCCCAGTAAGCAGCATTCGATTTGTTGATTTGAATTCTCTGACAATCTCTGATAGCTGTGGATAGATAACAGCCAATAACCATTTATTAATTTTTCGTCACAAGCTTAAGTTGTTTGCCATTTCCAGTCATTCACAAGAGAAACTTAATTTAGCAATAATGACACTTTTACAAATGATAATGAAATCAACGACCAGTTTATAAGCTTTACAGTTGAAAAATTCAACTTTGTACTACACAGAAATTATACCACCTACAAAAATGAAACTTAACATATAGATGTAATTAATTATGTGATTTTGCATGGACACATTTCCCCTGCTAAAATAGATATTGCAAGAAAACAATAAAAACAGGTTTTTTATCCCCTTAAGCTAAAAAGTGAAACTATTTCCAGTAAAACATCTCAAGCATCCTTTGGTCGAAAAGTAGCCCAATCATGTATTGTTCCCATTTCTACTGGCTATGCCTAATCAAAACGGCCTAATCAAAACGGTGTCACCTCTCTAGCCTACACAAGCCACAAATCTAGATCTTTGGCTATGTTGAAACTTTTGTCGAGTTTTAAATCCAAGGTTGTTTTAATTTCTAGAATCCAAATATCTTGTAAAAGACTTTGGGCTACAAATAATCCAATACCCACCAACAGCATACTCAATGCTTTGCATTCTAGATCTAGTTCTGCCTCCCTGGCAAATTGTCCACACAACTCTACCATTCAGAGAATGGTGTTTTCTGTTGATTAGTTTTTAAAAAACCTAAAAAAAAAAAAAAAAAGCCACAATTTAAAAAAAATCTCAAATCATGTACATCTTAATGTTAAAAGCAGTATCTATTTATAATTCTCAAAGAAATATTCCTCGAGCTTTCTCCAGTTTTGAGCAAATATGAATAGTTTTTTTTCAACTATGGCAAATGACATGCGTAGGCTAATGTCGTAAATATTGAAAAAGTAAGTGATATCTAAATCTACCTTGGATTTTTCATTTTTGATCCTGTGGGCCTCATCAATAACAATGTATCTCCAATTAAACTTCTTCATGACAGACTTTTCTCGAATGACCATCTCATAAGATGTAATGCACACGTCCCATTCACCTGGCACTAAGACATCTCTGACAAATGCAGCCTACAAATGGATAAATAAGTTGGACAATCAGCATTATATACTCAGGAGCAAAAGTAAGTATAGTATACATCTTGTATTTATAAATGTTAGGGATTACTTTTAACAAATTATATATCATTTAAAGAGAAACTTATTGACAACAACATATTGAAAACTGTGTTCGAATATCTCAAAAGCTCATGCCACAGGGAATTGTTTAAGTTTACACTCCGAAATCAAAGGTCACAAATCACAACAATATTGTATCTTCTTTTAAATAAATTAGCAATGTTGATATAAAGTGTGTCCTCTGCTTGCATTTATTACACACATAGTCCATTTCTCATTAAATGTGTTAGTTTAAAATCCTACTATCCATTCATTTCATTCCATGATTGAAGCAGACAATCATCAAATTCGTTTGCGTTTGCAGATCTAAATTCACACAAATTGCATCCTAGTATGTCCAAAATATTTTCAATGCAGTTCATGGCGGGGAGTCTGTTGGCCATTTCATGACATCAATGTTCTGTTCTTCAAGAAAGGCATTGGTCTTGATCAATTTCAAAATACAGCATGATAACAAACACATAATATATGTTCAATGTCTGTGCTCTTTAGTGCTAAGGATGAATCACGATAGTGATGTGTCCCATGACATACTCTTACTTGACATTCATTCGTTTTGTGACTTTTAGTTTTGGGGTATGTCTTTTTCTAAAAGGGACTATGGCTTGTATCTGAAAATAATTTTGACCAATTTGTAGATCTTTGATTGTTCCTTAAGATGGTATACTAATATTTTAAAACATGTTACTTTTAGAAGTTATTATATCATGAACAGATGCATTCTATAAAATTTTCAGCATTCACCAAAATTTGCTTGACACCAGAATACATTCTTTAAAAAAATACTAGCTTTACAGGGTTTTTTTGTCAAATAGGGTCTTTCACCAAAAATCCTAGTTACAAATAATGAGATCAGATTTTATGCTAGAATTTACAGAGCAACAAAGCACTAAAATAACTGTTTTCTTACCCTTTTAGCCTGATCCCCAATAAGACACACAGCACGAACAGATGGACACCAGCGGTCAAATTCTGCCTGCCAGTTAGCCAAGGTTGACTTTGGGCAGATGACTAAATGAGGTGATGGAATGTTGCGATAGTGCTTCATGTACCCAAGTAATGAAATAGTCTGGAGCGTCTTACCTAACCCCTGTGTCATGAAGAAAAAATATTTTATAGTAAATTCATTCACAAAATTTCATTCTTTCAATACAAGTTGAAAACAAAAGATTTTTTGCAGGCAGACAAAGAGAATGTTGCGAAAAAACATTTCAACACCATCAACCATACCTTTCAACAAACGAGAAGTAGATCTATAGAACTCATTTATCAATACAATGGTCTCTGTCTCCAGCCACTTTTTGTGTAACGTATGTGTGTTCCTCTTCACTTATTCCCTATAAGAGGTCACTTAAAAAAACATCATGCCAGTCAAGAGACCGGATTTTGTTTTATTGGAAGGCTACATGGTCTGCTAAACTCAATGCAGTAAAACAAAATTTCAAAGTCAGATCAACAATGCTGATTTTCTCTCTATCAGTACATCGTATTGTGGGCCTTATCTACTTGTCTTGATCAAGCAAATGGCAGGCTTCTTAATGTTAATGCCAGACATCTATAAGACAAACAAAACAATTGACCCATATGGTTTGTATTGGAACATGACATTTGCAAAACGTTTGTCGTCATTGGAACATATTAACCACATCAGAGATGACACCATTACCAATGTGAACAAGAATGATGTTTTCCCTGTTAAAAAAATGATGATGTTCAAGGTTAAAACTGGATATGAATCCTTGATACAACTACTTAGTTTTATGAAATTTACAAGAATCGGTGCTTCCTTCCTCCTCCTATTTCCTTTACCTCCTTCTTTCGAGTCTGAGCTCTAGGCCTAAATGCCTGACCAATGAAGTTACTGTAATGTGACATTGCGTGATATTATCTAGGCTACACCCCATCTGTTCGTCTAAGAGGTTGCTTTCTGTTATCTCCAGAAGGCTGATCAATTCAGCAGTTATATCTAAGAACAAAATTTCCTCATCATACCATTTCATCTGCCAATATTCCATTAATGCCATTTTCATATAGGGATATCATCCAGTTCAAGCCTCGGATTTGATAGTCTCTCATCTCACCACTTTTAATGTCTGAAAAAAGAAACAAATATAATTCATTTATGTTTATATAATTTTAAAGTCAGATGACATATATTGAACAAAACAACATTTTCAATAAAAAGACAGTGAAAAAAGGCTTATAAAAATATTGAAAGCTTACATGATGGATTCTTCTCAAAGCGAACCAAAACATTTCCTGATTTTTTAGCCTCAGATAAAAGTTCCTCATCTTCCTCCTCTTCAGTTCTTCTGTGGCGGTGACTGAAATAAATGATAGAATTAAATATATCTTTTTCGACATGAACAAAATCTAATATGATCAATCCTTAAAATCCATCACCATAGTGCAGGCTCACAAACTTCATATTATTTATCCTCCAGCAGGACATTTGATTTGAAGTCCTTAACTTCCTGAGGAGTATACAGTACAGCTCCCTGATGAGTGTTTCACATTAACACAATGAATAGATTCTTCTATCTATTGCTGGGTATTCATTACTTTTTAAGTCAAGTGAAGAAAACCGTGAAATCATTTCCATACATTCCTAAGATAAAGAGTACAACAATGTGAAAAAACATGAGGCAGCCTAGGTTTTAAGGTAAGGCCATTGTGCTTACAAACTCAAAACACTACCGATCACGCCATAACATCTCTTTTAGGCCATTGCCTTTCTTGAATTTCTTTACGAAAAGCATAATAACTCACTCTCCTGCAGCCACAAGTTTGGACTTTTCATCCATGTGTTTAGTCAATCTTGGTCTCCCTTTCATCTTCAATGGACTGGTAGGACCACCTCCACCAGCCTGAGCTCCTGTTTGCATAAAATGGGCAAACAATTCTGTTTGTTTCAGGAGAAAACCAAACCTGTTGCTTCTATCTTTTTCCTGTATGGGGTAAAATGGGCAAGATTTAAGCCATGTGCTGACTTAAGACATTTACATACATTAAACAATCATCCTCTTCAACAACACATCTTTCTTTATCAGCTCCCATTCTACCTTCCGGTTTATGGGTTTTAGTTGCGCTTCTTTGCGTTAATGCCTCTTTATATGTTCTTCCCACTTTCTCCGAGGTTTGCCTTATCGTCTTTTACCTTGAGTTTTAACACTGTATACTGATTTAGCTATTCTATTGTCATTCATTCTGTTAACATGCCCAAACCATCTCAGTTGATTCATTTCTATCTTAGTGTTTATGCTATCTGCTTTGGTTTGATCTCTTATTGTTGTGTTTCTGATTTTGTTTCTTTAAGTTTTCCCTACTACTCTTCTTAGATATTTCATTTCAGCTGCATGTACTCTACTGTATTCCCTACTGTCTAAGGTCCAGGTCTCACTGCCATTGAGGAGAGTTGGACAATAAACTGTGCTGTATACCGCCATTTTGGTTTTTATTGACAATTTTTGTTTACCAACAAATGCCTTTCCTAGATGGTTATATATAGCACTTGCCTTTTGGATTCTCTGGCTGATTTCTTCTCTTAGTTTTTCCCTCTGAGTTAATCATTACTCCTAAGTAGTTGTAGCTTTGAACTTGTTCTAAATTCTCCCTGCCTAATTTAAGATTTTGTGTTTTAGCTTCCCTAGTTACCAGCATTGTTTTGGTTTTCTTTGCATTTACTCTCATTCCTCCTTTCTTTAATTCATTGTTCATAATGTTGATATTCGACTGAAGGTCCCTTTCTGATTTTCTAAACAGAACTAAATCATCAGCAAATGAAAGCATTGATACATTTACTGGTTTGAGCTTCCACATACCTACATTCATTTTCTTCATTTTTGAAGATGCCTTTTGCGACTGAATCCATAAATGTCATAAACAAATGAGGACGTAGGATGCAATCCTGTCTTACTCCTATATCTACATCAAATTCTGCAGATATGTTTCCAGCTACTCTCGCTGCACATGTCGGTTTATTGTAAAAACTTTTAATGGCCTTTATTAAATTTTGCTCAACGTTGTGTTCTTTTAAGGAATGTCATAGTTCATACCTCCTCAGTGTCCAATGTCAATAAAACACAGGTGCAAGTCAATGTTTCTCTCAAAGAATTTTTCTATTATTTGTCTAATTGTAAATATGTGGTCTTGTACACTTCTTCCTGGTCTAAATCCGCTTTGGTGTTCTTCAATCTAATCCTCTGAGAATCAATTTATTTTCCTTCCGTTATTACCTGCTAAAAGAGGATGATATGCATTAACTCATTTATGACATTTTACTCTAAAACATCTTTCGCCACATACCAATTTTTCTTCATATGCCTCATCCTTGCCCCTTGGTGGAGACTTCAGGAGAATAGATGGCCCACTTATGGGTTCAGAAGGCTGAAATTTGAAAAGAAAATCATTATCAATCACATTGATCTACATTTTTAAGCAATCTCCTTATAATTAATATACCTTATAATTCGAGTCAAATTTCTAAGAAAACAGTAAAACAATGATCTATATCAAAGTCAAGGAGAAGCGTGGTTAAAGATTATTAGCAACCATTGGTTCCCTTCGTTTTAAGAACATTCTGACATTAACCGAATAATTTTGTGGAATGAAAAAGAAAGATCATTAGTGATAAATCAGTTAAAGTTAAAGGTCTCTACAGATGTGTAGTTTTGGCTACAGGCCAATGGCCTGATTCCAGCACGAGGTCTTAACAGTACAATAATCTTACCTCTTAGCGTTGAGATTTGGCCTAATGAAATTCTTCGCGCCGAGAGACAAAGAGAAACTCAGAGAGAGAGAGAGAGAGAAAGAGAGAGGGAGAGAGAAAGAAAGGAGACGAGACAGACAGAGAGAGAAAAAGAGAGACAGAGAGAGAGAGAGAGAGAGAGAGAGAGAGAGAGAGAGAGAGAGAGAGAGAGAGAGAGAGAGAGAGAGAGAGAGAGAGAGAGAGAGAGACAGACAGACAGACAGACACAGAGAGAAAGAGGGACAGACACTGTGAGAGAGAGAGACAAACAGACAGACACAGAGAGAAAGAGGGACAGACACTGAGAGAGAGAGAGAGAGAGAGAGAGAGAGAGAGAGAGAGAGAGAGAGAGAGAGAGAGAGAGAGAGAGAGAGAGAGAGAGAGAGAGAGAGAGAGAGAGAGAGAGAGAGAGAGAGATTAAATCATACATGTCTGTCACATCCTAGATTCATATAGATCTAGATTTAATGTTGAATCAGGCCAGGGAGGAAATGATACCATATAAATGTCAAGTAATAACAACAAGGTATTATCATTACATCTAGATATTTATGATTTATAAGCATGAATATGAATTTTACAGTACAGTATGGTCTACTCATCATAATAAGGATCCTGCTGAGGCCAATATAGGGATCTGCTCTAGGGACTAGATCTAGATTCTAGATCTACCTTTCTGTTAAACATAAAAGAACGCGCTACGATTTCTATTATAAATGTCGTACAAGATCTTAATCTAGCCATATACCATAAAACTCTTGATTTCTAGAGATGTGATTTCAGGTCAAGACAATACAGTAAATATAGGCAAGGGAATCTAAATCTAGATCTAGATCACACAATGGATCATCGAAAACAGGTTGCTTTAGTATGCCGGTTCATCTCTCAAATGAGAATTTAATAAAACTGTCTCTTACCGCATCTTCCTGTTCCATTGGCTCATCCGCAGGATTTTCTTGATCAGAATCTGACATATTTTTTATTGTTAATGGCACTTTTCTGACAGATATACAGATTTAAGTTGAATAGTAAAATGTGAGCGTCTTTGTAGTAATCTCAGCCCTTTGATATGTCAGACACTTTTCAGTGTGTCAAAAGTAGGCCGCCAATCTCGATACTCGATAGCCAGTATCGACAAATATTTCAACTGTAAAAAAGATCGATGTTTATTTTTCATAGACGAAAGTTTTCGGAATTTTTTGTTCCAGTTGACCTCCACCAGCAATCTAAGCCTGCAACTTATCAAAATAAGTAATTCCACAACAATATTCCACAATAGAGTGAAGAAAGTATGTGAAACCCCAAAAGGTGCAAACTCTACTAAGAGAAACTCGACAAACACATAGCAATTCGGATTTGACCTTTCGTAAAAAATAAGTTGGCTATTGTGTCACTGAGGGTTCGCGTAATGAAATAATGGTGACGGAAGAAAGGAATAGTAGAAGTTAATGGACGTCAAGAAAGAGGAGTGCCATACAGGACCTACCAACAAAAGAGAAAAAGAGAGCGGGATAAAAAAAATTTGAAAGAAATTAGACTTAATCAATTCGGCAATTCAAGCAAATCAAATTAGGCGTACGTCGAGGGTTCGTTCTTTCACCAGATTTTTTCAATCTTTATTATAGCGAAATGATTCTGAGAAATATCTAGAATTAGAATCATAACGGTGTTACAATGGGAGGTCGCAACATAAACAATATACATACTACGTTATGCCGAGGATACTGTTTTGTAAAGGAATATGCAAACCAAGTTATTAAACGTTGTATCTATTGGTAGTGAAGATAAAGAACTGGATTTGAAACCAAGAAAAACATTGAGTATGGTGACAACAAAGAAGGAACAAATACCAAAATTTGAGTTGATAGACAAAGGTGAATCTATTAAACAAGTCAAGAACTTCAAATATTTGGGATATAACATTACATCATACGGAAATTGTATAGACGAAATAAAAAGATGTATTGCAATAGCCAAAGAGACCTATAACAGAATGAAGCATGTCATGAAAAACAAAAATATACATATAGATACTAAGATTCGTGTTTGAGGCGGTACATTTAGTCAATTCTTCTTTGTGACTGTGAGAGTTGGACAATGAATAAAGTGGTAGAGGCCAATTGAGGTCCCAGAGCTGTGGTTTATACGTAGAATGCTGAATATTTCGTGGAAAAAAAACAGATAACCAACAAAGACGTGCTGATAAGGGCTGGACTATAAACCATCATTTATGAACACTATCAGACAGAGAGAATTTAAATTCATATGACGTATTTACCGAAAGAATGATGTAGAAAAAGACCTGTACTACCAGGAAAGGTCCATATGGGAAGAGAGGCAGAAGTAGACTGATAATGACACACATACGAAGTCTGAATGCCTGGACAACAAAAGAAGAAGAAGAAGAAGAAGAAGAAGAAGAAGAAGAAGAAGAAGAAGAAGAAGAAGAAGAAGAAGAAGAAGAAGAAGAAGAAGAAGAAGAAAAAAGAAGAAGAAGAAGAAGAAGAAGAAATGTGTCTTGTCCGTTGTTTATACATACCTCAAAAGGTGTCACATGAAGAAAGAGACGTCAACCCGCTGCCTGTTAGAAGGTCTGACTTAAGCTATCGTAGGGCCTACATAACCCCATCTATTTCTTGCTAGTTTTGTGTGTGTTGAATGTTGTACCATATCACACGCTGTGCTGACTGGTGGTTAAGTGCTCAAGTCATTCTATTAGGCTTCCTAAAATATTCTTTGATAATGGAAATCCTTGGTTTAATCATTGCCCTGGTGGTGATGTTATAAGTTTTGTCGTTGCTGGTATTGTTGACAATTAGGTATTTCAGTAGAGGGACAAGCTGGGAACTGACGTTGTGAGACATTCCTTTATCCTGACTTCCTTTTCTCTGTCCATTTTTTCAATCTTCAGTGAATATATTTCCCAACTAATTAAAACTCTTGAATGTGTTTGGTACCATACGCGATTTCTTAATGTTTACTGTTAACGTTCCCCCGGTGCTAAGCTGACCTTTATTTGTCTCAATGATGCTGATTTTCATACAAATAGGTATATCACAATGTCTGTGTTTATGCTTCTGAATAAAGGGTACGGATGCTGTTTAACAAGTTGGTGTCGATTGGCGTATGACTTGCCATTCGTTGTTCTTGTTCACACATCAACTCTGGACAGAGGAAATGTGTGGTTTCGATGTGGGTGTTTTTCTTATTTTTCTGCATGGATTGTCTGAATAGATCAAAACCTGCAGTGAGATCGTGTATCACATTTTTCTGTAAATCAATTTCACGGTATAACAATATTTTATCATAATAATTATTATCTTAATTATCTATCCTTCTAGATTACTTGGCTCACATACATGTCACCTAGCAATATTACCAGTTTTTATGTTACGTAGGGCTCGAGAAGTTGGTGTCAGGCGTCAAATGAGAGGGATGATGTAGTATCGATTCTTTTGCTAAAACTGTGAAAGAGACAAGTGCAACAAATTTGGCGGGTGGGAAAACGATTGCCTTTCTTTCCGGTGAATGATGATACATGTAGCATTTTGTTATTCCCCCCCCCCCCAAATAGATCTACATTTACCAATAAAACTATTTAGATCTATAACAATATTATTCTGACCTTATGATGTGTGATTACACATGTATTTCTTTGAACGTTAGATGTCGAAAAATAAATGGTGTGTTATCTGGCTTCCCATCAAAATATACGAAATGTAACATTTAATAATTTATCTATAGATATGATATCATATATAGGCCTATATTGAATAACCACGAAGAAGCCTAAATACAGGTAGGGATACGCATGGATATTAAGAGAATAGAGGGGTAAATGAATTGATATATGGGTAGATGAATAGAGACCGACAAATTGCCATATATATACAGAATATGGATGCGCAAGAAAAAGAGGGACAGATAAAAGAGAGCGCGGTTGGTTCTTTCATGGTAGGACAGTATCCTAGTCCATCCAAATGTCAAGGCTTATCATGTCAAACCTCGGACGCACACATGTTGGTATCTGTATTGACAATCATTGGGAGGAATTCATTAGGTGACGGTTGCCTTTGTGGCTTACTGCAATTCACAATAGCCTTACTTACAGGCCATTCCGTTGTTCATATCCTGGTGTAGGCAGACTCATACAAAGTAGAGCTGCAGGTCTACCACTGAAAAATAGCCCTTATCCTGCGTTTCATTTTTTTTCTTATCTTTTTTTTTTCATCTCATTTTATTTCTCTAGCATACACCAAAGAGCACTACTATACAAAAAAGAGGTAACAATAGTACTTAATCCAATGCTTAATGCAAGAGTTTATAACACGCACGGCAATCTCAGCTTCAGCTTTGTCTATTTCTGAAATAGCTGCATCGAGTTCTTGCTATGATCTAGTTGCTCCTTCACGAATAGTAGAAGCATCAAGTCTGTCAACAGGATGAGTCTCTTGTGCTAAAACCTCAACCGAAAGATTTTCATTTACAGTGACAGACTCATTGCTCTCAAGAAATGTTAAGCCATGTATTTCATCTCCCTTTTAACATTTGTCATAACACATGTCACAGCAATTGATGGGGTATGATCATGGAGAATACCAAAGTTACTACTATTGAAGGTGGATCTATTAGGGGCGTCTAGAGATGGGTCATCTAGTTGCTTGACTTGGCATTTTTATAATACATGTACAATATATATAAAACTATGAGGCGAAGCAAAAGTAAAGGACATTTCAGTATAGCTGCTTTTAGATGCGGAAACCGGTGAAGGAGACTGGGAACCCTGTCGATTTGTCATGCAAGGGCAGCCCTGATATACGAACGTGACACCGAGAATCGTTTAAATAGCTTAGCACTTTGTCATATTCTGTGATGCATAGAAACATCTGAAGTTTTATGTACGAGTTTTAATGGGCTGCTCATTATTAAATATCCCATGGCGATGTAGAATCTAGAGGACCAGAGGAATGTCCCGTCGAAATCTATAATATCCCCCAACCCTGAGATCACTACTCATGGTGGCCATGACACAGTACACGGCACATTTTGGAGAGTTGTGCAACAACAGCAAAAAAAGCCAAAATAAAATCAACAATAGAAACCAAAACAACACAAATATAATATCACCAGCAAGCAAAGGATACAAAAGCAAATGAATAAAATGAGGTCAATAAGACATTAATAATTCTCACAGAAATTAGGCAAAAGTCATCCACGTATAAATTAAAAAAACATAGTTGAATCATAATTGAATGAGGTTAAGCTTAGAGCTTCATTTTTTAAACATTCTTTCTCTACAAAGATTTTACTTATCTATAAAATAAGAGACTTTTGATCAACCCAATGAACGTATAGTCGTTCCATTTCAGTCATAGGGCAGTTTCCGCAGGAGACTAGGGACTGGTATCACCGTAAATGTGAATAATAATAAACACACCACACGCGCAAAGTGTGTTGTCTCATTGGCTTGGTTTCCCAAACTATAGGACAGTGTGTCAAGTCAAATCCATTTACACTTTGCGGCTTATTTATTTCCCCCACTTCAGTTCCGAGAAATTATAAATTATATCTCGATCTAGACGTCTTTCAGGGAAAGATCTGTATGTACATAATAGACTGCCATTATATGTACTTGAATATATTCCTTTAGATCTCGAAATCTAGGGTCTGGAACAGGAACTGGAAGGAGTCTAGCCTCAGCCCACAGCCAGAATGCATGCGTAATAAAAACTCAGCTTCTGAACTTGATTTGAGATAAGATCGAATTTGAAATGAATAACTGAGATGTGTAACATATAGATGACTTTTTAATGTGATAGTGTAGAACAAGAAACTTTTTATATTGATACAAAAGAGAAGAAAAAGGAAAGCTGTGATAGTGAAGTAGGCAACTTATTTTTTTTCCTGATCTGATAGTGATATATCCGAAGCTGCTCAAGTTCAAGCATTTTGATTAAAAATGAGGTAAGTGGCAAGCCTTCGTGTTGATGGAATTCTAGAGAGTAAGAAATTTCTCCAGAAATCAAAGCATAAAGTTCCTTCATCGCTATTTATAATAGCCAATACAGCCATGCTAGGGCTTATTTATCTTTATCCCAGTTTCTAGTCTATATCACGAAGGGGAACTAAGGCCCAGACTTGAGACTAAATATATCTAATTATTCTAATATCTCTAGATATAGATCTACAGCTAGACTAGATCTACATCTAGAAAATCTAATCTGTCCGATTTAAGTTCTAGATCTAGATATATAATCTAGATGAGATAGAAATCCAACTTCTATAATTTAGGGAGATCTAGATTAAATATATGAGCTGCATGGAGAGTAGATCTATTTGGTAGTAGACAGTAAGGTCTCTTATATTCTACAAATCAATAATGAAAATTATAAAAAAGAGCTTAGCACAACTCATGTGTGTGTGTGTGTGTGTCATGAAGCCAACTAATTGGTAATGTGTAGCATGTTGCATTCTTTGCATCCATGAATGATCTTCACTTAACTTTACTAACAAATGATTCCCTGTCATCCTAATGTTTGTTGTGTGAGTATTTTGTATCGTTATAAATTTCATTCTTTTATCATAAATATAGATATCTATATAGATCTATATATTAATATTGTGTCATCGTTCAACATAGAAACAACGTTGCCTGATATATTCAGTTAATTGTCAGCATAGTAGTAGTAGAGATGTATTAAGTGTAAAACTGAAAAAGAAATATGATTCCATGCTTCCTGTAAATAAAACAGCTGTTTACTCACAGTCATACTGATGTATAACAGACGTGACGACAACACATTAAATCATTAAAGATAAACTAAACATATATATTTATTCTTGGCAGTCTAACATGTTATTATTATTATCATTATCTCTGTTTTTATTGTGTTCTTACCAACAGTACAAATGGATTTAGCACAGAGGACGATAGTCGTCCTGGACATGATCAAGTGTGCTGCCTAATTGATAACAATGAAAAATGCCAGAGACAAGCTGGCAATGCAAGTTACAGCAAACGTATTCAAAACCAAGCTCGAAAACTGAAACTGACAAGGGATGAAATGGTGAAGAAAAAATTCATTTTTCTCTTTTCTTTCACTATTCAATAACTGGTATCACTTTGAAACATGATAATATAGGCCTATTAATGTTCTTAAAATGTTGGGTTTTTTTTTTTGGGGGGGGGTCCTGAGAAGGCAGTTTTACGACAAATGGGACAAAACTCGTTAATTGCACTACTGTATGGAGCAGTTTTACCTAGACATTTATATCTTACCAAAGGCTCAGTATCTATTCTTTCATTTTATACGATTTGTTTAGAAATAATACCGGCCTAAACACACATCAGTTGGAAATTTTGTGTACAGCATAGCAAGTGGTACTCATTTTAATTACCACAAAGTATTATATCTGAAAAATCTACTTTTGATGAATTATTGTCAATATTAGCTAAGATCGGCGAATATTACAGGAAACATTCCGCGCACCTGTTATAACAAATATGCCATCCCGACATGAGTATAAGGGATCTGGAGCAGTTTAAATAGAATCGACATGAAGCATTTGATAGCCTCTCATGATTGTATGATGTTTCAAAGTATTACATTATTCTTTTATAGGTTTATATGTGTGAAAAAACAATTAAAATAACGGAAAGAATTGTTAAAAATGTGATTTTCTCAAAATGTTACTTTTTGACAGCGATCTTCTATTTTTTTATTTATTGTCCGATTGCCCCCAAATTTGGTATATTTAACATCTATAATGCAAAAAATTGTTTTATCCAGTAGAGATTTTTGATATCTCTTCAAATTTTGGCAAAAAAATAATGTTTGTGATTAAATTTGGCAAAAATTGGAAAGATTATGTATTTTCAAAAAATACATAAAATGAAAACCGTTTCATTTATCCAAAAAAGCTGCCAAATTTGTTTATAACTGAAAAAGCCTATTTGAAATGAAGTTGCTGTTATTTTCGCAATGAATATCCAAGATGGTGACGTTCCCATGGCAACCATATGATAAAAAAATTAAAATGTCTTTTTCAGCTAATTAATTTAGACATGCTGAGTACAATGGTAGTGGTTAAAATTGTTAAATAGAATAATTTAAAAAAACATGCTCAGAATGGAAAGTTTGGTATATAATATGTATTTCAGAAGTCTCCCCCTCCCAACAAAACAAAATACTATCACTACAATGTCTCTTAACTAAAATTATGTTTTTCATGTTTCATGTCACAAAGAGATATTGTGACATTTAACATTTGCTGCTGAAATTTTCATCCCAGTTATTGTTTATAAGATCCTTTGTTGAGCTGTCTTTTTCTTAAACATAAAAATTAAGATCTGGTTAACATTGATTTTATTTAATGTGACATTTTTTTCTGCTTAACTTATCTGTGTAGTATGTAGTTTTTAAAGAAAATTGTTTAAAATCATGCTTGGTTGGTAGTCCACAAATGCTCCCTTTTAAAAAAAAATATTTCTTTACAGTTATCCATATCATGTAGCGTTCAATGAACAGGAAAACTTTATAGTTTATTCTTCTCGTTGAAATAACTGATGATTGTGTGATATTCCGGGCAGTGGACAAAGGCTAAGGGAATTAACCATGACAGGAAATAACAACCTGCTGCCTTGCAGGCTGGTTTTGGGCAACAAAAGGCTAAGGGAGTAAAGCCTGACAGAAAACGACCTGCTACCTTGAAGCCAAAGGCTAAGGGAGTTAACCCTGACATGAAATAACAAGGCCCGATAGGGGGCCTCAAGGTGGCAGCCCCACCATCTACCTAAGGTACAGTGGGCTAATCCCTTGCTTATCCAAAACCAAACTGATTCAAAGAAAGAATTATGATATATCCGGCTTGAACTTTCAAAGACGACTCTGGAAAAGAACACAGACTGTGATTTTTGGAACATGGTATATTAGGGCAATAAATGGAAAAGAGTTAGAATTAGCTGAAGAAATGGAAACATTTAAAGTAAACATTTTGGCCATTACAGAAACAAAGAAAAAAGGACAAGGAATAGAAAATGTAGGATCAAATCATGCTTTAATCTTCTCAGGAGTAGATGTCAAAATTAGAGCTAGAGTGGGGGTAGGCCTCCTAATGCATAAAAGGCAAGAAAACTACTAGAAAGTTGGGAATTTATAAACCCACGGCTATTAGAAGTAAATATTAAACCAAAAGGAAGAGAAATTAAATTATTAATAGCTTTGGACCAAACGAAGATGCTACCAAAGAAGAAAAAGATATCTTCAAAAACGATTTACAAATAGCTGCAGAGAATCTCAAACCCAAACAGGAACTACTATTTTTAGGAAATTTAAACACTAGAATAGGCAACAATGTAGAAACATCAGGAGGAGTAATAGGTAAAGAAGGAGATAAAACAACTTCTCCAAATGGAGAGAGACTAACAGATTTTTGCCTAAAGAATAACATGACAATATCCAACATACTTTATCCTCATAAAGATATCCACAAATATACGAGAGTAAATGAAGACAGATGTGAAAAGTCAATCATAGATTACATAATAGTTAGCAGCTCCCTTATTTACTGTACAATGGATGCAAGAGTAAACAGAGGAGCAGAAATATTTAGTGATCATCACCTAATGATAGCCACAATGAGATTACTGACTGAAAAAAACAAACAGAAAAGGAAAGAAAATAAAGCTACTAAACTCAAATAGAAGAACTAAATAAACCAATAGTAAAAAAACAGATATACCAATCCAGGATAAAAATATTTATCAGTGAAAGGCAGATGGATCTGAATGATAGCACAATAGAAAAAAGTGGCAAATATATAAAGAAACACTCCTCAGTTATACTGAAGATGTCTGTGATAGGAAACAAATTAAAGGAGATGGGAAAAGAACAGCAGGGTGGAATGAGAATGTCAAAACTAAGATCAAAGAAAAGAAGGATGCCTGGAAGAAATACTTGCAAACAAAAAGACGAGAGGGTAGGATAGATTACGTGAATAAAAGAACTATCGTCATAGAGGAAGTGAGGAAAGCAAAACAGGAACAATGGGAAGAGTTTGGACGAAGACTTCATGAAAGCTATCAAGGAAATCAAAAGCTGTTCTGGGAGCAATTTGAATGAAGAGCATGCGAAAGACCAAAGCCTGCCCAATATGACTAATTAAAAATGCCAAGGAGAAATAATGAAAGAAAGTGAAATTATGGAAACATGGAGAAGGTATTTCCAACAATTACATGATTCCTCCAGAACACATGAAACAAGGAGTAAAGATCAATTAGTAAGAGTAACAAATAATCCAGAGGAGACAGTTGAAGATGTAGATATCTCAATGGAAGAAATCAAAACAGCTATAAGAAAAGTAAAATTAAGAAAGGCCCCAGGAGCAGATCAAGTTTATCCAGAAATGATTAAAAACCAAGGGAGAGAGGCAGACTGCTACATGCAATATATCAACAAGCATCGAAGTCAAAACACGTGCCAGACGACTGGAAAAAGGGAACGGTAGTACCAATACACAAAAAAAGGATCAACTATGGAATGTTCAAATACAGAGGGTTGTCACTGCTTAGCGTACCAGGAAAAGTGGATGCCAGGATTCTGGAAATGAAACTAAGAAAGAGGGTAGAGGATCAGATTGAAGAACACCAGAGTGGATTTAGACCAGGAAGAAGTGTACAAGACCACATAATTACAATTAGACAAATAATAGAAAAATTCCTTGAGAGAAACATTGACTTGCACCTGTGTTTTATTGACTTAGAAAATGCATTTGACACTGAGGAGGGACTAACTATGGCATTCCTTAAAAGAACACAATGTGGAACACAATTTAATAGAAGCCATTAAAACTTTTTACAATAAATTAATAAACCAACATGTGCAGTGAGAGTAGCTGAAAATGTAGCTAAAGAATTCGATGTAGATATAGAAGTAAGACAGGGTTGTATTCTAAGTCCTCTTTGTTTATGACATTTATGTATTCAGTGGCAAATGCATCCTCAAAAATGAAGAAAATGAATGTAGGTATGTGGAAGCTCAAACCAGTAAATGTATCAATGCTTTCATTTGCTGATGATTTAGTTCTGTTTGGAAAATCAGAAAGGGACCTTCAGTCGAATATCAACATGATGAATAATGAATAAAAGAGGAATGATAGTAAATGCAAAGAAAACCAAAACTATGCTGGTAACTAGGGAAGCTAAAACACAATCTTAAATTGGGTAGGGAATACAGTAGAGTACAGGCAGCTGAAATGAAATATCTAAGAAGAGTAGTAGGGAAAACTAAAAGGGACAAAATCAGAAACACAACAATAAGAGATCAAACCAAAGCAAATGGCATAAAAACTAAGAAAGTAATAAATCAACTGAGATAGTTTGGACATGTAAACAGACTGAATGACAATAGAATAGCTAAATCAGTATACAGTGTTAAAACTCAAGGTAAAAGACCTAAAGGCAGACCTCAGAGAAAGTGGGAAGAAGATTTAAGAGAGGCATTAAAGCAAAGAAATAAAATTTCACAGAATGTAAGAGAAAATGTCAGGACAGGGCAGCCTGGAGAAAGATCATTTCGGGCATCTAAACCCATACACCGGAAGGTAGAATGGGAGCTGATAAAGAAAGACAGAAAGGTATGATATTCAAGAACAGTAATAATGTTATTAGGGCTTAACGACTAAATACTTCCTGTTCATGTGCTTTTGCATAGTTTTGCTCATGATCATAACCATTAACCATTTTCATTGCTGCTGTCATCGTTGTCATCTTCATTGGACTTAAATATAAGAGTTGAATAAATCAATCAAGTTCATTTCGTCTTGTTTTGATTGTTTTTGTTTTTGCCTTGTTCTTAGAGTCCTCATATCTACATTTGTGATTACCACAAGACACAAATTCAAAATATTCGATCAAAGAGGAAACGCAAAGACAGTGAGGAGGATATACCTTATCATGATGGGGAAGAAGAAACTGTTGAGGTTAATTCACTCTTTCATAAAAGCATTCAGAAGCATTCTATAATTTTTGTTCGTGTGTTTCATTAGTTGGAATAGCGTGTGGCATGATTATAGGATTTTATTTCCTTAAACATGATAGTGAAGATTATAATATATATTATATATATATATAATAATATATATATATATATATTATTTGATTAAAGAAATTAATTGTATGATAATTCTTGCACTTTTTCATATAGGCTAAGTGTCTAACTGACTTCTGATTAAAGAATTAGATATTTTGAAATATACAATAATGCATCACAATTTTTCCCATTCGTATCTCAATGGTGTATTATTAAAATCAGGTTGTAAAATTTGAACGTTGTTATTACGTTTGTCTGATTTGTTATATATTTTTAGTTTATTATTGGCTTGTTGACTTTTGATTTTAGGATTGATTATTATACAAAGTGTAGTTAATTAGTTTTAATTTTGTCTTGTAACAAAATAAAGAACACATTTGATTTTTGTTCCATTTGTGTACAGATTGATTTTTATCAAATGCCAATGAATACCTTAAGAAGATACAAACGCCACTATAAGTTATCTACAAGGCCTGGTTTAAGTAAAGCTCAACTTGCAGATGTAAGTACTTCATTCTTCATATCAGTTTAATTACCTTTTAAATATGAGAGACATGTCTTGTATGAAGTGTAAATTTATATAACATATCTTTCTTCTTCCATGTCTCTCTTTGTATCTTCTTATATCTCTTTTTCTCTTTATTTCCTTATTCCCCAGCACTTATTCATTGTTTTCTTTCTCATTGAATGTTTTCCTGAATTGTGAATATCTGTCATAGTTTATATTGGTATGTTTCTGGTCAATGAATAACTAGAGAAATTACATGTATCTGTATTGTCTCATTACGTTTTCTTTTCTTCTGAGTATTTCTTAAGGGGAGGAGCAGGTTCAAGGTCATTTTGAAAATTGATAAAGCAAGACAACTATGTGTCGAAATTAGAAGAAAATCTTTATAATAAAATCAACCGTTGTCATAGAAAAGGTGCCATATTAGATTTTTGTCGCCAAAAACATCAATTTTCAAAATGTAAAAATTGCATCAATTTTAAAATATGTGTTTCATAATTAGTTCACATCTCTATTTACATACACGGAACAAGAAGTATTCATTGGTTTGGACAAACCTGTCAAACTTTTAGTTTTGTGTTTACAATTTAGAACAAGTTTTTCATATTTCAGAAAGTATACAACTTAACATCTAACACATGCACACACTTTTATTTTCACATTAAAAGTAAGGTCTGTATCAAATATCAAGTCAATTTATTGAGTAGAAATTTGAGCTTAAGTAGATGAAAAGTGGCTGACATAAAGCTAGAAAAGAGTAGGAAAATACTTTAAAACGTCATAAAACCGTGAGAAACTACTTTTTGTCACCCCTGTTTCAACTGCCCCCTTATACTTATACTTATACTTATGTTGGATGCACCGTTTGATAACAGGTGTGCAGAATATGTCACATAATTTCCTGGCGATCTAAGGCAATTTTTCAGACAATTTGTCAACAGTAAAATTTTTAGATTGAGTACATTGTGAACATTGTGATGATTAACCAACTTGCAATACTTTATTCAACATTTGTTTGTTATAGTACAACAGATGTGTTGAAAGTTATGCTGGTGTTGTTCTAAACAAAAAATTTAATTCAAAGAATCGATACTGAGCTTCTTTTATGGTATGAATATAAAGTTAGCTCCATCCAATAACTCAATAAACTAAATGTGTCCCATTTTGGGCAAAATAGTTTTCTCAAAATCCGCTCCTCCCTTAAAGTTTTGTACAGTAATATTTGTTTTGTTATTTACTATCACAAATCTTTGGTTGTTTAATGTTATATTATTTGGGATATTGACATACATTAACAAGCTAATTCATCTTTTTTCTTCAGGCTGTTGCCAGTCACTTTAAAACAATTCCAGTCGTTGAAAAAGAAACTCTGCAAATGTTTTTCTACACAACAAAAACCAAGAAATATGATGGCAAGGATACAACATCGTAGTTAAGAAAAGCCATCCATTTATTGAGTTTGATTTTTTAATCTTGTGCACATACAGTAGAACAGTTATCTGCAGAATGTTATGAAAACATATTTAGTTGGGGTTTTTTTTGGTTTTTTTTTAAAACTGTGGTGCTTAATTTGATTAATTGTCATTTAGAAAGGGGGAGGAAGATATAAAAGAGGTACTAAAGCAAAGAAATTTAACCTTCACAGAAAATGCCAGGACAGGGTAGTCTGGAGAAAGATCACTTTTGGCAACTTCACCGGTACACTGGACAGTAGAATGGGAACTGGTTAAGAATGAAAAAAATCATTCAGTCATACTATATATAACTCTTTCAGTGCTTAGCAAACCAAGCATTTTTAAAATGTGATTTAGTTTTTACTTACATCCGTAATTATGGTGATATTGGGGTTTTTGGTAGGATTTTAAAACACAATGTGCCTGGACTGTCCTGTAAACAGCCAAGGGATCTTTCACGTGCATATAGTGTTGTGATCTGCACATGGCACCTTCTTTTTATTGTCCATCTATGATGGGACTAGGTCTTGATCCACCTACCTGGACCAGGGGAGTGGGTTTCACTTTTTTTTAAAATCAAGAAAATTGTTCAACCTGTCAGGCGCAAACTCACAACCTCTTTGTTGAGAGGCTGGAAACATCTGAACCACTGAGTCCCTTATCCCAAGCAGAAAGCACTAGAACTATAAGAATGACAAAATACCTAATCCATATCTTTAGATTTTCATAAGTAAAGAAAAAACCTTTACTAAGGGATCTTCCACTCCCTTTTTATATCCACTTTTAATTATGAAGAAACTGAAATAACGAAACTGTTTTAGCCGTTTTCCCTTATTTTTTGAGAGACGCATAAAAAAATTAATTTCATAATTTTTCTTTCTTATTTCAGTCACATCAACTTTCACAAAATTTTAGCGAAAAAATACTCTTTCAAATAAATCTATTCACATCTTTTTATTTGGAATAATCATGTATAGAGTTAACTGCTGTCTTCCTTTAAACTTTTGAGATGATTCCTCCCTTTCACTTTCAGCCTCAGGTGGTATTAATTTTTTCCATTCCAGTATATTTGTCTCATCAGTTTCACTTATTCTAGACTTAAATTTAGATCCAGATCTTTCAGTACTTTTACTTTCAGCCTTGTCTTCACTGCTAGAACCATCACTGATGTTGGGTGTATCCCCTCAAAATTACAATTCCCATGGTTGCGACATTGCTATCCCTCCAAAATCTATGAATTTCAGAATGCTTTGGTTGAGCATAGGCCATATTTTGAAAGTAGTTAACGTTGATGGATCAGGATTTTTTAGGTTTTCTGTTGTTACCTTGTAGACAGCATATTATACTGTAGTTTTATTTTTATTTGAAGAAAGCAGAGATATAGAGTTGAAATTAAAGCATCCAGTATTGTAGAATGATTCTTGTTACTATAAGATTTGATCAGGCCGGTCAAATTGGCACAGACGTTCTTGGGCCGCCGATGAGCGATTGAATTGACTCCTGACATTTGTAGTAAGAAAAACGTTTATTTACTTTGGTGTATGACTTGCCTGTCAGAAGATCCAGTAAAGTTTCAACAGTTAAAATAGATAGCTGTATGCATTTGCAATAGAATAAGTTACTTTAGGTTTTGTTATCATTCTTGTTTTTCAATTAAAATCATGTTTCAACAACAATTGAAGGAAAAAAGCTGTCAATGCTCAAACTCAAAGATAAGAATGCTCATCCCCAACTTTGTTTCTGTTTCATTCACAACATTGTAAAACAAACTGCAGAATGAAATATGTGTTCCATTAGTTCTATGCTGTTCCTGAGTTCCAATGATTGTGGTTGTTGTGTAGGGTAAAGACAAACACATCTTTAACAGAAAAAAAAATCTCAAATGCAAGGTCAAATGGAACAGAATGCTGAATATCATTCAATCATAACTATTTTGTATGAGATTGTTCTAAGTCTAAGTAAGACTTTTTCTTTTACAGTTTGAACGTTCTTTTTTCTCTTTCATGTAGTATGTAAGTGAAAAGTTGATTGTCTCTGTGTTTTGTGTGTTTGGTTCGCATTAATTTTACTCATGGGTTTTCAATAGATTCAAGATTTTACATAAGGGCTTGTATTGCAAATTGTGGTTTGGCAGGTAGAGAGTCTGCTATAAGCACCTTTTTACACTCTAACTTTGTTATACCGCCATTCTCGCTTACTGCCACCTTTTCACCTTGGCTTGAATCTGACACTACAAAAACAATGAAGTACCTCGTTTTACCTCCATCTGCCAATGATTTGATCAGAACGTTCCTTCACAACCGTGCATCACCACCCCCCTTCCTCATAGTAATGCAAGCGGGTATAAGTAGAATGTAGTTTCGCTTGGTCACAGATCACAGAGTCAAATATACACTATACACATAGATACAAGGATCACTGACATGATTGTGTGTCTTAGTACTCTTACACTTACAGAACTGACACTAGTGACACAAGGCTTCTTCTTTATGAGAATGAGAGTACTAAAGGTTAGGAGACAACATTTGTTGTCCATTGCTTAGGCCTTGGTCAGCCGAATGAAAAGTAGCATCGGCGTAGGCCCAGATCACGGCATCCTGCCAATACCCTGGTGGGGTAGGTATGACTATGATTGGGTCCAATTGAGTGGTGAGAACAAGGCTTCACAGCAGTGTTATAACCTAGGCTATTACATTTTGAGTTGGCAATGATTCTGTTATTTTATTCTGGACTGCATAAGAGATGGGGCGATTCTACTATTATTATTACTATATAATACTACAGTTACAATAGCCACTTCACATGCATTAGGCCTACAATGCCCTGTCAGTCATCATTCTTTTTGTATTGGATTAATCAAATGGTGATTATCTCCCTCAAAGTAATACTGAAAATGGTTGTTTTTCATTTTATAACGCCATTGGTTTGAGTATATTACCACTGGCACAACAGTTGGTTTGAGTATATTACCACTGGCACAACAGTTGGTTTGAGTATATTACCACTGGCACAACAGTTGGTTTGAGTATATTACCACTGGCACAACAGTTGGTTTGAGTATATTACCACTGGCACAACAGTTGGTTTGAGTATATTACTACAGAGATGCATGGCTTGATTAATTGCACATCTGGTTTAATTGAAATGCCTTCATATTTGAAATCTATGAAAAGGACGTATGTCTTGACAACTTTGAGAACTTAAGTAAATTCATGTTGTTAATGTTAGCCAGTCCGTGCGTGTAGTTAAGGGGCCAATTGATAAGTGAAAAACTGTGTTTCCTGAGATAGCATTTCAGTAGGCAGACTGTGATGTTGTTAGGCAGCATGTTCTTACTCTTAGTCTTAGATCACTACTTATTGTATGCATGGATCTACCTTCGATAGAAGTAGAAGATTGTCACTGTCAAAAACTACACATATCTCATCTCTAGATTTAATTTTCACTGGGAAGGCATGCTGGTGAGTGGACTATACTAAAAGTAGTGTAAGGTGGTATGTTCTTAATCTGTTGCTATTGAATATATTAATTATATGGATCTATCTTTGGTAGAAAAATGTCACTGTCAACACTATAGGTATCTCTTGATTTCATTTTCACTGAGATAGCATGCTGGTCTGTGGAATGTGCTGTTAGTAGGTGATATGTTTTTAGACTGCTATTGCTAATATGCTACAGTACTGTATTACTGATACGGAATTAACGGTCTAAGAACATGTCGCCTTATACCGCTGTCAACTTATCGCTCCGTTATGTTAGGAAACAGAATTATTTCTCTATAAGTTGACCTATTAACAACACTCTCAGACTGGTTAACACTAACAACATAAACATAATTTTTAACAGACACCTTACTTTTCAAAGTTGTTTCTCATAGATGTAAAATATGAAGGCATTTCAATTAATTAAAGTTAAACCTGATGTGTAGATGATCAAGCCATGCCTCTCAACTGTAATAAAAAGGTGTTGACTGATAGCGACCAATCTCTTTCCTTGTCTGATGAAAAGATGCCAATTTCATCCACCTGGGCCAAGAATACAATGGACACCATCTAGCATAGGTCGTTAACAAAATAATACAGTAGTCACTGGATAAACGCACGCCCTTTGGGTGCAGGAAAGCGTGCTTTTATGCATACCGTGTGTTTATGAGAACACTTTTATTAAATACATGTAGTAAAAATTTGGTTAGCAGATGTAGGCGTGTGTTTATGCAGAGTGCGTTTTTTAAAGTGTGCTTTTATCCAGCGACTACTGTATCTTACTCTACCTGCCAGATAGCGCAGCGTTTCTGATGCATGCTGTTTTTGTAGTTAAAATGAGCAATGGTCTAAATTGAACAATTGAGGTCAATTTCTGTTTAGCAAATCAATAAAAAAAATCATGTCCAATCAAAATCAACGTGATGTACTGTAAGTAAGTGAAGAGAACATGTTTGTCAGGTAGAAATGGTTTCCCATTTGCTACATTAAATTCCGCCCCCTGCAAAGCTGACCTGTCCCTTTAAACTGATAAACATTTGTTGCATGGTTGATAGCTTGGGTAAGAATTATATATAATCATGGTCACAGTTATAGCCTTTCTTTGTGTGTTAATGTTTGTTGTCTGTTCGGTACTACGGTCTGCATAACACCACGATTTTCAATCTCCCAAAGAGCTTGTTCTTAGACCGCTACTACTGTATTAATAAAGCCTATAAATGGATCTACCTTGGATATAAGAAAGTACTTGTCAAAACTACACATATCTCTAGATTTCATTCTCACTATCATGGGTTAGAACTATAACATGCAATGCATGCACAAGACTAATTTTGGAGGGTGCTAGTGAATGATCCTAGTGAAATTTCCTGGCTCCTTTCAAAACCAAGGCCAAGAAAGTGAATTACCTGTCACTCTCACTATTCTCAGCCTGTTGACTCTCTCCCATGTCCCCGATTGCTGTACTTGTACTGAAAATGTCAGCCCAAAATAGTTGGAGTCCTAAATGATGCAACCTAACACTAGGAACAAAGCTTGCCACTATAGGCATAGGACATTCTATACCCTGTAGTGCTGTAGAGAAGGCTGATCAAACTTTAACATTCCTAATTGGGAATTTTCTTTGTATCCAATATATTGATTGAGTTGCCTGATTAGGGAAGAAATTTAGCCACTGATTTTCAAAGCCAACCTACAGCCACTTGAGGTTTAGTTACCATGAAGGTTGAATCGGTTTGTTTTAGTTTTGTTTTTCCAGGTAAAGTCAGGAAATAGATAAGAGTATTTCAATGATAAAGGTCGCAAACCATGTAAGTCTAATTTTGGATGTTTTGAGAAATTCAAAGAAAAACATGCTGCGCATTTTAATCTATTTTCGCTGACATGTTCAATTTGCAAGTGTCAAAAGCTAGATCCAATATGGATACATGGACTGCTCATATGGTATTATAGTATACTGGTTTCTATTGGTTCTTGTGTCGTGGAATCCTAACTAGACGAAACATAGGTGCTTACACGGTTTGCGACTTTCACTGTCGATATTATGTTTTGTGCATTTCATCTCATATTTCAATTGTCAATGTTGTTCGTTTAGCTTCATTGTGTGTGTGTTAAGTATAATGTACATGTAGTAGTAATGTAACACTCATTGATAGAATAATGCACATATTAAGACTATGAAGAAAATAGAGGGTAAAATATATACATTAATAAAGCCATCTTGAAATCAATTTGTGGTTAAAATTGTGTTATGTTATATCAGTATCAAGTAGGCCCTATTAACTATATATATATTACTATTACTATTACATTTTTTATGATGTGTTACAAATAATAAAAAAAATTGTACATCCTGACAAAATTGTACTATTATATTATTATTTACATAGTTTAGCATGTAGTTTGTAGCATGTATGAATGATGGATATGAATTGAACTTTGAATGTGTATTCACAGCTACAATGTACATTGTAGTAAGTACTGAAAGTGGGCGGTTGGCAGGCACTACTGGTGGGTCCTCTTCTTACGAAGAGTACTTCACTCTGCTTTCCTCATTTAACTCGGGTCCGTTAAAGATCCCTCGGCTATTTGCAGGTGTTTCAGGCAAATTAAAAATTATATCGAAAACCTGGAGATCACCTTAGTTGTGGATGTGGGTAAACTCAAATCTAATACATGTAGTCTGATCAAAATAAAAACAGGATTTGGTAGATATATTTATTTAGATATGGTCTTTACGGAACAAAATAGACACTAGATTTGCTATGCAAAATTTGACAGAGACTATCCTAACAACTGAGCAATACGTGTTACACTTACAGGCACATGGCTTTCTGATGTTGATAGCAACCAGAGTGTGAATGTACATAACTTTACAAATTTCAGACAGGGCAGAGACACTATACATTGGAAAATCTAAAGGAGAGGTGTTTGCGTGTATGTAAACAAGTAGTGCACCAACAATGGTTCACATTTTCAAATCAATCAACATGCAGACATTGAACTCCTGTTTCTCTCACTTAGACTTAGACCTCACCACCTCTCCAGGCAATTCCTGTCTACATCTCACCCGATGAAAACAAAAAGATGGTGAAAAACACAGTTGAAGAACAAGCCTTCTGTCTACTTAAGTAAACACCCAGATTCTCCGGTTGTTATTGTTTGCGATCTCAACACATGCCCTCCCCTTGATCCAACATTCAGGCAGCATGTGTTGATACCAACATGCCATGTTAAAAAACATTAAATCTGTGCTATTCATGGGTGCCACTGGCTGATATCCATAACAGCTGAACATTTTGCCGACAACTGTCAAATAACAGGAGCACAATGTTTTTAGTGAAACTCTACAAAGCGTAGTTAGCTTGTTTGGTAGCACGCTTTCTTTTCATGGTGAGGTGATGGATGCCGACAGTGACAACTAGGTTGCAGGTTCAATCCCCATGATGGCCAGGATTTTTTTATTGTCTATTCCTTGTCTTTGTTTTGTCTTTATTCCTATGGGGAGTAGTCCAGAGACATGGTGTCGGCCTCTCAACCAATAGGTAGTGGGTTTGAGCCCTGCAAGCAGTCGAAAATTTTCCTAAGTTTTTTTAGAGTAAAATCTACCCCCCTGGTCCAGGTAGGTAGATTGCCACCTAGTCCCATCGGAGACTGAGGATAAAAGAGATCCCGAGTGCAGATAAAAAAAACACTGCACGTTCAAGATCCCTTAGTTATTTACAGGGCAATCTGGGGAAAGTAAAAAATCCTACCAAAACCCTGAGATCACCTTAGTTGTGTATGTGGGTAAATCAAATCAAATTTAAGAAGTTCTTACGGGGCTTTTATATTATTTAATGCCCTTTCCTTCACTTCCGACATCCCCCTTGCCTCACTATTGGTCATTATCCCAAAGAGAATAATATGTTTGAAAAGTATCAATCTGCTTAACTTACAGAACCAAGCATAGTACTATTAGTACTGAAATAGCCCTCCTGAAATTCAAAACTGATTTGCTTAATGCATGTGATTCCGGTTGTAGTTTCTGTCCTTGTGCTTTGGTTTGTTGACAGCCTTTGATACAATTGATCATGACATTTTGATAACACGACTACGTGATTCATTTGGAATAACTGGTACAGTTCTTATGTGGTTTC
This sequence comes from Doris montereyensis, assembly GCA_037039925.1. Classification (NCBI taxonomy): domain Eukaryota; kingdom Metazoa; phylum Mollusca; class Gastropoda; order Nudibranchia; family Dorididae; genus Doris; species Doris montereyensis. The sequence goes on from JAXRKP010000418.1 coordinate 64,639, forward strand.
AGTAATACTTATCAAACAAACACCAGTACGATGTGGTTGGCCCTATTTTATTTTCTCTATACATTCAACCTCTGGGTGAAATAACCTCTAAACATGGTTTCAATTATCACACATACGCTGATGACAAGCAATTGTATAAATCATCACATTGTGAAAATTTACGCCCTATTCTTACTGATTTAGAAAAATGTGTCACAGAAATTTTTATCTGGATGATGTCAAACAAGTTGAAGTTAAATGAAGATAAAACTGAAGTAATTGTTTTTGGCACTAGATCTAAAATAAAGAACCTGACCATTCCCACTACCACGATATATGGCATAAACATTCCAGTAAAGACGAGAGTTAAAAACCTAGGCATCATTTTTGACTGTTCTCTCAATAGACGATCATATTTCCTACCTTAGAAAATCCTGTTATTCTGAATTATGCAAAATTATTCATATTAGGTCCCTTATCAGAAAGTGCAGCAAATAAATTTGCATGTTCAATTGTCATATCTAGAATTGATTATTGTAACTAATGTAACTCACTTTTTTGGCTTGGGTGGCAGAAATTTGTATAAATAAATTACAGCAAGTCCAAAATAGTGCAGCACGCTTAGTTAAAAGAAAAAAGATTGACCATATCACACCAACACTGAAAGAATTACACTGGCTGCCATGTTTAATTAAAAGACAAAAAAGACTGACCACATCACACCAACACTGAAAGAATTACACTGGCTGCCAGTGAAATATCACATCAGATATAAGATTGCGACATTGATCTATCAATGTCTTCATGATCCATATTTTCCTGTCTACCTTAGAGAGTTCATTTCATATAGCAAGTGTCAGCTAGACAACTCCGATCCAGTAGCTCTGTGGCACCCTTCTTCAACCAAATCTGAAATCATACGGGACATAGCATTTTCATTCTATGGTCCAATGCTGTGGAATGGTCTGCCGGACAATCTTACAGGAATGTCTTCCTCAAAACTTATCTTTTTAATGAATGTTTTTTAAATAATGCTTTCACACTGTATCTATCACTTTTATGACATTACTTCTTTGAATGAAATTTTAAACCACACATTACGTCATTAATCTGTTTCATAATTTTAAAATTGTCATTTCTATTGTATTTTCCAATGTTCAAGTCTATTTATTGTCATAAGTATGCAAAGCGCCAAGAGACTAATTAGAGGTATATGGCGCTATATAAATGCATATACACGTATTATTATTATTATCTAATGCGACATTTACTATAAGTATAAGAAATGAACTCTCTAAGGTAGACAGGAAAATATGGATCATGAAGACATTGATAGATCAATTCTTGCCACTCAATTGGACCCAAGCTATTGTCAATTCTCAGGATGACACGATCTAGGACTATAAATACCACTCTTCATTCTGTTGTCCTAGGCCTAAGCAGTGGACGACAAACGTTATCTCCAAACCTTCAATACTCTCATTCTCACAAAGAAGAATCCTTGTGTCAGTACTGTCAGTGTTATTTCTGCAAGTGTAAGAGAACTAAGCAACACATAATAATAATAGCGAAAAATGACAATAAAAGACAATTCCACCAATAAAGACAGAACATATGTGACGTTTCACGTATAACCCTTTGTCAGACAACAAACGTGAAATATCTTGAATCTAAATCCAAACACCAATTAAAGCATCACACTGTGTGATGTCAGAAGAAAAACAGAAAGGAGGAAGAAAGAGAAAAGACGGTGATAATAAGAATGAGAAGAAGGGAAAATGAAGAATATAAAATAAAAGGGAAGAACCGAGAATGGAAGGTTCAGATCAAGAACAAATAAAATGAAATAAAAATAAGTAAGTAATAAAAGGCAAGGAAGAAAGACAGAGAAATGAAGAAGGAAAGAAAGATAAGTGTGACTATGGGAAACAAGAAGGGAAGAGAAGGAGACTAGGAATAGAGAGAAGAAATGAAAGGAAGTATCAATAATATGGCAACAATTTGCAATGAATAAAGCTGTGAAAAGTATACAAATGTATAGATTCAATTATGGGGATAAAGTCAACAACTTATCTGAAATGCCAAATAAGAGGTAAAAGGCAGATGATCCTACTTCTTCAAGGTCTGTTTACTTATGATATTGATATAGCTATGATCATCTTCAATATTAACTTACTAGTACTAGTATTGAAATTGAAGCATTATGATAGTCTCTGTATCATGTTGATTATTTAGCTTTATGGTTGTATCATAAGTATCGATATTGATATCTCTGTACACCTAGGTATGAATTAAAATGTTCGGATGAGTATATGTATGTCTATAATTAAGAATCATGGACACCTATATATGTATACTATTTCGCTGGATGTCTGTATGTTTATGCATATATATCATTAATATGTCATATGAATATCATAATTACATGTGTATATATGTACGCTATTATGAAGAAATGTATATGTGATATATGTGTATATCTATCTCTCTGTATGTTTGTTCAGCTGTCTGAGTGTTTGTATAAATATGTGTGTATGTATTTCATTATTATGTATTGTATGTATATATCGATGGTGAAAGTCGTAAACATGGAAAAGACGATCTGCACAGGTTTTAAGTGATTTTATTCATAACTAAGCGCCTCATGAAGTGATTTTTTTTTGCTTTGAGTTTGGATTTTTGCTTTAAGTATGTACATGAGTGACTGTCAAAATACACTCATCCTATATATAAATATAATTGAAATTCAAAAGTTTATAGCGTCCTTGGTTAACATAGAAATGGCTGCCATCTTGGATTTTGACCCAACTTTCAAAATATATCTCCTCCCTTAGTGATGAATAAAATCAATCAAAACCTGTGCAGATCGTCTTTTCCATTCAAAATCTAAAATATATTTTGGATATATGTATTTATTTTAAGGATTTTTGAAAATAATATACATGTATATTGTGAATATACAAAAACAGCATTTTTATTACAAACATTAATTATTTCTCAAAAAGTTTACAAGATATAAAAAAACCCAGACATCATTCTATTAAGATTGACAAGAGGAACCTGTGTGCCAAATATAATACAAATCTTTTGGTAAATGGCGGAGGAGACAGAATTTTAGTATGAAAAATATTTCGAGAAAAATGCAAGTAGAATAATCAAAAGAAAACACAAAACAAATGCTTCAGACGGGTTTCCTTGTTGTAGCAGCCCCTTTGCTCTTTCTCGACAGTCTCTGGCATTGTTACCAATGTAAAAAGGATTATCAATCTAGGTTTAAATGTGCACTGTTGTGAAAACAGACGTCAACATGACAAGTTTTTTGTTTTTTCCCTCTATTCCTTTGCTTTTGCGCGTGTTTACATACACACTGATGTGCAACGCTGCTTACGTCACACAGCGATGGGGAAATTTAACGAGCGGTGTCTGTAAGCAGAAGCCAAGCGACCTTGGTGGTGCCACATTTGGTGATTAGCCACCAATATACAGGTTTTTACTGCCACCTTCTCAGTCATTGTTAGGGTAATTTACATCAAAATTTTGACTTTTTACATACCCTCCCTATCAAAATACTTTGTAACAAAAACAAACTACGTCACATGGACATTTTCCTGCCATAAACTTGTAGAGAAATGATCGCTCTACCCGGATATGCAAAGACCAGAAAATCAACCTTTTGGTCCCAAACTCGTCAGTCGAGGTGAAGTGATTTCTTTTGCTTTAGAGTTAAAGTTTTTGCTTTTAGTATGTACATAAGTAACTGTCAAAATAGTCATCCTATATCATTGAAAGGTTCGAAGCGTCCTTGGTTGCCATAGAAATGGCCGCCATCTTGGATTTTGACCCAATCTTCAAAATCCATCTCCTCCCTTAGTTATGAATAAAATCACTCAAAACCTGTGCAGATTGTCTTTTCCATTAAATATCTAAAGAGTGATGTTAGTTTTTTAAATATATATTTTGGATAATTTTTACACAAAACAAATTCTTCAGACGAGTTTCCCTTGTTGTAGCAGCCTCCTTACTCTTTCGACAGCCTCTGGCATTGTTACTAATGTAAAAGAGGATTATAAATCTAGGTTTAGATGTGTACTGTTGTGAAAACCCCAGGGGACTGTCCTTGCACCTATACTTTTTTCTATCTACACTAATGATTGTAAAACTGCGTTTGAAAACATCCCAATAATAAAATAGGAAGATGATACATCTATCCAAGCTCTTATCAGATCAGAAGTAGATCTAATCAATTATGCTCAAGAAATCAAAAGGTTTGTAAAATGGTGTGATGACAATTATTTACAACTTAATGTTAACAAAACAAAAGAAATGATTTTTGATTTTAGGAAGACAAATAACATCCATAATGATATTGTTATAAAAGATGAAACAGTTGAGGAAGTTAATGAATACAAATATCTTGGAATAAGTTTTGACGAGAGGCTAGAATGGTAAAAACAATCAAAGTTTAAAAACGTGAACAAAAGAATGTATTTTATGAGGAAGCTTTATAAGTTTCAAATCGATAACACTCTAATAAGACTTTTTCATCAAGCTTGCATAAAGTATTATTATTTTTAGTATAACTGCATGGGGAAGAAATACAAGAGAGAGAGAAAAGAAGAAATTTAATAGGACACTGAAACACATAGGGAAACTCATAAATGATGTAGAGCCGGAGAACTTTGAAGATCTGTATGAGATTCAATGCAAGATAAAACTCAGGAGTATACTTAAAGACAACATCCACCCTCTTTTCTCCATACCCAAAACAAGTAGTAGAAGTGGTCGATTTATACATTTAAAATCCCGCACTGAGAGATATTTTAGATCTTTTCTTCCAAGCACCATAAGGAAGTTTGACCATACCTTACTTTGAAAGCACAATGGCGTTTTCCTCACAATGTTTAACTGTTTAAGAAATGTAAATTGATGGATGGTGAATGAATGATTTATGATAAGTTAATGAATGTGTATAAACTAAACTGATTTGTCTATAATTATATCTTTTGAAAATTTTTATTATTATTTATGTTATGTATACTGTTTCACCACACTATTTATTTACCCACCTTTAAATTTTTTGTATACTTTCTAAAATCAAAGCATTTAATGATAAACTTAGTTAAATTTGTTTTTAATTTGAATGCATTGATGTATTCTTTTATTTTTCAAACGGAAATTGTGATAACACAAGTATATATTTTTAACATTAGAGGCCCCTATGATTCGTCTAGTTGGGATTACGTCGCACAAAAACCAATAGAAACCCATATAATAAGCATGTGACCAATCCTATTTTTGATTCGATAAAATGCTTAGATCTATACTATATGATATCATTTGTTACATGCATACCAGATTCACTCCATGAAAATGCTTGGTGTAGTGTATTATCCTTAAACTGAACATGCAAAAAAATACAATAAAAAAGCAACACAGCTGTACACAACAATGAAAAATAAATAAATGAACATACAATGAAAATATGTCTGTCGTGTATAATTTATTCATTTTATTATTTTATATTACATAGAATCCCTTTACGTCTTTGTAAAGCTGGTAGTCAGTGAGATGACTATACAGAGTTGAGCTTCTCATTCAAAGCTAGCTGTGTCTTGGTGAGGTTGGCAAGGTAAACTACCATCAACAAATCCTGTGAGAAGACAAAAATTAAAGAATGAATGAGGAGAATCAATTCACTATTGAGCACAAGCAGTACATGGGGGGGCCCCGCCACCCACGGCCTTTTGTCACAGATGACAAAACAGTGATTAAAAGTTCAGTAGTTGATCTTATACAAAGAGCTGAAAAGTTAGGAATTCATCAGACAAATAAAAAGTTTAATGCACAAGGAAATAAAGAAATTCAATTCAACATGTTTGCATATCAGTGAAACCACACATTACTTCAGCACACACTTTACACCAGCCAAGTAACCCAAAAACTATCATATTAATTAGAAAGTTTTATCCTTCTTTAAAATACATTCAGATTTTGCTAGAAAAAAACCCATCAAGAACATTTTTTGCAATCTTCAGCGGGGCTCGGACCCACTACCTTTTGGTCTAGAGACAGACACCTTGCCTCTGACTACCGAGGCCTCCCTGTATTCAGTACGGACGTCGACAATCCAAACAGATGAGACTGGACGGATTTTTCTTCTTTATTTGTACACGATAATCCGGAAATTCAGGATTCCGGCCCCGAATGCCTAATTTTGATACAAGTTAAAACAATGTAGAGTTTATGCTTTGATAATCCAAACACTCAACTGTTCGAGATAGTCTAACCATCCACTAACAGTCTACCAAAGCCACCTGACTGACTTTTCTATCGCCAGATCAGCCATACCATTCAGCAATTTTCTCAGTTGTCTCGATCCGTCTGTCTCTCTTCTTTTCATCTTCATCTTCTTCTGGAGTGGTGTAAATTGTAAAGAGACCTGAGGTACAAGTCAGAGAGAGAGAGAGAGAGAGAGAGTCAGAGAGAGAGAGAGAGAGAGAGAGAGAGAGAGGAAAGAGAGAGAGAGAGAGAGAGAAGAGAGAGAGAGAGAGAGAGAGAGAGAGAGAGAGAGAGAGAGAGAGAGAGAGAGAGAGAGAGAAAAATCGCAGGGGTGAAAGCCAATCCCATTCAAATTCCTGTAATGTTGACGGGCCTCATCAAAATTTCCTGAAAGTTATTGCGACCTGGCCTATATCCACCCTAACTCCCAAAACGGAACATGTACATTAAATGAGTATATATGCAATATGATGGATTATAAAATGTAACAGAATAACGGATAAGAGCACCCAACTGTCACTGTCAGGTCCTGTATAAAGTGCCAACTGCCACTCCATGTGTGAAATAATGCACATCCAAACTTATATTAAGCAGAATACATACTCCATCAAACAATACTTGATATTATGATAACAATATGAACAGTGTCCTATCCACAGTCTTAGATGCCACACCCCCCATTTGTCATGGTAAGTCCTGGGTTTAAAAAAAGCTGTTTGCTAAAGATGCCTGCTTCGTCTTGAAATTCGAGGGATTGGAAATAATAGTAGCAGTAGGCTGAGACGAGTGGCTGGGGTAGTATTACCAGAAGTTAGGAAGTTTCATCAAATGTTCAAAATACTCCAATCGCTTTCTTTATCAGTTTCCATTCTACCTTTTCGGTGTATGGGTTCATATGCCCGAGATAATATTTCTTCAGGATGCCATCCTGGCATTTTCTGTTTCCTTTAAAAAATGTTAAATTTCTATGCATCTTCCCACTTTTTCCGATGTCCGCCTTTTGGTCTTTTACCATGGGCTTTAGCACTGTACACTGATTTAGCTATTCTATTGTCATTCATTGTTTACATGCCCAAACCATCCCAATTTATTTGTTTCTATCTTAGTTTTTATGTCATCTGCTTTAGTTTGATCTCTCATTGTTGTCTTTCTGATTTTGTCTCTTTTAGTTTTCCCTACTACTGTTCTTAGATATTTCATTTCAGCTGCCTGTACTCTACTGTATTCTATACTGTCTAAGGTCCACGTTTCACTGCCATCAATGAGAGTAGGACAATAAACTGTGTTGTATACTGCCATTTTGGTTTTTGTTGACAGTTCTTGTTTACCTACAAATGCCTTTCCTAGATAGTTATATAATGCACTTGTCTTTTGGATCCTCTGGCTGATTTCTTCTCTTAGTTTTCCCTCTGAGTTAATCATTACTTCTAGGTAATTGTAGCTGTGAACTTTTTCTAAATTCTCCCTGGCCAATTTAAGATTTTGTGTTTTAGCTTCCCTAGCTACTAGCATTGTTTTGGTTTTCTTTGCATTTACTCTCATTCTTCTTTTATTTAGTTCATTCTTCATAATGTTGATATTTGACTGAAGGTCCCTTTCTGATTTTCCAAACAGAACTAAATCATCGACAAATGAAAGCATTGATACATTTACTGGTTTGAGCTTCCACATACCTACATTCATTTTCTTTTTTTTTGAGGATGCCTTTGCGACCTTAATCTCATTTCCCAGTACGCTAAGTCTGAGCATTCCATAGTTGATCCTCTCTTATGTTTTGGTACTACTGTTCCCTTTTTCCAGTCGTCTGGCACCTGTTTGGACTTCCATATTGCATGTAGTAGTTTGTCTGCCCCTCTCCCTTGGTTTTTAATCATTTCTGGATAAACTTGATCTGCTCCTGGGGCTTTTCCTAATTTCATTTTTCTTATAGCTGTTCGGATTTCTTCCATGGATATATCTACATCTTCAGCTGTCTCCTCTGGTTAATTATTACTCTTACTAATTGATCTTTACTCCTTGTTTCATATGTTCTGGAGGCAATTGTGCAATTGTTGAAAATACTTTCTCCACGCTTCCATGATCTGGCTGTCTTCTTTCATTATTTCTCCTTTGGCATTCTTAATTTGTCGTATTGGGCATGCTTTGGTCTTTCTTTTTCTTCGTTGTCCCCCAGAACAGCTATTGATTTCCTTGATAGCTTTCTTGAAGTCTTTGTTCAAACTCTTCCCATTATTCCTGTTTTGCTTTCCTCAATTCCTCTTCGGTGATAGTTCTTTTATTCACTTAATCTATCCTATCCTCTTGTCTCTTTGTTTGCAGGTATTTCTTTCAGGCATCCTTCTTTTCTTTGATCTTAGTTTTGACATTCTCATTCCACCATGAGGAGTGTTTCTTTATACAATTGCCACTTTTCTTCTATTGTGTTATCATTCAGATCCATCTGCCTTTCACTGATAAATATTTTTATCCTAGATTGGTATATCTTTTACCATTGGTTTATTTAGTTCCTTTATTTTGAGTTTAGTAGCTTTATTCTCTTTCCTTTTCTGCTTGTTTTCTTCAGTCAGTAATCTCATTTTGGCAATCACTAAGTGATGATCACTTAATATTTCTGCTCCTCTGTTTACTCTTGCATCCAATGTACTGTAAAAAGGGAAGACCTACACACAACAAATCCAATGAAATTTGTTTTTAACAACAATACAGAGTGGTTAAGGTTAAGGAAAAATCGTCACAATACCAAATAAATATAACTTTTAAATCCAATTGCTGACTGACACAACGTTTCTTTGCAACTGACTAGAATTAGATCTAGTAAGGGTGGTTCATTTAAAATTAAATCCGGGTCAAAAACCAAAGAAAAGTAAAAGGAAGTGAATCAACGGCAAACCTTGGTATCAATAACCGCCCAATTTCTGGGTTGAAAGCCAAAGAAAAGTAAAAGGAAGTGAATCAACGGCCATGCTATGTATCGATAATCATCCATTTTCCGTTCCGGGCCTGCGCGATTCACGGAGATCATACCGGAAACCTGTATCTGAAAACACATAAATTCCAGGCTTTTCCGGTGGTTTGGCACCCCTGGAGAGTAGTAGTTGTAATTGACGGATGTGTAGTATAGTTCTCAGAAAGGTGTATTGAGAGTGTTAAATGTCTTTCTCAAGACAACGTCGGACCTAACTTTACAAGGATTCAAATCTGGGACCTCATAATCCCCAGTCATCCAGCCTTGTAACTGACACCACAGATAATAGATGATGCTCAAACAAAAAAGCATCACTTAAGTTCAAGCCCCAAATGTTATACCAAGACAAGAGCAGGGAACAGCGCTATAATAATATTACTATTATAGTCATATGGTAGGTCTAGTAATGACATGCGACCTTGAAAAAGCACAATATTATTAATATTATTCATGTAGCAGTAATAGACGGACGTGTAGTGTAGGTCTCAGAAAGGCGTATTGAGGGCCAGAGAGAGAGAGAGAGAGAGAGAGAGAGAGAGAGAGAGAGAGAGAGAGAGAGAGAGAGAGAGAGAGAGAGAGAGATCTTATCCTCTTCCTCCACCCCTGGCCAGTTTTTAACGCATTGTTGTACTCTGTCCCCTGCAAAATGCACTAGGCCTTCATGACTTGATCAGTGATTCGATAATCCGGATGACTCGATAATCCGGACAAATTGCTAAGAGCGGGAGGTGTTCGAATTATCGACACGCGACGTTATAAGAATGGTTATAAGGTATTGAAACCAAGTCTAAAGGTCCCATGAAAGTAATAAGCACATGAGTGTTAAAAAATCAGTAAATAAATTTTAGTCACCTTCATGTTAGAGTTAAGCATCTCCTCAAACTTCTCTTGGTCAATCTGAGGGACTCCAGTGACCAAATCCAAGAGAAAGCGACCAGTGCTGTTGTCAGATGTGTTTTTTCCTGTCTGAAAAACAACAAAAACACCCCAATTTAAATCATATTTTTTTTAAAGTCTTAAATTGGATGTTGCGTACACTAGTAATATATGCAAGAGAATGGAACCATCTTATTTTTAAAAATCAGAACGAATAAAATAACCTTAACTCATAGACTACCATTGTCCCACAGGTGTGATCAAATTAGATGTATGCCATAGTACAATTGTCGCACGTGTGCGATCATATCGACGCCAGGCTATAACTATATAAAGATAGCGTATACATGATTGCAGTAAGAAGCATCTTCTAGGCTTCTTATCCTACTTCCATTTCCTACTAAAACGAACTCTCTAGTTCCAACCATTGTTTTTTTATGATCTGTTTTCTTTGCAAACGTACAAAACAACTACTACCACCAGTACTACAAGTAGATCTACAAGTCAGAAAGAGCATAGACCGCACTGTTTCCGACCAGTTTATCGGCTCATTGTTTTTCATTCATTGTTTTCATCTATTTATTGACGGAAGTAGTGTATTGTGTGAATGGCGTCTCCACTCCAATAAGTTTTTAGCTTCTCAATTTTTACTTTTTCACTTATCCCCACTCAGACACATGGCCAATTCTTATTAGTGCAAATATATAGTTTGATCTCGTCAGAACACTGTGTTTAAAAAGTGAACAGAAAATAATAACAAATAAAACAGTTACAACTTTTTAAAACACACTACTTTTTTGAATACCACGCCATAATCTCTCGGGTAATCTATGAGTTAAAATCATGAGTATGAAAAGAGAAGAAGCTTAAACAACTTACAGCTGAAAATTGTGGCATTTAAAAAAAAAGCACATTTGCAACACCACATATTCATTATCATAATTAGAATGAAAGATATTCCTGTATGCAATAGTGGCAGTCTAAGGCGTACCATTCTCCCTACCAGAATGAATTTAAAGATCCAGTTTTATTCAAATCTGTTTAATATGAAACACCTGGCAGCTATGTAATCCATTCAGTACTACAGCACGACAACATTAACAAGGGTCAAATTTCTCATTGGAATTTATGCTGTCAACCATATCCAATAATAACATGTGCGTGGATGAATGATTCCGACTGAAAATATCTGGAACATTTTGTCATCTTTTTCAAAATTCCTGAAAGCAATTACTCATGATGGAATCATTCCAGATAAAAGACTTTAAATAAAGCTTTTGTCCTAGATTCACAGACGTGTACAGCTATCCCGTTTGAGTAAATACAATTTTCAGCGAGAATATCTTGAAACGTCACTCACCAAAACGTCATCCACATAGTCTGTAACATGTGTAAGCATTTCCTTTAAACGATGAGATGAGGTTTCCACTTGCTTCAGATCAGATTTCAATTGGACAAGTCTTTTGGGTTATACTTTCCTTTTGTAATGCCTCAACTGGTGAGAAAATACACATAAAAGTCAGCAAAGGGTACTTGTGATATAATATTGAGTGTTAAAAGTCATTTCTCCTGATACTTAAACATACTTGTTAGGACCTACTGTTTTGACATGAAGCAAAAACGTGAGAGCTGAGTTTACTTTTTTAGTGCCTCATGAATGCCAAAAATAATGTACAGTATAATTTTGTTTGGATGGTACACAGAATTTTTGTAAGATGGGTAATACAAAAAGTGATAGTGGAGAAAAAGAGTTTTACCACAAATCGGACAAATGTTTTTTATTGCACTACTGGATGGAGCAATTCATTCCCTTCACATTGAGTAAAGGGGCCGCTACAACAAGGGAAACCCGTCTGAAGCATTTGTTTTGTGTTATTTTATTTTGATTCTTTTACTTGCATTTTTCTCGAAATGTAGCCTTTTCACACTAAAATTATATACCTCCACCATTTACAGAACGATTTGTATTATATTTGACACACAGGTTAGTTTTGTCAATGGTAATAGAATGACGTTGTTTTATATATATATATATATATTGTAAAAGTTTTGAGAATTTTTTTGGTAACAAAAATGCTGTTTTTGTACATTCACGATATATGGTATTAAAAAAATTCATAAAAGAAAATCGTACCCAAAATATTTGTAAAAACATGACGTCACTCTTTAGATATTGAATGGAAAAGACAATCTGCACAAGTTTTGAGTGATTTTATTCACAACTAAGGGAGGAGATAGATTTTGAAAATAGGATCAAAATCTAAGACGGGCGTCAGTTCTATGGCAACCAAGGACGCTAAAAACTTTCCAATGATATAGGATGACTGTATTTTGACAGTTAATAATGTACACACTAAAAGCCAAAAAAAATTACTTCAGGAGGTTAAAGGTAAATAATTTTTCTTGTAATCTGGATTCCAAGATTTTAAAAATTACTGTGTATTCATAAGGTGGTAATAGCATGTAAATCTATTAGGCTTACAATCAAAACTTTTGACCACTGACAAATGTGCAATCTTCAAAGTCACTTAAATTAATTAGTTAAATGCTGAAAATGTAACAAAACTCACCACCAACTTGCTCTGGGTCATAAGTGATTATCTCCACTGGAACAGGTGTGAACATTGTACCTGTAGTTTTGCCTGGCACCCCTATTGCGGCACTGTAAAGGAAATTAGTTAATATAAATCTATGAAAGAATAAGTTTATGCAATTCTATGAAAGTGTAATGGTAATGTAAATCTACAAAAGAGTAAAGGTAATGTAAATCTATAAAAGAGTAAGGGTAATGTAAATCTATAAAAGAGTAAGGGTAATGTAAATCTATGAAAGAATAAAGTTAATGTAACAATTACAGAGGGAAACTGGTTCGCAATCCAGAATGCACAAAAGTATTAATTTACGGATGGAACATCAACTAAACAATTTCATGTAGCCTAATTTAAAACAAAGACATGTTGACACATAAAGTATCAACTTATTTCTTTTCATCATTTACCATTGAATGTCAATTCAGCCCAACACATTAAAAAGAAGTATGAGAAAGCTCCATAAACCTGAAGCACGCATTAAAAGATAAATGTAACAAGACGCAAGTCACCTGTGATAACCTTTAATACCCATCTTGCCTCCTCTCATAAAGGTATCCACAGTTATGTGAACAGGATATTTTGATTCTCTGGAGTAGTAATCATGAATGAGGACAGAATGGACTGAAACCTCTGAGCCACTGGAAAACCTGCCAGGAAGATGAATGATCAGGAAGTTAATTAATGACTCAGGATACATACACAAATTTCATGATATTTAAATTTCCTTTACATTGCATCATCGCTGTGTATCAAGATTGATAAATACTTTTTTGTCCCTTGATAGTGTTTAGTTGCATTAATAAAACAATCACACACTTGCATATTATGTGACATAGACTAAATGCCAAATGTGCATAACTACATCACCTCATTTAAAGCCCGCTGAAAATTTATGAGTAGGATAAGCATTAAAAAAGCATGATTTTTAAGATTAATTTCTAAAGGCTTTTACTGTTAGTATCTCTAGTTTGTACAAGCCTTGGCAATCACAATCTTTTGCGTGGATCACAATGAACTGGAATAAATTAATCAGGAACAATAATTCTCCATTTCAACAATGTCGATTAAAAACCTGCAAGTGAGTTTCATTCTGAGGAATAAGGCCTTGCACAAGGAACTGTGTATCAAACTCTGACTCAGAATTACTTTTAATTCTATGTTTAAAATGACACCAGTATCAATAAGAATCTCATCCTATGAATCTTAAACAAGCTTTGAATTCAGAGCTTACAAATCCTTCCTTGTATTAGAATTTATGTTTGTTCCTGTCCATATGTCTATTGTTCAGTCATCTCGGTAAAAACATGTATGTAGCATTTAAACTCTTATCAAAATAATATTTCAGGCAACAGCCAGCTAAAGAAAAAAGAAAGAAAGAAGAAATGTCATACATAAGGCAGGAAAGACTATTCTTTATTACTCTCTATTTATTCTATTAATACTACCCCCCCCCCCCCACAAATAAAAAATAAATAAATCACAATACTTATGACATACCAACCAACTATAACCTCACTGCTGTTAACCTTTTTATGGAGCTCATACATATTCCGAGCATATTCAATGTCAACTGCCACCTGTAAAAGAGCAAAGAAAAGGGTTCTTCAGAAAAAGAAAACGTTGAAAGAAGGGAGATGGAAAGACATATTAAAAATGATATGACAACAAACCAATGAAATTACTTTGAAATAATAAACCTCTTAAAACCACCCAAAAACATCCACCCAGCATTGCAAGGTAAAGCCTTTTTGTAGATAATCTGTCAATTATGTGATACAGCATGTAGCATAATTAAATTACTTCTTCACTTTAGTCACAAAGTACTCTGGAAAGCTTTAATGATTTTCAATTTACTCAAATCATGACAAAAATAAATTTAAAAATCTGTGATATATTCCAATCCACATTATCATGGTTTGAAGTTTTGACCGTCTGCAATTAAACACCAATTAATTTCTTAGCGATTTCAGGATTTTCTCCCCTTGTAAAATCTGTTAAGACCTTGCATTTTTGTATGCTTCAAATAATTTTGTTTTAGTGTAACAAGGATGTCATATTACCGTACTGTTCATTGTGTTCTAGATTCGTTCTTTAGTTTGTTTAACATGAAGACATACAAACAAACAATATGTAATGACTTTATGTTCACAATAATGGACAATTTTTAATTCACATGAAATCACATACATTCAGAAGGAAAATAGTTCCAGGTTTAGACCAGACTCAGAATTTAGCCACAAGTCTTTTACAAATACAATAATGTCTGCCAAGCATGATTGTTTCATGTAACCAAATTTACAATGCTAATTACCCCCTCAAAATGCAATCTGTTTTTATAACTACGGGGGACTTGGTACTCCAGAGGCAAGATGTCGTCATCTCAAACAAAAGGTAGTGGGTGAAAATTCTTTACAGTTTTTCAAGCATAACCTCCTACCCCCCCCCAGGTGGACGACACCTAGTCCCACCGGAGACGATTGATAAAAAGGAGGTCCTGTGTGCAGATCACAGCACATGTTAAAGACCCCTTGGCATTTACAGGTTGGGAGCAGGCCAGGCAAACTAAAAAATCCTACCAAAAACTGAGACCAACTTAGTTGTGGATGTGGATAAATCAAACCAAATTTGTAAGTACTTCTTCAATTTCTTGCATTTAAAGAGTCAATTCATGTGAAAATAAACTCAATAACAATAACGTCCTTTTGTCTCTTCCCAGTAATAAAACATCTCATGCACGTGTGTGTGGCATCCAGATCTGTGTTAACCCAAGAAGCGCGCAGGCCGTACATGTACATTTTTATTATTATCTGAGAAGAGTGTAGGGACGTACATGTATTTTTCGCTGATCACTTCCCACAACTAGGAGCGGCAACAGGTGTGAATTTTGGCCCCCGCGTATCGCCGTATAAGGATCATCGTGACTCACTGAGCCTAATTGAAATTGGAACGTGAACTTTTCATTTGATTGGCATTTAGCTTTTATGATAAAACTGCATTATGCTTGACCAACAGAAAGCAACTCATTTGGATAAATTCAACACATGCCCTCTCTTGCGAAGACACACATTTACTATTAGATTGACTAGCATTTGGCTGGGTGAAATGCAATAATGACCAATGATGAAATGAGGGAGAGGGAGAGAGGGAGAGAGAAAGAAAACAGAGACAGACAGAAAGAAAGCAGAGAGACAGGGGAGAGGAGAGAAGAGAGAGAGAGAGAGAGAGAGAGAGAGAGAGAGAGAGAGAGAGAGAGAGAGAGAGAGAGAGAGAGAGAGAGAGAGAGAGACAGACAGACAGAGAGAAAAAGAAAACTCAAGCTGAACTCAAAAGTCTCATTCTATACAAATCATGCCTGATTTGGTCTAGGTAGAGGGGAAGTTTGAAGACCAGATGCCCTAATTGACACTTGCATGTCAGCACATGTTTCGAATGGCACTCCAGAATCTTAGTTGACCAGACTAGGTGGGAAAAAGATCATTCCCTCTTTATTTGAGACCAACATTGCTTAGAAGCCACAGACATTGAATTCAGGGTTGGCATGTTGGTGGTGAATAAAACTAAGGCTGCTAAAAGCTCTTAACGATCATAAGAAAGGAAGTTTCACCGAAGTCTGTCCTTTGACAAATGATTCACAGCAAGATGTGGAAAGAATTTTCCCAAATATCATCTCAACCATCCACTTTTCCCTGCCCTTTGCATGTAATTTGAATGGATTGTGTCATTATGCGCCTTTAGAAGCTTTTGGAACATGGACATCTCCTAAATTTTCGTCAAGACATTAGAAAATTGCAAGCTCTTGAAAAGACTGAAGGGTCAGTAATGTATAGGAAAGGATGGGATGCACATTGATAGTTTGAAATCCTGTGTATCGACTTTCTAATTTCACACAATGTATTGACATGTAGAATTATAAGACCCCGAAAAAATGTGGCTCTTAGCAGAGTGTGCTAAATTATAATGCTTTTGAACAATAAGCATTCCAATACAGTGCATGTAACAAATTATATCTCTTATTGAGGAAAAATCTACGTCGCACTAATTTACTTCTCATCTATCTTCCAAGAAATTGCTTTTATTATATAACAATGAATTTATAACGCCATGACTACAAAATACCCTGCTCTACACAGCTAGCGACTATAGGACCAGATGTCAATCATTCGGTTAAAGCCAGTCTTATCTTTCCTTCATGTTCAATGACAGGGCAGGGTTGCAAGGGAGGAGACGAGCAGGGCTCCAAGATGCGCGTTCCGTGAGATTATTACATAACATGACTGATAAATGCGCAACCTTCCCCGTTATCGCCTTAACTAAGACACAATGCTAGCTGTACAGCGCTTAAGCTAGAAAAAGGGTGTATCAACCACATGGTCACATGTCCAGTGTTGGTTGCACGTTCCACAGCAGAGTCTCTAGCTGTAAGCGATCGGGACAACAAGCTGCGCTTTTCTTGGGTTAACTATGTAAATGTTACATGCGCACGACAGTGCCTAGTCTTGCCTGCACCGGCTCTTGTCACTCTTATCCACCCGTTCCCTCCCTGATTTTACCCATGGAGATCGTACTCCGTATGACATGCGTGTCAAGAAATTAAAAAATATTCAGTTGCAGAGTGTTTCCACTATCCATTCCTTCTTGTAGTCTTGAGTGAGGAGGAATGAACAACCTATGAGAAGAGGTTAGGTCTATAATGGGGTCTTATCATCAAGCCAGGTAACAACAAATAAAACTGAAACGATAACAAACATCTAAGAAAACAAAAAGTTTATGTCCAAATAAGACTGGCGACGTAAATACAGGTAATGGGTTGTAGCCATTGGCTCCATCAAAATGCACCTTGCGAAAATGCACATTTTTTTTGTCACCTGCGGACCGTGCATTCTGGAGAAGAGACTACTATACTAAAAAGTACAGTGTCGTAAACAAAATAGGAGGACAGACCAGGACATTAGCGACATTTTGGAATCCACAGATCGCATCCTTAAATACAAACATCTGTATTTTCAACACAAACATAAAATCAATCCTGTATGCCTGTGAAACATGGTGCACCACAAAAACATCAACAAGAAGACTTCAAACATTTATTACGAGATGCCTTAGACAAATCCTATTCATCAAATGGTTTGATAAAACTACAAATGAAGAACTTTGGGAAAAGACACATCAAGAACCGATAGAAGTACAAATTAAGAAGGAAATGGGGATGGCTGGGACACACATCAGGCCTTAAAGTGGAATCCACAAGGGACACTCGGTCAAGGAGACCAAGGACAACATAGAGGTCAGCCCTGCAGGAAGCTCGGCAGCTGGGCCTTTCCTGGAACCAGAGCTGGTAAGCAGGACAGAGTAAAGTGGAGAGGCCTCATTGGCAACCTATGCCCCACCCGGGGTACAAAGGTATAAAGTCACTGTACTAAAATTGTATGCAGTTATAAATTTCACCATAAAAAGAAAATTTTGAACGCAAAATAATGGTATCTGTATGAAAGTTCAAAGTATCTTTTAGGGATAAGAATCGCCTAAAACCAAACACACAAACTTTGACAAATATGTCTAGAATCTTTATCAGGGATTGTTTCATCTCGAACAGATAAATTCTTGTTGAAAGTGGAATAATGTGAAGCCATGTTGTTAGGGATTCAATATGGCGAGTGGAAAGAGTAAACAAAGACTCCACTCCAGGCAAATGACCTATTTACTACTATACACACTATCAATTTCCTTATTTTATGAAATATTTTGATGAAAACTTATTTCCGTGACAAAATTATCTCTATATGTACATAAAACATTTTTTAAAAGAAGCAAAATTGCAACAAAAGGAGACGTGGCATAGATCAAAGTGATTGCAATTCCATGTTTGGACTCGTTGAGATTAAGAAATTAAATATTAAAAAATGTTAACTGTATAGACACAGACTAAACCATTTATGTTCCATTTAACCTTAACAACACTGAATACATTATAATATATGTATTTCAAAAGATGTAAAACGAAAGATGAGCTATCTCTTGAAGGTAGAAGTAAAGTATCACTTTCTTACCTCATCTTCAGATTCATTATGAGGAACTGCAAAACAATTCGTCACCTCTACGACACCTTTCTCTGATGAACCTGGACCATGAGAAAATACACAAGAAAGAAATAATTGTTTTAATAGAGTATTAAAATAAAGCCCCTCCCACTCAATGAAAATAAATTACACTCAAACCTTGTTATACCTCCAACTTTCCATCAACGCAAGGTATTTCATTGTTTTTGTATAGTAGTGGATCCAACACTATACAAAAACAATGAAACACCTTGTTATACGCTAATGATGTGGTAGGAAAATTCCTTAATAAATATAGTAAAATACAACCCATTATACTGCCATCGTGCATCCCCACCAGTTTCCCCAAAGTGATGTAAGCTGACAGAAGTAGAATCTAGGTCACAGATAACAGAATCAAACACACACTACACACAAGGATCACTGCCATAATACTCTAACGTTTCTAAAAAAAGATGACACTGACACGAGTGACACACAGCTTCTTTATGAGAATGAGTTTGAAGGTTTAAGACAATGTTTGCCGCCCACTGCTTAGATCTAGGTCTGCCGATTGAAAAGTAGCATCAGCATAGGTCCATAACTCATCATCCTGACAAAAGATTGACGGGGTAGGCATGACCTTGATTGAGACCAATTGAGTGGCGAGGAATTAGGCTTCACAGCAGCGATATAACCTAGGCGTATTCATTTTGAGTTAAGGGTGTTTCTGTCAATGTTGTTAATCAATATTATTTCTAGACTACATATAAGAGACCAGGGCGGTCTTACTACAATATAACAATCGAAGTGACTATTCGCAATAATGATGAATACCTGAGAGAGAGAAAATGATACTTGTCATTTTGAGACCTTGACCCCCCCATGGTGTTGCTGGTAGATCACTTAACTTTTATCTTGCTGTTTTCTATTAATTCACTTTGAGATCACCGCAATCATGGGTGCCAGCACCCAAGGTCACTGAAACCTGAACTTTAATTTTTCAACTTTGCCAAACCTGAAAATGCTCCCAAACGCGCAACATAGGCATAACCTATTGTATAGTGTAATTGTATTAATGTCATGTATTCTGTATAAGCGACTACAAAAAACACTAAAACACTTACAATACATACAGTTGTCTCTTTCTAGGTGAAACAGAGAATTCGACTATTTGAGAACATCGCCAAGCCGGAGATTTTTTTTTGACAGAATCTGTCAAAACAGACTTCCGGTTTGAACCGGGTAAATTTGAATGAAACAACAAAACCGCCAACACGCCTCTCTCTCTCGCACACTAATCATACACACAGGGAGGAGAGAAATACAAGACCAAGAAAGATAGATTAGAAGGAGACAGGAGAGTGACACACATACATGTGCAAGATATAGAGAGACATACACATATACATATCTTCAAATCACACATGCCACATACATCTAGACCTAATGTTGAATCGTGACACAAGACCTAAAATGATATGTAAAAGGGAATGGAGATACACTTACACACACGTGAGTGAGTGAGAGAGAGAGAAGAAGAGAGAGAAAGAGAGAGAGAGAGAGAGAGAGAGAGAGAGAGAGAGAGAGAGAGAGAGAGAGAGAGAGAGAGAGAGAGAGAGCCAGGCAGAAACAGAGAGACAAACACAAGACTAAGAAAGATAGAACAATAATAATAAAATACAATTCTATTGCGATGTCAAAGCTATACATGGACCAAATGTTAAGAGGATTCATCAATTAGACTTTGAGAAAGATTAATTGAAGAGCTCAAGTTATCATTGGGTCCAATTTTTGTGAAACCTGCCATATAGATCTATATCACATCTGTCTAGACCTAGAGTGAAGTCCCCGGCACTCGCACACTAACGGTCGGAAGGGCATGTCACTCTTGTAACTTAAGCTCTTTGTGCTTGATCCTGAATTTGATGCTACCATGTTTAAGAGTTATCTTTTCCTGAGCGAGAGGTGGCGTGTCGAGCCCATTGTGTGATTGACTTTCGCACACGACCCTTTTTCGCACGACCATTATGGTTCCCCATCTCGCACAGCAAACTTGAGAGTTGCCTGAAGTCGCACAGCCTGTGCTCCGGCACTCGCAAGTCTCAAAGTGCACTGTAAATGACCCCGATTTATGATCAAATCCAAAGTTTTGATACAATTTAGCTCAGTAAAAAGCTTTGAGAGTTGTTTCATTGCTAACAATGGCTAACTCACCCCCAAAACAGTTCCGTAACCCTCTCACAATTAATTTACTCATGTCACACAGCTAGCGCCAGCAGTTACCCACTCACTCTCTGACACCTTAATTAAAACACATGATGTCGCATAGACAGCACCAGCAGTCACACACTGTAGTGTAAAACAGAAGAGCTGAGAAACAAATGTTGGATATAAAAGTCATGATTTTATTTATGATAATACTTAACAACTTTCTCAAACATGTTATTTTCTCAATCTCATTCATGCTCATCCCTTGCAAACTTGCATCCTTCAGACAACCTATGTGAAACCACCTCCCACAATCGCAGCCAATCCATTCACAAAATTCACTGTCTTTTCACCAACTCAGAATATTTTATATTCTTTAGGCGAGATTTTATAGTTGAAGTCATTTCTGAAAGTGAAAGATTTGTTAATCAGTTTTGTTACTCAAAAATTAAAATATGAACTCTCTTTCTCTCTCTCCAGCAAAACGTAGTTTAAAAGCCAATTTGTGTGTTTTGTGAATATTTTTTGGGTGTGAGCCACAAAAAATAGCCGTAGTCAGCATCGTATTATGCTTTACTACCCAATTTACTCAAATATGAGTGAGAGTTGGGCGCTGTGCGACTAGTGGCACTCCTATAGAAAACTGATCCCCCTTTCGCACAGTCCCATAAACAGCATAATAGCTACGAACACGCGTCATTCCAAGGCATGAGCTAAATATAGAAGGGATTTTCCTGTCATTCTCAACAACAAAAACTAAATATAGAACTATTCCCATAATTCCATATCACTGAGTAAAGTTACAGGGCCCACTAGCGAAAAAATAAAAATGGCGGATGTTCTTACTTACTTCTCGATTCGCAAAGATTTTCTTGTAAAAAAAATATAGCAGATAAGGACGTGTCGTCTCAAAAAATAGGTAGGAAGCGAAGGGAAAGGATAACTGTGTATGTGCGATACGTGGTGGCCGGGGAAAACAGCGTAATTTCGGTAACAATCGAGCGCGAAAGCACGAAGTGTGCGAGAGATGGGCGTGTGCGAGTACTGGCGACTTGACTCTAGATCTAGATTTACTTTTATTTCTGTTTATCTCATGATTTATATTTATTTGAAAATGTGTATATCTAGATTCTATTCACAAGTTCAAAAGTTACAGCCGTATGAATGTTGTTCCAATACTTTTGCTGCTCAGTATAGATAGTGATCTAGATATCTAGATCTGGATCTCTTCCGATCCATATGTTGTGCGCTGATACCGATATAATTGATTTATAGAGAGATTGTATCATACCTATCAGTGAAGTTGAAGCCGGCGAACCAGACTGATCAAACAGCTTACATAGTTGGCATACATCAATAAGTTTTCCTATGATGTATAAAACAATAAAAAATATATATTACCTAACAATGTTCCAATAACTCTCTTTGTGTCCTCATGTCTTCTTTCATAGGCATCAATAATGCTGAATAAAACCACAGGGTGGACCTTACACACCGTGTTCGACGCCATTTTGATCTTTAAATGCGGATCTAATGTATGGAAAACTGTGACTTTATTTCCAATAAAACTTGACCCATAGATTAAATAGATTTGGTTGTTCAAGTTGGATTGAAAAAATTGTTTTGCAGAAAAAAAATTATGCTTTGTAAATAAAAAAAAAGAAATTTAAAATAAGTTTCCTTTACTGCTCCATGACTGTTCTTTTCACGGCATGACCTTATAATTACTTCCGGAGCATGGAATGGAGTCAGTTGGGCTAGAATGTTATTCTCTCTTTCATTCATCTGTCTCCGTGACATTAGCCTCAGCTCATTCGGTTTCCTCATGTTGGCTGGGTTTCAGGACTAGGAGGCTTGCACATAGCTATTGATAATGTAATCATGGCTTTTTTTTAAATCAAGCTATGTATTTTATCTGGAAATCAAGACATTGATGGGTGACAGAGATCTAATCTAGATTTTAGATTCTACTATAAGATGTTTCAATTTTAGATCCAAAATCTTTATAATCTTTAGAACTAAAGCTAGATCTAGATCTAGATCTAGATCTACACTGACTACTGTCAGTCTTAGTATTAACTCACACTCACTGTACTATATGATTTGATTAGCATGGAAACTATATCTATAGATCTAGTCAGGGAGTAAGAGAATATTAATTAATCTATCTATCTAGATTTGTTTCTCAAGATCAAGATTTAATTTTAGATTTCTAGAGCTATTTATTTAGATTTATCTAGATCTAGATCTAGTCTAGATCTAACCTTTTTCTTCTGGTGTCAGACTTTTTAACTTTCATCAAGAGAATCTGTCAATCTATCATGTTCTAATTCAAGTAATTGTCAATTAATAAGTAAATACAGGTAATGTCTTTAAATTTAGTCTTTACTCAGAGTTCCAGTTTAGATTAAAAGTCATTGATTAACCTGTATGGAACCTTACCATGCCTGACTATTTCTGGGCTCTCATACTTATTATGGCATGGTAGATTTATCATAACAAAGCCCAGCTTGCCTGAATTGCTCATGGTGTGAAGTCTAGCCTTTTGTGTATGGATGGGAGATACCGTGAAAGTGGGCCTAGTTTTGTTTTATTAGTCATAGACATAAGCTCAACAAAAGGACGAGGTTATGTTTTTTGGTACTGTAAATTGCCACCAGAACTTTCTGGTACCAATGGATGGTTCGTCAATCATCATCGGTTTCTTAGAGAGCTCTTTTTAAATAAAATAACAGAATTCTTTGATCCGCCACCATGGGGGAAAGGGCTCTTAAGACTTCACAAGAACATGTCCCTGACCCGAAAATGAATGTAACTAAACAATGCAAACCTGCCAAGTTTCCTGATTTTATTGGGAAACTTCCGATTTGGAACCCCCATTCCCAACATCCCGATACGGCCGCAATTTTCCCGATATTTTGTTCTTGAGAGCGAAAAATTATTTTGGTGAAGAAAATTGCGAATTATAATTTCTACTACTCTCTACTAAGTACTAAGCTTATAATTGTACATGGTAGAAATAATTCAAGACAATGAAACATTTTTTGGTTCGATACTAAATATAAATAGTTTCATTGATAGTAATCATAGATTAAATTCAGTGATTTTGTGTACTTGATTTTCACCTATTAATGCTGTTTGGCTAGAAACTGCTTTCACTTTGCTAGGTTTAAATTGTAATCATTTAAATACAGTCTATTAATATTATCATTCTTTCACAGTTTGAGTCTTTTTCCTTTGTTTACGAAACTGATGACTGACATATTATTTTCTATATCTAGCACTCTTTCTCGATTGTGTCTGTTTTCTTCGAATCTTACCTGGATTATATTTTTTATTAGTTTTACCTTCATTTTGGATTTATTCAATCCTGATTTATTAACTAATTTACTGCTGTTTTTATAATTTACAGTGTTTAAAATTGGAATACTAGGCTCTACAACTGAGATCTAGATGATATAAACGTTTTATTTCGAATTGGGCATGGATCGATTTCTGAAAAAAAAGGCCTTTGGAAATAGAACATTCAGAAGATGTGGAACCTAGATCTAGTTGTAATACTAATAATTCTCAACCAAGCAAAAAACCTAAACCAAGTGTTAAATTAGGGGGAGGAATATAGGAAGGAATGGCCATGCATTAAAACTTCTGTGAAAGGGGAGAGCTTTGCACATTGTGTACCTTGTGGTTTTAGATGTTAGCATTGCCAGTGGTGGGAAGGATGACATCATAAAACATGTGAAAACTGCAAAGCATGCTACTGCAGTTAAGGAGTCTATCCAGTAGGAATATCAGTGGCTTCATAACCAAGGACAGAGATTGCTCTGTGATTAGGGCAGAGGTTTTATGGACAAAATTTATTTTTGAGAAAAACTTGCCTGTCTCGGTTAGTAATCAGTTCGGGACTCTGTTAAGAAGAGTAAGAGAAAGGTACCCAGATTCGGAAATCGCTAAATTTGCTTGTGGTCGCACAAACACAACTGCGATAGCATAGGGGTGCACTGTCCGTTATTGCAAATGTGAATCGATCGACATGTCACGATTAAAAAAATATTCGTTTTCCCTATTTTGTCCCTGAAAAGGTTGGCAGGTCTGAGAATGGCTAGGTGTTTTTTTATTTTTATGCCAAATAATGTTAAATATCAGATATAAGTATTCTATTGAGTCCATCCCCATTTCCCTCTTAAAGAGTCATGTTTTTCAGTCAAGTGAACATTCTTGGTCACATGCCATTGACGACACGTTATGCAACACTGCTTGGATCCGTCGACTGAGAGTTTCTTGGTGTTATATGTGACACAACGCTGGGGAATCTGCACAGGAGAGTTCCCTGGCTGTTCCTTAGTTGTCAAGAAGCTATAAAGTCTGTATGTGTGGTCAGCTCCACCACAGGCGGTGCCTTGCTGTTGGTGATTGCTAAAACCGATAAAATTTCACAGCTTGTATATGTCAAGTGATGATGCGATAAGTATAGGCCGATATTTGCTCAGAGAGTGGGATGAAAGAGAAACGCAACAACAGCAGCAAGAGCCTACCAAAGAGAAAATCGACAATGTGTCTGCCCGTAGTCCCATCGGCATCCCAAACCAACCTCTACCCCTCTCTGACTGTTTACAATCACATAAAGCACCGTGAAAGTGTTCAAGATCTCGCTTGTTAGACTAGTGCAAACTTGTGTCTTTATCGTTCAATAATTGTTTCATGGAATATGGGACAGGATGGGGGTGGTAACTGAGAAATCTTGAATTCTACTTGAACCTGTGCTATAATTAGTATTATTTTCTCTTTCTCTTGTTTAAATGCATTAGTTTTAGTATGCGAAGAAGACATTGTGTGCATAGCAGGGACGTAGAATCACCATCGTTCTACTAGGATTCTAAACCTCCCGTATTACACAATTATTTTATTAAGTTTTTAGAATGTAGTAAATCATGAAAGCCTATTGATTGCCGTACTCGTTTACATTTTCACTTACTATAAGCCTAAATGAGCTTTGCTAATGTAATCGAATCTAACCCAAACTGCTTCTGAAGTCAGTCTCCGTTTTGACACGCATGTCATCTTCGTTTTGGCGTGTGCAAGGGTAGCGCATAAATGAGGACAGACAAAGGAAAATATTTACAAAGTCGAACAGACAATCTCCCCCCCACCCCATTGTTTCTCAATGGTATTTTTACACAAGATAAACAACGAGGATAAAAATCTAATTATTATTGGTTTTCTAGAATCTGCATTTTTATATTCTAGATCTAAAATTCTATGTTTAATAGAATCTATTGCTCAATTGCACAATAGGGTGCGTGGTTAATCCATAATTTATTATGGATTCATATCTACAGACAGGTTGAGGACAGTAATAATTATGTCTGACAGTGCTATTCTGACTTTCCGATTACTATTAATGCATCCACTATAAATGACGATCTCGAAATTGAGAGTTAAATCAATTTATGTATTTTCCTTTTTCTTTTCAACATCTAGATATAGGTTTTAGATTCTTGATCAGATTATTTCTTTATTAGTTTCCATTTTACCTTCCTGTGTATTGGTTTAGATGCCCGAAATAATCTTTCTTCGGGCTGCCCTGTCCTGACATTTTTGGTTTTCTTCTGTGAAGGTTAACTTTCTTCACTTTAATGCTTCATTTTTTTTTTCTTTCGGATATCTCCAAGGTCTGTCTTTTACCTTGGTATTTAGCGTTGTATACTGATTTAGCTATTCTCTTATCATTCATTATGATCAGATACATAGATTCTATATCTGAAATGCTTGACAAATCATTCTGAATTATTTGTGAGTTTTACTGTAAACAACAAACTATTTGAATTAAATGAAAATCTGAGGACAAAATCTATTTATAACTTTTAAATAAAGTTCATTCATATATAATGTTGTGCTATAGTGATAGTAGTCCAAATTTCGAAAATGGTTTGTACTGTAAGCAGAAATGGATGAATGAGAAGTTGAACAGGACAGATCTAGGGCACCATTATTTGTATATTGGGCTGGGATCTATTGTTTTCTTTTGGTAAAGGGTTTTTTATGCTTAACCTGTAAAATTGTATGTTGCACTCAAGGAGTTACCTTTGCTTTAAAGATTCTGTCATTCATGATTTGGAACGGAGTATAATTCCTCATAAATTTATTATTCATGATACGACTAAAATCTACATTCTTAAGAATTTTTGTCAATAAACTAGAGCAGCGACAATGAAATAAAGATGAGTTTTTGACAACAGATTGAAAAAGATTCTTGTCTAAAAAAAAATAGTACAATAGTGTCGGTCTAAGAACACACCGCCTAACAACACAGGCCGCCTGTCAGGACATATTTTCAGGAAACCCTGAATATCACCCTGGATCTGTGAACATTGCAGGGATTTAAATCTTTCCTGTTTTTCAGGAATTCCTGTTTTTTAGTAGGTTTATCTACTTCCTAAGTGTCTTCTTCCTTCCTTTAATTTTATTGTAGCCTGTCTTTTTATATATTTATTACTTTGTTCTTCACTATAGTATTCACATTAGATCTCTGTGAATATGAAGTCTATTGTATAGGCAGTATGCCATCAGATTTCCCCGATTTGCCAAACCCAATGTGCTACACACGTAGGACTTAGTTTACGCTGTCTTCGTGGCCACTATTCTAGACAAGCTAGGCAGCCCATGCATTATTGTATGGAACATAAACATAAGGACACTTACAAGCATCATTTACGTAACATTATAGAACACATACTTGCTAATAAACGGCACAATGGCATACACAGACTATAGACATTACAAAGGGACTTAACATAATAATAACATTGATATTACAGAAGGAAAATAATAATGAGAATGTAATATTCATAACTAGTAAAAGGCAGAAAATTAAGTTGGGTTTTTCACTTCTCGGTTGTTTTTCTAAGATGCTCTGGATTTTAAATTTCAGTTGATACTGTTTATGAGAAAAAATTATATGAATGAGATGTACCATTTTGATTTTGGGAAACCTACCTTTTGCTTTTCTTCTACAAGTTAATTAGTTATCATGAAAATGAAGGGCTATTGAATCTTTGTCTTCTTGAGTCAGGAATAATCTTTGTTCATTCTCAGTCATTTATCTCAAAACCAGAAGTCTTCCTTTGAATTTGCTTGTGCTTGTCCATTTGGGGTTTTAACCTTCATGTTATGTGTATGTTTCTTATTTTTGTCTTTATAGTTCTATAGAATGTTTTGATTTTCTTTTCAGTAAATTTACACTTGCCGGAATACAAGACGTCAATTTGTGATTCTGACTCAGTGGGCATTCAAAACTCAAAATCATATATTGGTAAGTATATATCTAATGGATGTCATGTTTATTTACAGCTTTCTATTTCATGACCATGAATGATATGTCATCTGTTACATGTACCCTGTAGAAATAATTTAAGGTTCATCTTCCAGCAGCCAGTTTGGACATGAAAATGAATTTTTATTCACCTCAAATGTCATGCATGATTAAAAATGTAATTGTTTTATGTTTATTATATTAATTTTCGTGCAATCAGTTTGTAATTGCCTTGCAGTGTTCTGATAATGATATTATATCTATTGTTTCAGTTATGCTTTTTCTCTTTTTCTCAGTGGACTTATATACTTAAAAAAATATTTAAAATTGGAAATGGAGGACACAGACCAAGACATTAGTGAAGAGGTAGACAGTGACAATGAGGCATGGGCAGGATTGGTACCTGGGCCAGATGAACGGACAGAGCAGTGCAAACTTGGAAATAAAACATTACAGTTGCCTGAATTATTTTTGGAAAAGGTATTGTTTTTATTTTTTGTTTGCATTATCATTTATGTAAAGACAGGTACTGCCTGTACATATGATATGATACAAACAGATAGTCAAGCAGTAAGCTCCTTGTTTTTAATGTATGTCATTATGAAGTTTCTTCTTATGATTGTATTTATATATTTATAAGTCATTTAAATAATAGATTTGCAACAACAAATAATATACATGTGTGAAAACTCCTGTCTGTCTTTTACTCTTTGTTTCTTAAGCATTTCATCGTTTAGTATATTGGATTTGTTTGTTTTATTAGATTAATTGGGTCTATAGGGTTGCCAAGTGGCGCACATTTTGCGGGACAGTCCCGTAGTACAGCCGTCCGCCCCGCATACACATCGCCTGCACCATAAATCTGACTTTCTCAACTGTTAAACTTTCAGCGAAAACCCACGCTGTACAACTAAGGCTACCATAATAATATTATTGTAACAATGCATCGTACAGATGTATACTGAGTATCTGCACAACACTAGACTCATTATGTACCTGCTGTAATGTTATTACTAATTAGAACATAAACTTTATAATAAGAGTATTGCCTTCTTGTAAAAAAGACGGCACCACCCTTCACCTGTGTGTCTGTGCGTGAGAAAGAGAGAGGACTCTCTTTTCTCTCTCTCTCTCTCTCTCTCTCTCTCTCTCTCTCTCTCTCTCTCTCTCTCTCTCATATGATACAATAATTAATATTAAATACACAGCATCGCGATCAGTGCAGACGCATGTAGCATTGTGTTTGGGATATGTGGCCCTGAATAGTATTAATGATATTTTTTGAGACTAGTAGTATTTCATGTGGGACTTCTACTACCACTACTACATGATTATTGATTTTTTCCCCGGGTCCTACGTGATAACCAGTATTACTAGACTTGAGCGCTATTCACAAAGTCTTGGTAAAAACTTTAGGGTTCGAGCCATGAATGAAAATGAAGTTTCTGTGATTTCAGTCAGTAAGGAAGTAAAGTTCATCCTAGGACATTGCGACCCATAACGCTGGGGCTTAAGCCACCTTACTTTATGGAGGCTCATCCCAACTTCTCCTGGACAGGCAGCTACAGCTAGTCTGACGCAGATCTTAACTCCTAAGCTAGTGATTGTACGTATTTGCACCTGTGTCGAGTGGGAAAGTGCATGTTTTGTACCTTCCCAAGGAACTCAACAGTGGATTTAGCTTTGCTAGGATTCGAACCCCGGACGTCGTGATCCTAAGTCTGACAGCCTAACCACTCGGCCACCGATCCTTCACTTCCCAGATCTGTGTTTATCTTATAATTGATATTGACTCCCTCAAACCAATCAGGACCATAAGGGGAGATTACTCAATCAAAAGCACACATACGCTGATTTTTTTTATGCAAGTCGATCGTTTAGTCAAAATCCTTTGAACATTGACGTACCGGCATTCCGTGTATTGAAGCAAATTACTCCATATTGCTTTCGATGGAATCCATCACCAGCCCTTCTGAAGGCTTACAAACCAGCTACAACTGTCCAACTCTGCCAAGCACAGATTGTAGACCAAAAGTGTTTATTTTATTTTATTTAAAAGCTGTGAGAGGATACTTCAGTAAAGACTGTGATAGAATTATAGTGAAGACTCCTGCTGCTAGTCATATAACTTTCGCCTTCAGTTTATACTGTAATTAATCTTTGGACATTGGAGGTGTGGCTGAATCAAGAATCATGGCTTATAGAAGTATATGTTTTATTACATATTGGTGCTTTGAGTCTAATCTAAATTAGACTCTAGATCGTTTTGTTATTCATATTGATTTTTTGTCCTTGGTATGTCCTAGCTACTTCTAAAACTGAAATCCAGAGACAAATCTAGAAATTTAAATCTATACAAAGGTTAGTAATAGCTAGGTATGGGAATGAGAGAATAACCTATTTTTCAAATGTTTTATCAAATACATCGGTCAGTCTCACTGTCCCTCATTTCACCTCCCAGTGTCCCTCATTTTGACTTTTCAAACTTGGCAACCCTGGGTATAGTATTACATTTGAAGCAAAGTCAAACATTTGTCTCTCATTTCTAGAATTATTTTGGTTTTCATTCTGCTATTATATTTATTTTAAATCATTTAATTCATTAGTTGAATATTTGTCTGGAAGTGTGTTTTCTCTCTCTCTCTTCCCTCTTCTTTCTCTTTGTGTGTCTTTTTCTCTCCGCCCCCCCTTTCCTCTTGTATCACCTCTCTCTCTCTCTCTCTCTCTCTCTCTCTCTCTCTCTCTCTCTCTCTCTCTCTCTCTCTCTCTCTCATTCTTTTGTTGACTTTCCTTTCTTTAGATTCCGGTCGAATTGATATTTCATCCTGAACTCACCATAATCTTTTCAGAATCACATTTTTAGATCAGTATTGTCTATGGACACCTGGGACAATGTTCTATCTGAAGAGAATCGAAAACATCTTGAGGTGAGTGTACCAGCAAATCTCAGTGTCACAATTAGCCCTTGTGAACCATTTTCACTGTTTGTTTTTGTTTTTGTTTTTTTAAATTTATGGAAAGAATTTAGTTTTGTATAATAATAAAAATTCCCTTTTTTTAAAACCAACTAGCTTTCATCTTTGTACACCTTTGCAAAACATTATATTGTCTCTTTAATAATAATTTGTGCATTTTCTAAAAATTTGCTCAACTGCTTTCTCAAGAAATAATTTGTAATTTCTTTTATCATACAGAAATTTCTTCCAACATTTCCTGACAAAGATAAAGAAAGAAAACATGAAACAGTCAAGTGAGTGAATTGCCATTGGCTGTCAGTAGCTTGTTTGTTTTCTTCAGTTTTTTTCACATATGGTGAACAGGGTGAATTTGAATCAATCAATCTTTTACAGTCATATGTTAGTATTATTAAACAAATGTTGATGATGAAGTTCTTAAAAGATATTTTGTAAAGTTATGACATTGTCCGTTAATCTAACATAATATTCTCACACACACTCAAAAGAATTCATGGCAATTGGGAACTTTCACAAAGAGCAATGGCATGTTCAATGATTAATCCAAGTGTACAACCATTGTACACCACATGGCAGCGGATGTCAAATTTATGTGTTGAACTGAACCATGTACCATGCAAGACGGTCAGTGATAAACTCAACATCAATGGTATGAACTCAGCTCATTTGTGATGTGTTTTCACACCTTTGTTTCTGGAGATCAGCCAAGACAGCCAGACTGTTGGCCTATTCGCAGGTATCAGTGTGTACCTGTAAATTTGACTTTACGCACTCATTACGTTTTACCATTTTGACAAAGTATATTTTACCTGAAGTTTACTTTATATTATTAATCTGTATGCGTTGTAGTCTGTGCTTTGAGCTTTCATTTGATGCAAGGTTGTCAATTTTGATTGATTATGTCATGATTTAGATTTATTGCATGTCATAAAGTGATAATTTTAGTGCCCAGTATAGCATAGGCCGTTATCAGTGAATCTTACTCTACCTGACAGACAGCGCAGCATCACGATGCTTTTTGTAGGCAAAACAAACAATGGTCTAAATTCATCATTGCTCAACATACATTATGAAAACTATTGAGGTTGATCCTTTTCAATCAAATCAAAGATGTATGTCTAACCAATGTGGTGTTGGTGAGTGAGGAAACTGTCATTGATTTGTTGTGTGCTTGTCAGGTAGAAATAGATAACCATTGGCTAAATAAAGCTCAGCCCACTGCAAGGCTGACCTGTCCCTCTTTAATGTATTCTTTAACTCGTTACAGACAGCTTCTTTTCTGGTGAAAACTTCAAATTTGGAAATCCGATGGCTGATTTACAGAAAAAGTTAAAAGGTATTGTCACCTCTTTTAACACGATCTTCTGTTGAGTTTGATTATTGATAAGCATTAAAGTCTTGAGTTACTTCTATTTTTAAGTCATGTTTCAAGGAAATAGTTTCACAATATCTTTAATAAGAGTCAAATCAGCACGGATATATACATATTCAACAATAAATGTATGTGTCATTTTATTTTGTCATGGTTTTGTGCTCTTTGTACATGATATAATGTCTTGATATTTTTTTTGCAGAGGGCTATCTTCATCCTGAAATAGCCAAGTACAGGAACCAAACACGCCGCTTTCGGCATAAGGACTATAAAATGAGCCAGCAGACACCTTTCTGACTTGCTGAAGGAGCTTATCCTCTCAAGACAGGTATTTGAAGCAGTTACCATTATCAGAGAAGAGAATATAAATTTTAACTCACCCTTTCAAAGGAACTGCATTTTTGCTTGTCAAAAGATAGGGAAAAAAATAATCAAAAGGATTTTACAACAAGAGTAAATAAAATTGTTTTATTTTATAGCTTTGAATTATTCATTTAGAATTAATTATTCATTTTTCTTTGTTACTCAATGCAACACTATAAACTTTTGTTGACTTGAACAGAATTGTTGGAACAAGCAGCAACTCTGGCTCCAGGGGAACCATTGAAGTTTCAGTATAGGCCACCGGAGAAAAGAAAAAACAACTGTGATTGAAGAATTAGTGAAGAAAAAAAACCATCAGGTAACTCCATATTTTGTATAGTGTATTTGTAGAGGTTCCAGATTCATAACTCACATCATTTGTGTCAAATTTAATTGTCTAGTCCAGGGGTAACCAAACCATATCCTGTAGGTCAGATCAAGCCTATGAAGTTAGTTCGTCCGGGGAAATGACATTAATTTTTAATTAATTTTTTTTGCTGCTGGTTTGTGAAATTCAGAAATATGCACACTTGGTCTGATATGTAATTATCTTATTACAATATCACTAAATTTGATGACTTTTTGATGAATGTAAATGTTTGTTGTCTTTGTTTTTGTGTATTGATAACTCAATAGGGCTTGTTGTCTTCATTTTGTAATGTATTCAGTTTATTGAATTGAAACAAAATAATTATCTGGCCAGCGGTTGGCATTCTATCAGTTATCCGTCACTTTGCAAAAAAGGTTTGGTGACCCATAATCTTGTCAAATTTATTTAATAGAAAATATGATATTACGGATATGCTCCAAAGAAAACTGACAGTGTCTTTGTTTCTTGAAGATTTGCAGCATGAATATTATATGTAAGCTTTCCTTTTTGACCTGCTTCTATTTTTTGTGACATCAAATTTCCTGTTGGAATATGAATTTGGTATTACCTTTAATAAGACCATTTCCTAAATCCAACTACCTTTAATTCAAACAGTTGATTTTTCTTGAACGATGTAGATGTGGGGGTACATACACACCAGGCACATATTTGTGTACCTGACCAGAATGGTTAAACTTCATACCTCTAGCATATGATGCAAGCAAAGAATTTGAAGATTACTGCATTGCTGCCAAAATAAATATGTTTACTTGTCATATATTTATCTTCCTTAAGACTAAACGTTTCTTTGTCACCATCGAGTTGAGTGACACAGTGCCATGGTGGGCTGTGCATTTACATGAGTCATGGGTTGTTTTTTTATGTGCTATCCACACCCACAACACACACACATTCTTGCAGCCATGTATTGTCAACCTTAGCACACAGCGTGAGTGATGTCAACTGATAACCTTAGCCTAGATCATGTAGATTCAACTAGATTTGGATGTACTTTCGTTGTCATTGCTGTATTCCTTGTAATGTATTATTTATAGATTGGTTATCATGTGAATTTGTATATTTTATTATTTCCTCTTTGTTCTTCATCTGCTATACACTTTTCTCCTAATGGGCTGGCAACACTTTTTTATGACTCTCTTTTGGCAATGAATGTTAATTGAGACAGTCTAGATTTGAACGTTTAAAGAATTCATAGAAATACATGGGATGTTTTGTGTACAAATTATCACCCTGAATTCTAGTTAACAGACATTTAATTCTTTATGATTGAATGCTATTGTAGCTTATGTTATTCACAAGATGAGGATAATAGAATATTTTATGTCTTGCTTTGATTGATTCTCATACCATTAAAAAGGTAGTTTCATCAGAGACGCTACTTGCATTAAGACAATCTAAAGGAAAAAAACCTGTTGCTGTATTTCTTTCAAATTCAGGATTCTGAAAGAAGTACGGGAAGAATGTGGCGTTCCAGATACGTCATCTGATGAAGATGAAGAAAGTTCTAGTAAGTATTATTTGGCTCATGTACTCCTCCTACAGGCTTTTTTCAATTTTCCTCTTTTTTCATGGAAAATATGAAAATGAAAAGATTCAGTTTTGATAATTGGCATATTTTATTGCATTGTGTAATTATGAGGTGTTACGGCATGTATTTCACAAAACCTTTCATAAGAGATATCTGTTTCTCTCTCCTCTGTTTCTCTTTTATGTGCAAGTATTATATCATTTCCTTTTTGTCAAGTTTTTTTAAAAAAGAAATTTTTTCATAATATTGTATTGAACCCCGGGCAGTGGACAGGTAAGCACCTGTATGGGGAGTAGATGATCCCGCCCTCCACGAGTCTCCTGCTGCCTTGCAGGTGACTCTTGGCCGACCAAAGGCTAAGGAAGTTAACCCTGACATAAAACAACCTGCTGCCTTGCAGGCTGGTCTTGGTTGACTAAAGGCTAAGGTAGCTAACCCTGATAAAAAATAATAAGGCCTGGTAGGAGCCTCAAGGTGGCAGCCCCACCATCTACCTATGGTAGTGTGGGCTAATCCCTGCTTATCCAAAACCAAACAGATTCAGAGAACTAAATATAATATAACCGGCTTGATCTTTGAAGACGAACTTGGAAACGAATACGGACTATGATTTTTGGAACATGAAAAGTTAGGGCAATAAATGAGGATAGGATAGATTACCTGAATAAAAAAAATTATCGCCAAATAGGGAGTTAAGAAAGCAAAACAGGAACAATGGGAAGAGTTTGGACAAAGACTTCAAGAAAGCTATCAAGGAAATCAAAAAAGCTGTTCTGGGGGCAATGAAGAGCATGAGAAAGACCAAGGAATGTCCAATATGACAAATTAAGAATGCCAAAGGAGAGATAATGAAATATGACAATGAAATCATGGAAACATGGAGAAAGCATTTTCACCAATTACGTAATCCCCAGAACATATGAAACAAGGAGTAAAGATCAATTAGTAAGAGTAACAAGTAATCAAGAGGAGACAGCTGAAAATGTAGATATATCAATGGAAGAAATCCAAACAGCTGTAAGAAAAGTGAAATTAGGAAAAGCCCCAGGAGCAGATCAAGTTTATCCAGAAATGATTAAAACCAAATGAGAAAGGCAGACAAACTACAACACGCAATACGCCAACAAGCATGTTAGTCTAAACATGTGCCAGACGACTGGAAAAAGGGAACGTAGTACAGTAGTGACGCCTAAATGTCCGTTTTCGTCTAAATGCCCGCAATCTCAATGAAATCAATTTTGTTCTATATAAATTGCCCCCTAACTGTCCGTTTCAAAACCAAGATTTTCGCCTAAGTGCCTGGTCTCAACGGCAACTGCAGGTATCTTTTTCTCCAAAGTATCATAAAATACGCGCGTAATTGATTAAATATTCTGTTTTTCTCTATCATACATGTAATATGATCGCTAATATAAGAGGGCTTGTGCCCCTTAACAATGTGCCATGCATTGCAACTACCCTTCATTACCTATCCATTGTAGACCCTAATGTAATAACGTTGACCAATCCTCTCTTTATAATTCCACCCACTGTACAACACATCCCTTTGTCCCATTAGATCACTGGTTCGTCATCGGGCAATTAGAATTGAAGTCTTCCGGACTCCGCTCACATCTCTTTCTTGATGTCGTAAATGGCATGCAATCACCTGGCGTCTTTAGACCAGCATTCATCGTATAGAGAAGGTCAGCCCATCCGCACCTTCACCATCTCGGCGTGTCAGATGTCCCTGTTTCTCGCAATAAATTTTTCGTACAGCTTATGACTTATCCAAAACAAACGATCTGGTTATGAATCTTTATCCTTGTCTGTCTGTTGTCTTAATTTTAACATGAGGATCATGAATCGAAGGAGTTGAATGATTCGTGTTAATTTATTCACACATTGATCCCGTTGGATGATGCTTTTCTTTATCCAGTTTTTGTAATCCAAATTTGCATAATTACACACATAAGCTATAGGTCTCATGATTAAATAAGTCATGTGATTTTAGTGTAGGTTATGCCAGTTAATAAAGAAACATTGGATCATGTCCTTTTTCTCTTAGCCTCTATAGCAGTAACTTGAATTCTACACAGCTAACATAGATCTACATCTTGAAAATAAAAAAGAATAAACCAGGAAATGATTTACAAAGAAGCTTTGAATCCTGGACGAAATTTGACAAGTCACTAGGGAAAGCCAACTTCACAGAAATAGGCCTACCCCCAAATTATTGCCCCCTGACCTACTTTCGCCTAAATGCCCGTTATGTCTACTTCCCAAGCACCGAGCATTTAGGCGGTCACTACTGTACCAATACATAAGAAAGGATCAACTATGGAATGCTCAAACTATAGAGGGATATCTACTTAGCATTCCAGGAAAAGTATATGCCAGGATACTGGAAATGAGACTAAGGACCAGATTGAAGAGCATCAGAGTGGATGTTCTTCTTGGAAGAAGTATACAAGACCACATATTTACAATTAGACATAATAGAAAAATTCCTTGAGAGAAGCATTGACTTGCACCTGTGTTTTATTGACTTAGAAAAGGCATTTGACACTGTGAGGAGGGACGAACTATGGCATTCCTTAAAAAAGAACACAATGTAGAGTAAAATTTTAATAGAAGCCATTTAAAGTTTTTACAATAAACTAACATGTGCAGTGAGAGGAGCTGGAAACATATCTGCAGGATTTGATGTAGATATAGGAGTACGCCAGGATTGTATCCTACGTCCTCTTTTGTTTATCACATTTATGGATTCAGTCACAAAGGTATCTTCAAAAATGAAGAAAATGAATCTAGGTATGTGGAAGTTCAAACCAGTTAGATGTATCAATGCTTTCATTTGCCGATGATTTAGTTCTGCTTGGAAAATCAGAAAGTGACCTTCAGTCGAATATCAACATTATGAACAATGAATTAAATAAAAGAGGAATGAGAGTAAATGCAAAGAAAACCAAAACAATGCTAGTAACTAGGAAGCTAAACTCAAAATCTTAAATTGAGCAGGGAGAATTTAGAACAAGTTCAAAGCTACAATTACCTAAGAGTAATGATTAACTCAGAGGGAAAACTAAGAGAAGAAATCAGCCAGAGAATCAAAAGGCAAGTGCAATATATAACCATCTAGGAAAGGCATTTGTAGGTAAACAAGAATTGTCAACAAAAACCAAAATGGCAGTATACAATACAGTTTATTGTCCTACTCTCCTCTATGGCAGCGAAACCTGGACCTTAGACAGTAGAGAATACAGTAGAGTACAGGCAGCTGAAATGAAATATCTAAGAAGAGTAGTAGGGAAAACTAAAAGAGACAAAATCAGAAACACAACAATAAGAGATCAAACTAAAGCAGATGGCATAAAAACTAAGATAGAAACAAATCAATTAAGATGGTTTGGGCATGTAAACAGAAAGAATGACAATATAAATAGCTAAATCAGTGTACAGTGCTAAAGCCCAAGGTAAAAGACCAAAAGGCAGACATCGGAGAAAGTGGGAAGAAAATATGAAAGAGGCATTGAAGTATAGAAATTTAACTTTTTTGGAAGGAAACAGAAAATGTCAGGACAGGGCATCCTGGAGAAAGATCATCTGGGCATCTGAACCCATACACCGAAGGGTAGAATGTAAACTGATAAAGAAAAAAAGAACTATATTGAACCACACTGGCAACAACACCGAACATCGTCTATAAGAATGCTAAACGGCGACCTTATGCTGACATGTTACAGGGACCTACTGAGCATCAAAGACAAATCGATGTGAAGGGAAAATCTTCTGCACAGAAATCAGGAAGGCTGCCACGGCTGCTAAGTCGATGACTAAACGAGCAGATGGCCTTAAACTTTAAAAAAATTATATTGAAGAAAAAGTTAGGAACGAAACTGAAGAACAAGCACTGTTGATGCAGTTTGAAAAGTATAAAATGAAACGCTTTTATCAAATTTAATTTATCAATATAATTAGCAATTTAGGAGTAAAGACCAATGTGCCAATTCATTCCCGTCACTCGTTTTTTCTTCTCCTTTTGTTGTTTTGTTTTTTGTGAAAGATAAAATTCTTTTAAAATTTTTTTATCATGATAGTGTTTGAGTCTTTTCGTGTTTAAATGTGTAAATAAATTGTCTCCTCCACAGGTCCTGTCCAAAGGAGCAGGAAGCAATTGTTCAAATCCCTTGGTCCTATTCCTTCACCAGAACCAACGCTCCCAAGCGTCATGGCCACTTTTGCGAGTAAGCCACATTTATCAAACGGAGACGTTGTGGCTGACACCATTGCACCTAATCCAAATTCTACATGTGAGCCACAGAAGCCCTTGCAGAGTAATTCTGTCCATTTGAAACGGCCAAGACCAATCAGTCCGTGGAAGTCACAGAGGAGAGCTATAAATTTATGCTTAGAGCGCACAAAAAGAAAAGGTTTTTTAGAATCTGTAAGTATTTTGTTGGGTTTTTTTTTTTTTTACATGAAGTTGGTTTCTGTAAGACAGTTATGAATGTTATTAATTCAGTATGAAAGCCTCCTTCTCTTCATCATGTGAATAATGATCTTATTGCAAAACAAATGCTGTTAATTAAGATCTGTAACTGTTTGAAAGGAAAAATCAAATGAAGTTAATATTTTTTAATAATCTTTAAAAGCTTTGGAAATAATTGTATAAATTTATGTTGTGTGTACCCAGTATATATTTAATCTGATGCTCCTTACAGGATCTTCCAGAGTTTGATACAAGTAGCATCACCTTACAAGATATTCTGGCACGTTGTCAGGCAAAAAAAGAAATTCCAAGAATAATGCCAGTATGTCATTTTTCCCTTCTTCTCTTATGCTTTTGATCACCATTATAAGAACATATTTAGTGTATAACTGTTATGTTATTACTTTTATTTTTTATGTGAAAAGTTTTTAGAATAGAAGATTTATGCTTTGCATCATACCTATTGATGTCACAATGGTGTTTTGCATTGATAGAACTTGACTTATATTTCCAACATATAGAAGAATAAAATCTTATCTTTAGAGGTGATATGTATGGTACTTCTTAGATTGTGAAAAGGGACTATTGTAATGAAATATTTGGTTATCCTAATCTTTATCTTGTAAAGATATGGGAGTTCATTATTATGGTGTTACACCATAATCGTTTACAGTCTTGCATTTTTTTTCATATCTCTATTTCTTGTTGCCATTACAATGTATGAAGAAGGTTTTGAAATTGCAATGTATGAAGAAAGCATTATTTCATGACACATAGGACAAGCGATTTATAAAAAGGATGTAGAAATTCCTAGACGGTGGTAAAAATATAATCTTTTGTATCTTTCTGCGTTGTATTTAATCAAAGTAAGTCTTTTAGAGTGATTTGATGATTGGATCCATAAAACTAGGTAGTGATAGTGGTCATAGAAAATATAATTGACTTTCTCAAGGCAACAATATACAAGAAATTAATGAAATCTTGGAATTTCACTGCTGGTTGTATCAAAATTGTGATCGATAGTTGTAGAAGTAAATTTAAACATTGGGTATTTTAAAACCATATGCTTCTCATTCTATGTGTTGTTATTTGAGATATTTATCTTTTTGTCATAGGGGAGAGCACTACTGGGAACCCAGCAATAATGAAAAAGCGCCTAAAAATGAAGGCTAAAGGAGAGAAGAAAAGCAAAGTCAAAGGACCTGACACACTTGCTTTTGATGAAGAAGAACCTGTTGCAGACGTTGCTATGCAAAGCCCTCCTCTAGATGTGGAGTCAAATTTACCTAATGTTGAAGAAAGCATAGAAGAGTAAGATAAAGCCGTAAATCACCTTGCTCTCAATTTTATTTTTGTTGCTATGTATTTGTTTTTATTATTTTGATTTTATCTACCATCTTGTTTTACTGCAGCATCAAATGGTTATCCTTTTCATTGTTTCACCTTAAGGAGTCAATGCCTTGTTTAGTTTCTTTTTCTCTAATTTATCTTATTATGTCTTAATTCAGAGATCTTCAAGCTCTGATTATACTTTTATTCATGACCTGTAAGGAGAGATGTTAGTATCTAGTTAGCATTAATCCTTCAGTCATTTAATTTGTTCTTTAAACAGTCTGGATAGACGTTTTTTGTGTTTTAATGATACTTCTAACAGCTTTTGGTCTTTCCTGTAATCTGTTCAATGCAAATGTCCTTATACATTTTCTTTAATTTTATCAAGGTCTTTCACCAAGGTACATAAACATCAGCTACCAATTTTCTGTGTCTGCTTGAGATGTTTTACACAGCTTCCTGATAGGAAAGCATCCACAGCCAAAGTAAGTTTCATGTAAAGATAATTATGAAATGAGATTCCCTCAATCTCAATATTATTTCCATCTTTCTGCTTGAAAAAGTTCTTTTTTTTATTGCATTCGTTAATTAAAAAATGTATCCTTAATGTTTGAAAAAAATGTACAAACTAAAATATAGAGTTCAATCTAGGTCTAAAGCCATATCTCAATTTCTGTGGCATTTAATCTAAATGTGGTTGATGCTCATTTACGCTCAGATGTAGTGAAGAAAAACATATGACATGTCTTTCCATAGGACACAATATTAAGCCCGGATACGCTTTGCCCTTTAGGTGTTGATATGATATTTTTAGCACAATGGCATTCAGATGATATCACCTCAGATATGAATAATGTATCATCTATTACATTCTCTTTATAGAAACTTGTAGAATGATCTTTCAAACCTGGGTTGATTTTTCTTGCCTCTACTGTGTATCTGAAGCATGAAATTTTGATCTATTTTTTACTGAAATTTAAATTTTATAACCTATTTATTTATTTGTGTTGTCCATCTAGCTGGAAGAAAAAATTAAGGAATGGCTTGAAGCAAATGATGAAATTTCCAACCCATGGCTTGCTCTACAAAAAAAAATTGGACCGATCTCATCATTTCTGCACTCAAGTTTTTATCTGGGAATGACCTTGGTATGTAGCTAGCACTTGTTTATAGTGTCTTTCTCCCTTTTTCCTCTCTTTCTCTCTCCCCCTCTCTCGTTATCTCCTTCTTTCACGCCCCCCCTCTCCTTATCTCTCTTTCTCTCCTACAATTTGTTTTATGTCATCCCCCTCCTTCCTTTTTTTAAATATTTTGTATTAATAGTTTCTCAATATTATAAAGCTTGTTCTGTTAACAGTAGTTACGTGGTGAGTCGTCATGCCAGCAACCATGTCTTAGCACCACTAGTTCTCTTTTTAAATCTTATGAGTTCCTTTTATTCTTTTCTTGTCGCTGAGGAAAGGTGTGCAGCCAAAAAATTGCTCTCTTCTGTTTTGTTCCTCTTTGGCCTTCCATTTTCATTTTTTGTTCTCTTCTGCTTTATTGTTTGTAGCTTTCTTATAGGTTTACAAAATGTCACCCTGTAAAGACTTGGGATATGTTTTCACATTTTTACCAGAAAAATTTATATGTGCAATAAATCAGAAAACTTGCTGCATACATATATCAAATATTCATATAACAAATTTTTTGCATTTATGAAAAAATTTTACTGCATAATTTGTATGCACAATTTTGATCAAATCTATTGAAAAATCAGGAAATCTATTTCAAATCAAAGTTAGCAGAATGATGTCATATGAATCGGGCTTGGGCGCTACAATAACAACTGGAGTATAAACACACTCTTTCACAATGCTTTTCCATTTATTTATTCATAGAGATGTAAAAAAAAATCACCTTAAGGACACATTATTGTCAATTCATTAAATATTTTACTGATTGAATCACTGTTTCATTATTACCTAAAGCGTTTTCAAAAGAGAATTTGAAGTTTTGTCATGTTTTCCTTGGTTTATGTTGTGTTTATTTACTTATATTTAAAGAATAATATGTTTTCATCAGGACTGAGTGTAGACAACTTTGTTCCATTTGTGGAACATAAAGAAGCGTGCTCAACATTGGAAGTGGATTGCATCAGGACGTGATACTGATCTAGAACTTAATTCTCTTTTTCGCTACTGGCTACAGCATTAAGGATGATGTTAACCTAGAAAATCAGGAAGGAACCCTGGTTCTCCACCTCCACCAAAAGCGTATGTTTTCATTTAAGCTATCGTAGTAAGAGTGCTTGGTTCCTTTCTGTATTCTATCAGGATTTTATTTGTTGTTAATAATTATGTGTGTAAGTAGTGTAAAGGAAGCTGCAAAATCTTCCCCCTATCTTGTACTCTATCCTTTGTTTCTCTATTTTTATTGCAGGAAAACAAACTTCATTGTGAGGCCAACATCAAATAATGAAAAGGCACTTTTCAGAGAACAGGTAACATCATTTTATGTTATTTGCCATTCTTCAAAATTTTGTTATTTTTCAGAGAACATATCAAGAAAAGTTGGGTTGTTTTTTGTTTTTGCAATAGTGATCTTCTTTAAATTGAAGTGATTGTGAAAATTGTAACCTTTACTGGCCTCTGTCAAATAAAAACACAGACTTAATGGTAACTTTTTATTGCATTCCTAAGGAAGATTCCTGAACCGGGTGTTAAGTTACTATTTCAACCATTTCCTCTTATTTAATA
Source organism: Doris montereyensis (assembly GCA_037039925.1). Taxonomy (NCBI): domain Eukaryota; kingdom Metazoa; phylum Mollusca; class Gastropoda; order Nudibranchia; family Dorididae; genus Doris; species Doris montereyensis. Next base: position 108,057 of record JAXRKP010000418.1, read on the forward strand.
CACAAACAAATACACACATCATCATCACCAGTGTGTAAATACTGTATGTTGCATTAAAACTGAAGAATTTATCTATGAGTGTCAGGTAGTGTTCAGATAATTTTGAGATTGGCTGTTCACCCAGATGTGTTGACCGACCCTTTGTTCAATTATCAAATTTCAAATTTTAATGTCAAATATTACTAGACTGAATGTAAAAAAAAATTTCCTTCAAGGCCATTCGGCCCATGGATCTGAAACTTATCCCGGTGGCTATAGCATGAAGCAGAATGAGGATAATAATCACCTCCTGGACATCACGCCAGTCTGACAGGGTTTTTACTCTCAAGCCAGTGCTTATACCCATTTACGCCTTGGTCGAGTGAAAGAGCGCATGTTAAGTGTCTTTCGAAGGAACACAACGTTAGACCTAGCTTTAATAGGATTGAAACCTGGGACCATATAATCCTAAGTCTAGTAGTCTAACCACTCGGCCACCAATGTCACAAGTAGACTGAATGATACGCTAAATGAGGGCAGTAATTTTATTTGAAAATGGTCAGACATACTTGGCTTTAAATGGTTGAAATAGAATTCATTTTCTGTGCAAACGAATGTTTTTAAGCAGTTTGTTTTTTATTTGTTTATGAATATGAAATATTTTATGACGTATGAAACCAATCGACTTGAGATGAAATTGTACACTTGTACAGGGAACCGTGAATGCAGATATTCATCACTGATTCCAACAACTATTAGAGATAGTTGCTTGCTACAAGAGCAATGACCATCAGTATTAATTTCTTTTTGCCCCCACAGTTTCCTAATACATTTTGTAGTGGCATATCTCACATGTGTCGTCAAATCCATTATTGTTAGTTATCATTATTACTTTGTCAAGTCTTCATCAAAATGCAACTTTGGCTGAGAGGGTCTATATGGACCATAATTTGCCAGTCTGACTACGTTTGTTGTTTCTTCAACTGATCGATGGAGAATTTGAAACTGAATATAATTACAATGAGTGTAAATGTCTATTAGGACAGTTGTATGCAGAGTTTAAGAAGTTACAGCAAAAAGTATCTTGGAAATCCAGTAATTATTGTGTTGATTTTGATAGGAATGATTGACAGTATTATATGTGCATTGTAAGAAAAGCCTTACATGGGAAAGACTATTAAATGGTATTTGCCCTCAGTGAATTATGATTTAACTGTGGTCAAATACAAAATACCAAATCTTTGAAATAGGCCTGTTGGTGATTTTCCTTGCTTTTAAAAGGTGTTTCAGAGTCATTAAGACTTAATATTTTATGCATTACAGTTAAAGCTAGGTTTTACTTTTGTTGTTTTCTTTATAGGAGAGATGTAGATTTGCTGCCCCTCACAAAGCCTTCACTTTTATGATGCATGGTTACGACTCTGTTGTTGGTCCTGTGAAAGGTGTTTATGACAAAGACAGTGGGACAAATAAAGCACGTGAGCACAATCTGCTCATATCCGAACGGCCTCCCTTTGTTACTATTCTCACCCTTGGTATGTATCCAAATTTGACAAAAACTTTTGGTGATAAAGCAATGTTGTAACAATAATAATTTTTTTTAGCTAGAACATAATATTGATTAGTTAAAGCGTTATAAATTACTGAAAAACTTAAATAATAAATAGTTATTTTCTAGGTATGTGTACAATGTATTTACTAACACAAATGATACAATAATATGACCATTTCTGATTGTGTATCGATTCACTCCAGGGCACATTGCATCGCATTAGTTTTGAAATCCATCAGCTTGACATTTTTGAAGAGCACTAGTGTGAGAGAGATAATGGTTTGTGGTTTGTGTGTGTGTATACGGTGTGTGGGGGGGGGTGTGTGTTTATATTCTGCCGTCTTTTTTCCTCTGTTGAGCTTTGATGTAGTACCAAAATTCATGTGACATTTTTATTTCCTCCTTATTTAGTTCGAGATGCTGCAGCCAGATTGCCTAATGGTGAAGGTACTCGTGGTGATATTTGTGAGCTCCTGAAAGATTCACAGTTCTTAGCACCAGGAGTTACTGATGCTCAGTTTGACTTCCATTTTGTTAAACAGCTGCTTCATTTTTTTTTTTCAGTAGTTATATTTGTTTGTTTTGAGGCTGGGGAAAGAGGGCATTCTTTGGTTTGCTGTGTATTGGGGATATTGAAAAATTATATCTATCAGAGTACATTTCCAACATATATCCCCAGGTTTCTGTTTTGTCTATCTTGTTATGAGGGATAATAGTAGGTAATTTGACTGCAATGTAGTAGTAAGTAGAAGGAAACTCAATGGGATCTAAAGACAGAAAATCTTCAGAAGAAGAGAACCCCGTCGATCAAGTGTTTCGGCCCTCAACTTCCTTACATTCTAAGGGGGCCGGGCCGTACTTAGGTCATGATTCCTACGTGCTCCTCTGTCTTTTTTTGGTTTTTGGTTTTTTGTAGTCTGATTTTGATCCCTGGCGGTCACCTATCCAAGAACTGACCACGCTTGTTGTTGCTTGACTATTCTAGTTCGTCATTGCTTTTGCCACGCTGCCATTTGTACATTCACGCCTAGTTGTAATTTTTATTGTATATGAAGCAAGCTCTCATTTCTTCTTGACCAGATCCAGCTGGAACTCTTTTCCGCTGTTTTTGCCAGCTGTTTGAGGACTCTAGTGCTTTTGTTTCCTGTAATTGAGAGCTGTTTTAGGTGGGAATAAGTCGATGCTCCTACAAACCCTCTTGTGCCAACTTTTACTGCTAGTACTCTGCTCATAAATTCGGCTTTCTGGAGGTCATTGGCCAGGTCGCAGTAATTTGTACTGGTGAGCTCAGTCGATTCTGCTGTCATACTGCATTGTCAGCTTAATCATGATAATTTGGTGTGTGGAGTTTGACTGGAATACTATATCAGATCTCATTCCACTCGTCCTTATAACATGGGGATGGTTTTCCCAGTCTGGAAGGTCTGCTGAGAGGTTCCAGTCATCAGCTCCATCTAATATACACCGTTGGTTGGAGGAAATCTTCACACGTTTTCTTAACCATGTCCTGGCTCTTTCTGTTCCAATGGAGAAGGGTGCTGTGGTAGCTGATGTTTGTAGTTTTCCTCTAGCCGAACTTATGATTGATGCTAGATCCTGGAGTATATGGTATATGTGTACCGACCTTGTGCTAATGTATTTTTGCACGAACTGAGGACATGTTCAACGGTTTGTTTACTTTGGCGTAATGGACAAATTACATCATTTATCTTTCCCCACTTCACCAAATTTGCATTTGATGGTAAGAGGTCATACACTGATCAGATTATGAAACTTATCCTTAATGGTGCCATTTGCCATAGGTCATTCCAGGTTAGGCTCCTCTGCAAGGCATTTTTCCATGTTGTCCAATGACCTTGCTGAGATTATTGGACTGCTTTCTGAATTCGCTTAGTCGCGTAGTGTCCTCTTCACGCCTTATTTCCTGGATGACCATGCCTCTCTTTTCTTTGCCTTCTACTTTTGACCACCATTTCGTCTGAGATGCTCCTAACCCTGCACGGTTGTTTTATGTGTGTCCGATTACTTCCTTCATCCTCAAGCAATCTTGGGCTGTTTTACTGCGTTGGCGGCTTTCCATTTTCTTCCAATTTTAAGCTGGGGTTGCACTAATCTCACTGTTGAATCCTCTTTATGATCTTTATAAGGCCATACAATTTTAACGTCTAAAGCAGAGAAACTCTATTCACAAAGTAGTTTGGCTTTGATGGAGATTGCCATTATTTTATTTAAGTTTCTTTATTCCATACTTATGAACTTATTTATATTTCCTTTTTTCTTAATCATTAACCACAATCTCATCTATATTGAAAACAGCTTTATATTTAATAGGGAGGAGGGGGTAGATCTATTACAATTTCATAAATGGGAATAATTTATACAGATTTTGCTTTGCTTAAGTCATTGATATATGCACTTCAGATAAATGCTGTCGTCAGTGGTGCACTGGATCGCCTTCACTCAGAAAAAGATCCTTGTGTGAAGTACGACGTCAATAGAAAGTTATGGATTTACCTCCATAGAAATCGCACAGAGGATGAATTTGGTAAGTACCAAGGCTTACCCACGTATAAATGCATGGTTGGAATTATTAAAATGGGTGGGGAAAAATTGTTTCTTTTAATCTCCTCACTTCTTGATTTAAGACAATAATTAATTTGTCTTCATTTCAATTTAAAACAGAGAGAATTCATCAAGCGCAAGGAGCCGCTGCCAAGGCCAAGAAAACACTAACAAACCCAAAGGAGCAAAAGCCGTATGTACTTGTTAATTATTTCAAATTTTAGATAAAGATGGATTCATGGTTGGTTATCCCCGCACAAGTGCAGGCTCACTCAGCGTACATCATTTATCCTCAGTAGGTCATTCCATTCAAAGTCACTTAACTCCCAGGGGAATACACAGTACAGCAGCCTGTCAGATGCTTCACACTAACACTCTAATAAGACATTTTTCTACCTATAGCTATGTAGTCATTCACACCTCAGTAAAGTGAGGAAAGAGTGAAGTACCTTTCCTATGAGTACAACGTTGTAAGCAAATATCTGGGTCAGCCATGGGTTTGAACCAGTGTCGTCAAACTTACAAACTCACAACAATACGGCTTCGCTACAACACCTCCAGAGATGTAAAACAACTTTTTTTTAATGTTGGTGTTTAGAAAAAATAATTTGATGATATCATAATCTCTGCAATTTTTAAAAGAAAAGTACATTCATTTTTTCCTTTTGAATGAGTTCAAACATATTTTACTCTTGGTAAAGAATTTTCTTTCTAACTTATGGGTATATTTTTATGATCTGTCCTGTCAAAGTTTTTAACTTATGAGAATATTTTCTGATCTGTCCTGTCAAGTTCTAACTTATGGGAATATTTTTCTGATCTGTCCTGTCAAGTTCTAACTTATGGGAATATTTTTCTGATCTGTCCTGTCAAGTTCTAACTTATGGGAATATTTTTCTGATCTGTCCTGTTCTGTCAAGTTGCTTCTGATAGACAGGGTATTTATTATACTCTTTTATTTTGCTTTGGGGTGATAGGAATATACTAATGTTTTGCTTATGATCTTCATTACCAGGCAAAAGAGTCAGCTTCCCAACCATCCACGACCACTCAGCAGGCTGTGTCATCAAATCTTAGTCTGGTCAAGCCAACGTTCACTTTGTCCACTCTGCCCTCAACCCCGCCTGTGGCATCGTCCAAAACTCCACCCTCTGCTACTTCATCGCCTTCATCTCTTCCAGACCCATTGAATCCACTAGATCCATCATCATACTTGCTAAAGCCGTCAGCTTCGTCTAAGCTTTCTAAAACTATTGCTTCGACCACCTCAGGTTTAACTACACAGACAGTGTCTCAGCTCAGAGCAGCTCAGGCAGCTTTGGCACGGTCAACTCCTTCCGGCAAAGTACAGACTGTCAAACAGCTCACTAGTGGTCATGGTGTCTGCAACAGCATCATCTGTCACAAACGTCACCTCATCCATCTTAACAGTTACCTCAGTGGGGTTGAGTACAACTTCCTCTTTAGCAGCTCAGTTGTTGTACTCTTCAGGTATGCCCAATTCTGGGACAGTTGCAAAGTTGACTCTGCGGGAACTATGCCTTTATCAACCACAACCAACACCTTTAACTTGGTGACTACAATGAATACTTCTCAATCTATGCTGTCCCAAGCTCGTGGCACTCCCGTCTCCACCATCAGTATGCTTCAAAATCAAAAGCTTCTCAAACAGCAGACAGCTTCCAGAGCGTACTCCAAGCAAAACGCTGCCTTGGTTGCTGCTGTTGGCCAGACAGTGGCTGCTGGAAATAATCCTGCTATTGCAGGTATTGGAAAACATACAGCTGGTGTCGCCAAACAAACTTTTTCAATGACTGCCCGACAATCAACTCCATCCAACGTTATCAGCAAAAATCAAACGACCTTGGCAGGCTCAAAATCTTTGCCTGTGAGCTTGAAGCAAGCATCATTGATTTTGTCACCGGATGCTGTCAGCAGTTTGTCTACCATTTCTCACCCATCATTAATATCTCAACAAGGAGGAGGAAAGCTGGTCGCCTTAAACACTGGCGCTGGCCCAGGAGAGGTATATATCCCAATTATTCTAAAGCCTGATATTTTCTGTTATATTTTTATTGATATCTGCTAACTGATTATCGTGCTGATGAAAAGTTTGATTAAAGATAAAAAAAATGATGAGCTCGTTTCTCAGGGGTTGTCTTTTTTCATATACCTGAAATTATTGTTAACACCTGTAGAAAATGTGTGCTTTTAACATTTGAGCTCTATAACATAGATTCATGAAATATGATATCTTTAATACACACGCACACAGAGTCAGATCTTAAATATACAAAACAAAAAATGTACTTTCCAGAGTACGGTTATGGCACAAATTGTTCAACAGTCAACACCTGCTCAAGTTGGTGCTGTCAAGGGTGCAAGGCCTCAGGCTATCAAGGTGCAAGGTACTGTTATCATAAATTTTTTAATTCAGTTTTGTTATAATATCATGAAAAGCACATATAGATCTGTTTAATTCAAGATCGATTGGACCCATCAATGATGCTTTAAATCAAATAAATGAAAAATAACAGCTATGAGCTGAAACCCAACTGACAAGAGTATAAACTCAGTTTGTGTGACTGCATATCAAACTTGTACCGCCACACCATCAAATATCAGGTGACAGTGATACCATTTAGACTGTCAGGTGGACAGGTTGGATAGATTGGGCAGGGGTGAGAGGTGGAAGGGATGAGAGAAGCCTTTACCCTTTCTTGCATCCTTCTTCATAGTCACTCTCAGGAACAGAGAAAGAGAGACAGAGAAGAAGAAGTAGGGAAGTCTGGCTTCCAATCTTTTCTTTTGCTTCTTCATATTGCAGCCTCTATTGCAAAGTATTAGGTTATCAACAGATAACAAAGAATACTACCTCAAATGAGCTGACAGAAAATGAAAAAAAAGCATGCAGATGGTAACGAAAGGCCTAAGAGAAACAAGACAGGAAATGTTCCCTTATTCAACAACACAAGGACAGGACAATGATTAGGACTTACTATAGATTAATAAAGTGCTGACATCTTCAACATTGGAATAGAGGATAATCTTTCTCTTAAACATTGAACTACAGGATGTTTTTTTCTTATGATGATGAGTTGGAAAGTCTGAACTTTATGTAAACTTGATTTATCATAGATGTATTGGTGTTGTATTTGAGCATTGCTTGCATTCTTCACCATTTTTTGTTTGTAATCTCTTTAATTGGAGCTAATTTTTGCTTTGTCAACATATACATCCTCTTTGTCTTTAGACATTTAATTTGAAAGCTGAGAAGACTTTATAATCTGAACTTAAGAAAAAAACATCTCATTTTTGCCACAAATTTTCTTTGTTACATTACAATGGTTAATTAAAGAAACCAACTGTATATATAACAACGCTACGCCAAGAAGAATGGTTATGATATTTTTAATAGTCTGGCTTGATCTCATCATCACAGCATAGATGGGATAGTAATATGTCAACAAGGTGTAAAGGTAAAGAGACATATTGTGTAACCATGCCTGAAAGAGGAGATGCAGGCATACTTAAGTACAGTAAAATATTGGATTGATGTTTTTTATTATCTATCTATTGTCAGTGGTTGAACTGACTATCTACACTTCTATGAAGCATATCATTTCCATAATGTAGTATTGTTACAGGGTATGTCTCTTTAGCAAGAAATAATTCAAAAGATAACATTTCACCATACCTAAAAAAGTATTAATCTTGTCTATCCTTAAAGTTTATGCTCAAATCCCTTTTTAAGATTATAAATTCAAGGACCTGTTTGTTTCATTTGATGCTAATTTTCGTTTTAATTAATTGATGTTACAAAGATATTTAACAACATTGTGAAGACCTCTTCTAACATGTTATATTTACCTGTGTAAAATATCTTTCTGTCCCTTGTAGGTGCCAATATAGTCCAGCCTGTTATAGGTGCCAAGCCAATCCATCTAAGTGGAAACTCATTTGCCCAGGCCAAGGGTTTAGTTCAGTTTGCTGGTAAAGGAGACAGCCTCTCGGCCTCATTCGCACCCCTCAAGGCCCTATATCAGCCATCAATTTAATACCTCAGTCCCTCACCACCATGACTGGATCAGGGGCATCGGGTAAAGCTGCAACAGTTTTAGGTATATTCAATGGTGATGATCATATTTTTTAGACCCCAATTGAATTCATCTTCATCAACGCCCATTTCAACTTAATTTAGCCCTGCATGTGTTTGTCAGGTGACAACATTTTCTGTAGACTTTTTTTTTGCTTTGTTTCTTCTAACTCTTTACCTGTTTCTACACGTTTTATTTCTGATCAAGGATTTGTATATCTACGATTTGTTCACATGGACATACACAATGTATTAGATTATGCTATAAACTATATGTCAATCTACAATTGTTGTCAGAAATGGTTCTAGCTCTGGATTCTAAACCTAGATTTGTTTTATTCACTTTGATTGTTGCACCGAGTTAATTTGATGCATAATGTTTATTCTTAGATTGGAGGATATCTAAATCTAGTAGTCTAGATATATCTAATTCTAGATCTAATGGCCTAAAGATATTCATATAGGATTCTACAACATAGCTAGGTCTAGTGTAGGCCCCAAGTTATATTCATTTATATCTAGATTGTTGTATCCCAGTAGGCTAACATTGGTGTCCAAATGTGTATTGTGTGTGTTCCTTCTAAAGTGTAGATTTCTATATCAAGATCTAGATGTGAATCAAAACTACCAATAATGGCTGGTTTAGATAAAATAAGAGACGAGCTTTTAACTAGAGTTAAATTCTACGGTTAAATTGTTATTTGGATTGATATTCAGACCCAGGTTCTTCATTCAATGTCAGGGTTGTTACTATTTTTCACTTGAAATTACGAAAAAACGAGTAAGCTGTTACTAAATTTTGAGGTTGAAACTAAGCAGGACTGCTTATAGTCTAGTTCAGGTAACCACACTGTGAAGTGTCAATCAGTTATTAAGTTGAAGGATATAGTTCTAGCCTCAGCAATCCTGTTATATCAGGTTTCCACTTGTATGAGTTACCCTCATTCTTCACGGTTTAAGTCTCAGTTTTCTGACCTTTCGTGACTATTTATCAGAAGTTTAGTGAAATGGTGTTTTTTTGTTTTAACATTTTTAGGCTTACTTTTATGACATCGTTTTACCCAATATTGAATATGCTAATTTTATCTTCATTGAAATGTTGCAGCTGTTGGAAGTCCATCATCTGTCATGACGACTGCTGTCACATTGAGTCAGGTAACAGGTTCTATCATTGCGTCTGGAGCAACAGCTTCCACACTTCAGGAACTCAAAGCCCAGTCCGTTCAACTAGCACTTCGGCCGCTGCTCAGGCAAAACTCATCAGCCAGCAACAAACAGGTCTTGTTGTTACACAACTGGCTCAAGGGGGATTAGCTCTGAGATCAGGTATGCAATTTTTTTATGGTTGGGGACTGTAGGTTTGTTTGTTGTTGTTTTATCAAATAAATATTTTGAAAGATGTTTACTTGTGATCTGTGTTTGTTTGAAGCCACTTTTTGTGCAATCTTCATGATTTGCTGTTCAGGATTATTATTTTTTGGGGATCATTTGTGACTTAATTATTTTTTATTTTTTGGTAAGTCTTTTTGCTCTCTGCCAGTAACTTATCAATACTTAACCAATATTTAATCATTTTTCTATGACCCTTACTCTTTATTGCTTTAGAAAATGAAAACAGTAAAATACCATCACTGCTCTTGGAATAGTGTGGTTTCATATTTAACTTTCCCCCTTAATGTAATATTTAAATTGTTTATTCCAAAGGTACCCCTATATCCTCCACAAGTAAAATCATACCTACAGGCCAAACTAACCTTGTGCCCACACAATTTATTTTACAACACACACCAACTCCAAGTGGAAACAATTCTCAAGGCACAGCTCCACAAGGTAGTCTTTATACATGTTTTAGTTTGAAGTTCAGGAAATTCTGAAATTTGTATCACAGGGATACAAAACTTTACCTCCTGACCTCATTATTAGTTATCTATTTCTCCATTATCTATTTATAAGTAATTAGTATATCTCATTATATATAGATTTATATATATATATATATATATATATATATATTTATATCTATCGCTTAAAAATTTGTATAAATATATATTTTAAAAAATAATTTTTTATTCATCTCTCTCTCTCTCTCTCTCTCTCTCTCTCTCTCTCTCTCTCTCTTTCTCTCTCTCTCTCTCTTTCTCTCTCTCTCTCTCTCTCTCTCTTTCTCCCTCTCTCTCTTTCTCTCTCTCCCTCTCTCTCTCTCTTTCTCCCTCTCCCTTTCTCTCTCTTTCTCCCTTTCCCTCTCTCCCCCCTCTCTCTATCTCTCTTTATCTCTTAAGGAAAGAAAGAATTGAAATCAAGAAAATAGTTATTCTATCTGTAAGATATTAAATTTACATCTTTCCACAAATAAATAACGTCAAAATTCCATAAGCTATTTACTTAGCTGCATAATTTATTCGAATGTTTGAAAAATAAAAGCAGCTGAGAGAAAGTTACTTAAAATTGATTGGAATATTTTTGATGCATAATTTTTCTTCTTTTTTCTTTTAAATCATAACAGGTGTTGCTGCTCCATTATTAGTCAGTAATGCTGGTGGAAAAGGAGCTCAAAACCTTCAGGTATACACAAAGCCACTTTGAAAACAAATCAGACAATTGTACTTGTCAGGTGCTCTTGAGCTAGTTGAAACAAACAGGAACCTACAATATGGAGCACAGTTTACTTTAAGTTCTTGCCCTAAAGCTTGGTCTTGTTCAATTGACTGCCACTAGATCATTAATGTCTTTCCTTACAAGTAACTATTGAAATACCGTAAAAGAATCAGCATTTTGTCTCAATGCTCAAGAGGCTTATAAGGAATGATGACTTGTCTGTATGTAATTATGTAGTAAAGTTTCTTCAAGGCTATTACAGCCTATAGAGCTGGAGCTTATCCCCATTTCTATAGCATGAAGTGAAACAGGTGATAATAATCACCTCCTGGACATGTCGCTAGTCTGATGCAGGATTTTAGTCCCAAACTAGTGCTTGTACCCATTTGCACTTGGGTCTAGTAGGGAGAATGCATGGCAAATGTCTTTCTCACAGAACACAAAGTCGGACCTTGCTTTACTAGGATTCGAACCTTGGACCTCATGATCCCAAGTAAGCATCCCAAAACATTTGAAGATTCATTACTTTTCAGACTCATAATTAACTATATGTTGGGGGGGGTTAGGAAGTAGGAAGAATAAAGTTACTGTAAAGTTTTTGACAATGAACGAAAATTTTAGCCAATCTGCTCTTTTTGTTATCTCTCACAAAATTGACAATTCATTCAACAGGTGATGAGAACTGTGCTTTCTCAGCATGGAAACTTAAAACCAGGTCAGGCGACCATTCTCATTTCTCAGCCACCGGTTGCTCAAGGACCGACATCTACAGTTGCCCCCGCACCTGGCCAGGTAATATTGTTTGAATAAAGGGGCAAGATGTGTTTGGGTTTGTTTATTGCTTTGGGTTTATTTATTTTTCTTATTAGTACCAGCTTTTGTTTAAGGAGTGGGTTCATTTTGTAAACGAATCTGTGAGAAGTCACCTACCTTACCCCTTGTGTTGCCAAACCTAACTGGGCTATATGTCATCCCCATTGTCAAGGCCTTGAAAATATTTCTATGATCGGACATCACGACCGACAACTTAATTCTTTTAACAGCTTTTCGAAATGGAATATCACTGGAGTACACAAAATTGATGGTTTTATATCGGTTGAATCAAATAGGGAAGGCAAGTTAAAGAAACCTATGCCTTGGTAAAACTTTAATATGAGTCTCTAAACCCAAGCAAACCATGTCAGAATGACATTATTTCAAATTTAGCTAGAAACAATAGCTCACATCCATTATAAAGGATTTTCTGGACATAGAACCGCACAAAACAACACATATATTATGTTATTTTTATCTCTATTCATTTCTCAATAAATAAATCAGTACAATTTATCAAAGAATCAATTAGGAAACTTTGAAATAGGCACAAACTAAGGGTAGGAAAGTTTCAAAACCTTTTGTCATAGTTTCATACATGGGTGAATTTTAACAGGCTGCATGGGGGATAAGAAAGTTTGAAATTGTATAATTTATTTTAAGTGACCTTACTCGTCATCATGTGATACTTTCTTGGTGGATGTCAGGCAGAAAAAAAATGTAACTTGTTTTTACACTTGCTTTCCTTATTTTCTTTATGTTGTTGCTTTTCTGGTTTACATTTGATGTTTTTTTTTCTGTTTTTCTTTTTTTTTCTTTTCGTTTTTGTTTGCATCTTAGGTTGTTCAACAAATCTCAACGGGGAAAACGTCAGGTAGAGGATCGCCAAAGGTCAAAGGCCAGCCTGTGTACGCCAGGATAATCACTCCACCCCCTGGTTTGAAACTGGCGAATGTTCCTGTGTCAGGATCACCTGGGAGTGTTAATGTGCTACATAGGATGGGAAAACTGCTTGCCACATCTGGCATTACAGCTCACCAACTGCCTGTTGTTAGTTTAGCTGTGCCACCTGGAGGAAGCATTAACCCTGGTAGCACTGGTACTAAAGAGGATACCTTGACAATGCTTGTGACAGGAAATGACACCAGCAGCCTCTTACGAAAAAACCAGAGGAGGGTGCAGACAGTTGACTTGTGCCAATAGTGAAATAGGGTTGCATTTAGAATTGCTCTTGTTTCAATACAGGCGGGGGGCAAAGATTTTGTTGTTGTTGCTGGGGTTTTTATGTCTTGTAAATAATGTGAATTTCTGAGTGATTATATACCTGAAAGTCACTCTTTTTTTATATAGGCATATCATGTTTTTGCAATGTATTGTGTTGCATGAGAGACCTGTTAAATTCAACATAAGATTCAGTACATGTATAGCTTCATGAATACAATACCAGTATCAAATTTCATATGTATTGTTTAGTATAACAATGATAGAATGCACAAGGGAAAAAAAATCAATAAAAAAAACCAAAACATTATACCATTAAGGTAAGGTCGTAAATAAGTAAATCATTTATTTTGTGTAAATCTAAATGAAATGTTGATATAAAAAAAAGTGTTTAATTAAAATTATTTGTTTCCACTTACAGTAACACACATACAAGGACACTATTATTGTTACACATCCTAATTAAAGTATGTTGAGCACAAAAATTGCTATCGTGAGAGCATTTCCTTAGGATAACAATTTCTCATTTATTATTATTTTCAGTGGGGCTTTTTTCTTTGTTTTATTAGTGATGGAAGAAAGATACAGTTTTGGTGTAGTTGAGGGGACTAGTTCAAATAATTATACTGACCTCTTTGTATCACAAATTTGTCAGTCTTAGGATCATTAATTTCATAATCATACTCAATGCTTTTGAGTATTTGTTACAATAGTTGATGATGTCAGTTAACCATGTGTTTGCCACCCTTCCTGCATAATCCAAACTCCTAAGAGTTATTGATGTACAGCCTTGTTTTCTTTCCAGGATAAGCGATACCATGCTCTGCCAGACACTATGGTCAGTGGTTAGAGAAAATAACAGAAAGCCATCTTTTGTAAATGGTGCAGTAAAGTCAACACAATTGATTTTTGTGCTATGAGGCAAGGCCAGATATCTTAATCTGTTCAATATGTCGTATGAACAATGTAGAAAAAGAGGCTATTTGTAAGCATGATGAAGAGGAGCAGTCTAGAATTTCTAAAGGGCAACACCTGATTTGTAAGAGGGCAATCTTGATCCATAATCTGAATTTAATGATATGGACAAATATATTTTTCTAAAGAGTTAAGATGTAATCTAGGTCTGAATTTAAGGTAAATCTAGGTCTGAATCCCAGCCCAAAACCATAGTTTACATATATCTACATCTTGATCAGATATCCATTGATCTATATTACCATCAAGATATAACTCTATACTATTGTAATATAGCTGATATGTTTAGATCTAGATGCAATATTAAATAGATTAACATCCACAAACGATTAAAAAAAATAGGCAGTTATTAGCTCTTTCTCTGCTGGCCATTATTAGTCGTGAAAGAGTTTCAGGTCTGAAGCTGGCTGCTTTTACTGAAACTCTATGACCTCTTCAAACTTATGAGTGGCTGACTTATGTAAGGTTTCTTTCTTTTATTTATATAAAAGATTGACAATTCGTTCAGCCCTTGACTATTCAGTGGAACAAAGTATGAGCAGCTCTCCTTTTATATACAATTAATTTATCTGTATGAACAATTTTCCCTTTATATACAATTAATTTATCCATATGAACAGCTCTCCCTTTATATACAATTAATATGTTTGTGTGAATAGCTCTCCTTGATACAATCAGTTGAATCAGTATATTCAAGATATTGGAGGCTAGTGGACAATTTTCTTCATGAAATGTTCCAAACATGCAATATTGTTAAGGGGGTTGCAGATGAAAATAGAGAATGAAATACATTTGAACTAAGTGTAGGTTCACTTCAACTGATATAAGGGGCAAAGATGTATGTTTGTTTATTTTTATTGTAGCGCTAATTGTGATCAGTGTTCCTTTTATTTGTAAAGATGCCATGTGTCTATTGCTTCAGATTAAAAGATTGTCTGAGGTGTACTTTTTCTTTTAATTGGGGGGTGGGGGGTTCGGGGGGGATATACATCTTTCACATGTAAAATTGTGATATATACGAATTCACTCAATTTCTTACTTGTTAAATGTATAATGTTTCATCTTTCACATTATGTAATGAATTCAAGTCATTCTCATTTACCAATAATAAAACATGATGCAAATACTATGATGTTCCTGTACTTTTTTTACTCTCAGGATATGCATTTCTGGTGTCATGCAGCGATCTTGGGATACATTGAGCATTTTCCACATTTTCAGGCTTGTGCTTTACAAATGTCAGTTCTTTATGTTGATACTGATCTATTGAATGTAGGAAAAGGTTTACAGATCAAGTTTTATCACTTTAACATGTACACTCAAATCTCATTATATGGCCTCTGTTAGACTGCCATTCTCACTATCACCAGCTTTTCACCTTCGTACGGACAGATCGGACACTATACGAAAACATTGAAATAACTTGTTATACTGCCATCCGCCAGTGATTTGGCATTAACGTTTTCTCTTTCTCTCTCTCTTATATAAGGAAATAAGATGAACAAGGATGGAAAGCTGCCAGACTGGGGCTGGCACTGTCAACATTTTGTCTTCATCAAGGCGGTCCATCCATTCGCTCTGTTAGATCTAGCCCTTTTAAATTATTGCAAACAATCAATGGGCAGTAAAAAGTGGAGGCCGCTCTAGATCTCGACTATAATTGAACTAGTTACACATTAATTCCGAGACAGACAGGGCCACTCGAGATGATACATACAAACCATATCCTCACATTGAAATGAGTTGGTAGTTGAGTGACCATATGGCTATAGGTACTAGATACTGAGGTACACTGTTTTTGTGTGTGTGGGGGGGGGGGGGTTAAAATGTAATGACATGGCCTGTAAGGGGATAAATGAAGTACAGTTGGTGAGCCTGCTTTTGTGTGTGGGAATATGGATTATAAATAGTATAAATCCATCTTTTATCTTTATAACGAAAGAAGAGGATGATCAGGAGCGGAGAATCCCTCCGCTATAATCATTTATTTCACTTTAAGCCATTGAACTTTTAATTGAAGGATTTTGTTATAACAACCCCAAATTGTATAACAAAATATCCGGGCCAGAAAATTATTTCTTCATATCGTTAGTTTCGCTGGAAGGGTGTTCATTTTAACCGTGTCTGAGTGAGTGTATATGGAATCGACAACCTATATTGTCCGTTTTGTCTACGTCCCAAGCACCGGGCATTTAGGCGGTCACTTCTGTACTACAGTAGTGACCACCTAAATGTCCGTTTCGCCTAAATGCCTTCACCACCTCAGTGTGTCACTGTCAGGTGTCCCTTTTTCTCGCATTAAATTTTTCGCACAGCTGATGACTTTTCCAAAACAAATGATCTGGCTATGAATCTTTATCCTTGTCTGTCTGTTGTCTTAATCTTAACATGAATCAAAGGAGTTGTAAGATTTGTGTTAATTTATTCACTCATTGATCCCGTTGGATGATGCTTTTCTTTATCCATTTTTTCTCATCCAAATTTGCGTAATTACATACGTCAATGGTCTCGTGATTAAATAAGTCACGTGATTGTAGTGTGGGTTATGCCAGTTAATGAGGAAACACTGGATCAGGTCTTTTTCTCTTAGCCTCCATAGCAGCAACTTGAATTATACAAAGCTACATACAGATCTACATCTTGAAAACAAAAATGATTAAACCAGGAAATGATTTACAAAAGAAGCTGTAAATCCTGAACGAAATTGACTAGGGAAAGCCAACTTCACAGAAATAGGCCTACCCCAAATTATTGCCCCTGACCTACTTTCGTCTAAATGCCCATTTCGTCTAAATGCCCATTTTGTCTGCTTCCCAAGCACCGGGCATTTAGGCGGTCACTACTGTACTACAGTGGTCGCTGGATAAAAAGCACACTGTATAAACACACGCCTACATCTGCTGACCAATTTTTATTACATAATTTAAATGTTCTCATAAAGACATGGTATGCATAAAAGCACGCTTTTTCCTGCACCCAAAGGGCGTGCGTTTATCCAGTGACTACTGTATTACTAAAACTAAAAGAGAAAATCCAGTTTTTAGACAAAAATGAATAATAGATTTTATTATTTCTTTTTTTTTTCAAAACACAATAGTTCTGTGGTTTACAAATAATGGCAAGGAAATCAACGATTTGTAGACAAATTATGTTTTCACTTGTGACATACATGAACACTTTGACACCAAATTATGCAGACAATTACACCATAACATGTAGATGATAATAATAAGAACTTATATAGCGCATATCCGCAATACTGTACTATGCTCTATGCGCTTTACATTGTTTAAAAACATAGATAATGTCATTATGAGGTAAAAGGAGATATTCTTTATACATATGGAAAGACATTAAAATGTAAACTAATAGGGACATGTATAAAAAACGGAAGGTTCTAAATAATCAATTGGAAGACTTTATTATGGCAAAATCAAAATTAAGCCAATTTATCTCAAATTTGAAATTACATATAGAAATATAGATGAACATAATCGCACTGGATATCACCATAACCGATACAGTGGTTTCTGAGGTAACCACAGTCAATGTTCAAGAGACCCAGCTTTATAATAAAGAGAATTCAACATCCAACATTATTTACGGGCATGCCTGTTTTAATAAAATTCCAAAGATCGGAGTATACATTAAAAACTGCTGTTTCTGTGTTGTGATCGGACTTATATGCCTCACCTAGATCATTAAGATGCATGTGTTAAAAAGTCTTTTAAAAACGACTTTCTCAAGGATTTTGGATAAGAAAAGGAAGGTTAGAGACAGGTCTAAAGTTAGATGAAACAAAATTATGCTTTGTGTCTTTGAGGTAACAAAATCTTGCTTTAAATGATACCAATGGAACCATTTCAATTCCCCAATTTATTCTACAGTACACTAGAAAAAGATTAATATCGTCACCCTTGATTAACTCAAAATACATTAGTTGAAAGTCAAATTCACAGATGCTTGAGACAAGTCCTGATATTAGTAATAATATTAAGAAAAAAACTTTTAAATATGGGCTATAGCTTACTTCGAATTGACATACATGTATATATATGGATTCATTGAAATACTTTGCCATTGAGAGGATGATCAGAAAAGACAGCAAACATGACATTGACATCAACAACTGATTAATTAACAAAGTTTTTTTTACCTTAAACCCAATGATATCAAAGTTGTGATTTAATCAACATTGTGAGCTTCAGTAAAACAAACTTTTCATAATCTTCCCCAAAGAAAATGAATTTCTGCAACCACTTTTAACAGATTTCATTTAGAGCAATACTAGTTATGTAATGATGAAACAGCAGTTATGTCGTAAAATGATACTTTTAGTTGGAGCAAGATCCTTCTCTAGTTACCACTCTACTCTGTAAATTGAATGGTAATTACAATAATACAAGAGTTTCACATTCATAATTTATACATGCAATAGAAAAAATTATAAATATAAATTAATATAAGGATATAAGAAAGATACTGGAACTGGAAAGGAAAACCTCTCACAATACACAATAAAAGTTTTTAGAAAATTTCTTTAAAGGAATATATTGTCATGCATTAAAACAATTGCTCTGTTATTATTTTTTCATGTTTATGTTTAACAATAGAACCATAAATAGATAAAAGAATATGAAACTTTTACAGGAATGTATTGAGCACATTGAATAGAACACATCTCACGTCACACAATATTGTAGAAAATTCTTTACAGTTGCCTTTGAAGTTGTTTTACTTTAAATTCTTTGATTTCACATAAAAAATGCAGCATTAAAATTATGAAATAGTAACAAAGTGACGCTTCTTGCTGTACAAAGAGCAAGTAATAAAAAGAAATATTACTGTAGTGAAGAGGAATAGAAAACAGTAATGAAAATGAAAAGCTTAAAAGAGATTTTTTTTGTGGGTGCCCGCTCTTCATCAGCAACAAAGAAAGACAGAGAAAAAAACAATCACTAGGCTACGAAACAATGTTGAAAGGAACTAATGGTACCAAAAAAATGGCCAATGATGCAACAACCCATCAGGCAATTTCCATCAGAGCAAGCCTCATAATAGCAATTAATAATAATACAAATATCCTAATGAATGGTTCACAGCACTGTAAACTATGGAACAAGGTAAAAAATAAGGAACAAAGGCAATAAGAGAGACAACAGAGAGGAATGCAGAAAAGTATTGTATCAAATAGTAAAAAAACAAAGAACAAGAACAATTTGTGGAAAACATCTTTTATAAAAATCTGTGCACCAATGTTCTTATATTGAGATCACATTTGATTTGCAAATGTAAGTCAGAACAAAGGGTAATATTAAAATTACATGTGTAAATTTTAAAGGAGTTGAGCTATTGCAAAAATTTGTACTGCAGGCACATGTGTACATCGTCAGTCCAGCCCATTCTTCGTCATAGCAACCATCCGTTCTTGCCTCGACACATGAACGCAGAATTTCAACTCGGCTGACTTGTCCATCTGAAAATGAACAATAAAAATTTATGTTGGCTGTCATTTAGAGTCAATTGCACTGATTGGTGGGCTAGGAACCAAGCAAAAGCCAAACCAAGCCAAGTTATAAACCGAGTGAACATATTACTTAAAACAACGGTCAAGCATCAACTTAAATAGTCGTAGCACATGATATTATGCAGCTGACTCATTTGAAATTTTCTTCCAAAATGCTTCATTTTTCTTATGTAATTGATCATAAAACATGCTGCAGAATAAGAAAATCTGAGGAGGGAGGTGTTCATGTCCCTTCCCTTGAGGTAGAAATGTGTAGATCCTTTTACTTCAAATATGCCAAAAATTTCATCTATTTTCAACATCAATTCGTCAATAAACTTCTGACTCAGATTCTTTTAAAAACATCTTTTTTCACAGTAATTCGAGAACTATTTTTTTATCTATCGACCAATTGATTTAATTTGTGAGCATAGTTATGTTCAATGAAATATGTCCAGTCTTATGAACAGTAGTCCAGTCTTATGAACAGTACTATAAAAGAAATTATGAAAATGATGTCATGGACATTTTTCCTGGTATAAAATCAATTATCCAGTTTTTTGTGTGATGGGGGCAAACTTACTGCTGCGTTTTCCTCTGCGTTTCACACATGTCCCTTGGCACTCAAAAATATTCTTTGTATCACTTCTCTGTATTTTAAAATGGTCGCCACAACCAGAATTTTGACTTGAATGACAGGTGAAACATAATATTGCTGTACCTTTAAGTGAAAATAAAGGAAAGAACATGATGAACATAAAATAAAAGTGATAGTAGCAGTTGTAGTAGTAGTAGTAATACAGTGGTGTCCGCTTTAGAACCCGGTCCTCGGGAGACAGAAATGCCTCGGATTCTTAGGGCAAACCGGGTTCTAAGGTGAACCCCGACATGCCTTGTATTTATACTTCATTATTCATATTATAGCCTAGTTTGTATTGGCTATTACCCTCGACTGTAAAGTTTTGATCAGATCCCAATAGATAAGCAGTTTCTGTTTGTTTTCAAGAGAATTACCTCGTGTATGGTCTGAAGCTGTGCTTGAAATGATGTTTCGAAAAAAATATGTAATCTTTGTAGGTACCTAGCCTCCAGCAAGCTGAGCAAATGAATGAAAG
This sequence comes from Doris montereyensis, assembly GCA_037039925.1. Taxonomy (NCBI): domain Eukaryota; kingdom Metazoa; phylum Mollusca; class Gastropoda; order Nudibranchia; family Dorididae; genus Doris; species Doris montereyensis. The sequence goes on from JAXRKP010000418.1 coordinate 128,471, forward strand.
TTTATGATCATGACAAAACAGTGTGGCGATTGGTGCAATCACTTCCATATAGGTTGAAAACGGTATGTGAATGGTCATTCATTTTTCAGTCAATCAGAAAAGAGGAAAGACAGTCTGAGAAAACTCTCAACAATAAGAGGGCTGTCCTTACCCTGCCTATCACCTGTCTTTGATGTTGCAATGCGGCTCGCGTAATTGCTCTGTCTTCACATCTTGGCATGCGACTGTTACGTAATCTTCATTCGTCTGTCGTGCCAGAGGTGCCAAGGCATGGTCACAGGAAATGTGGATAGGGTGTGTGGTGAACCTTCCCTGTGTCTGTCATTCGGCGTCTGGCACACCCGTGTGACATGTTTATAGCACTTACTAGTGTCTTGACCAATGCAGTAGACTTCCCACCATGCTTTCTATGATTCACTTGCAACATATCACATGTTATCGGCAATTACTAGCATTAAAGTGAGGGCAGATTTTTTTTTTTCATGATTTTCAGCTCACGATCAGACCGGGTTCTAGTGCGGATCGGGCTGTACTAGCGGGTTCTTAAGGTGGTAGTTTTATATAAGAAGAATTCTGTTACACGGAAAATAGCGAGTTCTTAGGTGGATCGGGTTGTCAGACGACGGGTTCTTAGACCGACCCCACTGTAGTAGTAGTAATATTAGTAGTGGTAGTAGCAGCAGTAGTAGGAGTTGTAAGAGAAGTAGTACAATGGAACCTCTCTAATCAGGAACCTCGGTCAATCGGGAAGAAAACCCTGGCAACAAAATTTTTCTATATATTTTACCTCTCTAAACGGGAAAGGTCCCCGGCTTGTAGGAACAATTTTTGGGTTCACAATGATCATAAGGCAGACGCATCAGATATCCCCTACGAAGGTGTGAAATCAGGCCTTGCTTGTCAACTTAACAATACAGTAAGTAAGGTGTTGATGTAAGATGCCGTTTAGAAAGTAGACTCTTGTACTGTCATAGCATTTCATTGTCTGCCTAACCTGCCAATCACAAAGGTGGATGAAGCTTGCCTGAGAGTGACGCCACTGGTGAATGCCATGTTTGTTTTGATCAACTGGTCCTGCGGCTACAATAAATTGTTAGAGAGAGACAGAGAAAAAGAGAGACAGAGAAAGAGTTTTGTGTATGTGTGTGTGTGAGAGAGAGAGAGAGAGAGAGAGAGAGAGAGAGAGAGAGAGAGAGAGAGAGAGAGAGAGAGAGAGAGAGAGAGAGAGAGAACTTAAATCCCTAGGTCCTCGGGTAATCGGGAAACCTGGCTAACCGGGACAACTTTACAAACCACCGAGATTTCCTGATTACAGAGGTTCGTCTGAAGTAGTAATAATACATTTAAACATTTAATACTAAACGTAAAAATAATACTAAATTTGCATTTATATAACGCCTTTCACTTCTAATTAGTCTCATGGCACTTTACATACTTAAGACAATAAATACACTTGAATATATTGAAAAATAATAATGATACTATTACCACTATTAATAATAACAATATTATAATTATAAGCATAATAATAATAATTATTATTATTATTATTATTATTATTATTATTATTATCATTATTAAATAAATTACAATAATAAAATCAATATAATAAAAATAATCATAAAAATAATAATTATTATATTTTAATTATGAAAACTAAACATAACTCCTTCCTTCATCTTCTTATTTTCATCATTATTATTAATTATCATTATTAAATAAATTACAGCATAATAAACAATATTTAATAAAATAATCAGTGGTGTTGTAAAATCAATAAAAGTGCATGAATATTTAAGCCATTGAGAGTGTTTTTTTAGCTTGTGACCGAAGAGCTGCATAGAATCTAGATTCTAGATCTAGTTAAAGAAGCCTTGAAGCAGGCATCGCCCTCCAAAAGGGATATAACACTTTAGAATTGTTTTCTTTCAGTTCGTCCAAGAGTTGTTTTCAATTGTTTACGCTTTGGTTTTTTGTTGTTGTGTTACCTTGGTTTAAACTGATTCAAACGATTTTATGTGGTGGTGAAATAAATAAAAAACAGTTAACACTTACAAGGCAAAGCAAAGAGGAGCATAAGGAAGCTTCCGTACAACATTCTCAATTTACAAACCGTCCATGATTGTATAATGTGAGAAATCTAGATCGTGAGTCTAGATATTATGTGTCGTCAATCATATGTGTGTACTGTAACACAGTGGTATGGTGTATCCAATGTCAGTTTAAAAAATGCTAGTTGGATTATCTCGAGAAAAACTAGTAATGGAAAGATGTTGAAGCTGTAGTGACAGTTGACAAATAAAAGGTTTGCTTGATCAGAGCGTGATGTTCCTTGAAGTCGAGACAATAAAGTTACCTGTCCGCCAGGTGGCTCTAGGCTCGTGATGACGACTGTCACAGTAAGGCAGCAAAAGGCCCACCTGGATAGAATCTAATGTGTGTGCATTTCATTTCATTCTTTTTGTTCATGTAAATGTAATACATACTATTTTTTAAATTAAAAAAAACAACAATCCAATTTATCATAATTCACCTCACATTCAGGTGGGTCTATGTGTAGTAATCAAAAAGACAAATTATAATAAATTCAATATCCTGCAGTGCCACCATCATATCTTCTACATGATTGTATTCTCATTCTTTCGGGATATCAACACATCACCCATTCCATGTTGTATGCTATATTTTTCCAGTGATAAGGCACTAAAATGTCTGAATAGGCTACAGTGTGGTGAATGGAAGAGTTTGGAAACCATCAGAAGTAAGACAAAACAGTGAGAAGGCGAAAGGGAAGTGCTAGCACGGGGAGAAGGGGGAAAATATACATTTTATATAATATTATTCGTGGCGAACAAAAACGGTCAACATAAGATCAAACTTAACACCATCACCACAACAACTGCTACTACTATCTGTTGTTGCCCTCCTGCACTACTACTACTACTACTACTACTACTACTACTACTACTACTACTACTACTACTACTACTACTACTACTACTACTACTACTACTACTACTTCTACTACTACTACTACTACTACTACTACTACTACTACTACTACTACTACTACTACTACTACTACTAGTACTACTACTACTACTGCTACTACTACTATTATTATTATTATTACTTCTACTACTATTAGTACCACCACCACTACTACTACTACTACTAGTACCACTACTACTACTACGATATAATCTGGTATTCTTGTGAACGACTTTTGGCCATTTTAATGTGCGTATCTATCCATTAATGTTGATTCTATTTGGAATGTAACGCGCTTTGAGGCTTCGACAAAAACGCTACAGAAGTATGTTTTATTACCCGTATTATCAGTTCTTTTCAAATGAAACACATTCTGACAAATCTAAATCTATCTGTAAGAAGGAGGAAAATAGTGTTATATCGAGCCCATCCTCACGTATGGATGTGAAGCATGGACGAAAAGATACAGGAGAGAATCCATGCAACCAAGATGTGGTTCTTGAGAAGAATGCTACGTGTTTAACGAACGAAAACATTCTCAAACAGTAGAGACCCGTAGAACTCTCGTCAACAAAGTAAAGAAAAGGTAGGCAACTTTTTTTGGACATGTAATGAGGAGCCCATACACCGAAAGGTAGAATGGGAACTGATAAAGAAAGAAAGTAATGAGGAGGAAGAAAATGGAACGCCTGGTCACAACTAGGAAAATCGATGGGATAGGATCTAGAGGAAAAGAAAGTGAAAAGATCCTGGATGGAATGGCAGAATGGTTGAAGACAAAAAGGTAAACTACGTGATGAGAGTGACCAGTGAGCGAGAAGTGTGGACGAACATTATTATCAACACTATGTAGCAGGACACCTGATTATATTATTATTACTTATTATTTCTATTATTATTATTATTAATAGTATTATTATTATTATTATTATTATTATTATTATTATCATCATCGTCATCATAATTATCATCATCATCATCATTATCATCACCATCATCATCATCATTATTATTATTATCATTATTGTTATTATCATCA
>JAXRKP010000418.1:135000-137500 GCA_037039925.1 Doris montereyensis
GGTGAAAATAGTTTCTCTATGTTTCCATGATTTCGCTGTCTTCTTTCATTATTTCTCCTTTGGCATTCTTAATTTGTCGTATTGGGCATGCTTTTGTCTTTCTCATGCTCGCCATTGCCCCCAGAACAGCTTTCCTTGATAGCTTTCTTGAAGTCTTTGTCCAAACTCTTCCCATTGTTACTGTTTTGCTTTCCTAACTTCCTCTTTGGCGATAGTTCTTTTAATCACGTAATCTATCCTATCCTTTGGTCTCTTTGTTTGTAGATATTTCTTCCAGGCATCCTTCTTTTCTTTGATTTTAGTCTTGACATTCTCATTCCACCACGCTGTTGTTTTCCTATCTCCTTTAATTTGTTTCCTACCACAGACCTCTTCAGTACAACTGAGGAGTGTTTCTTTATACACTTGCCACTTTTCTTCTATTGTGCTATCATTCAGATCCATCTGTCTTTCACTGATAAATCTTGTATCCTAGATTGGTATATCCGTTTTACTACTGGTTTATTTAGTTCGTCTATTTTGAGTTTAGTAGCTTTCTTTTTTTCCTTTTCTGTTTGTTTTCTTCAGTCAGTAATCTCAATTTGGCAATCACTAGGTGATGATCACTAAATATTTCTGATCCTCTGTTTACTTTTGCATCCAATGGACCGTAAAAAGGGAATTGCTAACTATTATGTAATCTATGATTGACTTTTCACACCTGTCTTCATTTACTCTTGTACATTTGTGGATATCTTTATGAGGAAAAATGTGTTGGCTATTTTCATGTTATTCTTTAGACAAAAATGTATTAGTCTCTCTCCATTTGGAGACGTTGTTGTCTCTCCTTCGTTACCTATTACTCCTGATGTTTCTATATTGTTACCTACTCTAGCATTTAAATCTCCTAAAAGCATTAGTTCCTGTTTGGGTTTAAGATTCTCTGCAGCTATTTGTAAATCGTTTTCGAAGATATCTTTCTCTTCTTTAGTTGCGTCTTCATTCTGTTCATAAGCTATTAATAATTTAATTTATTGTCCTGTTGGCTTAATAATATTTATCTCTAATAGCCATGAGTTTATAAATTTTCACCTTTCTAGTAGCTCTTCATGTCTTGTATGCACTAGGAGGCCTACTCCTGTTGTTGCTCTATCTTTGACATCTACTCCTGAGAACATTAAAATATGATTCGGTCCTACATTTTCTATTCATTGTCCTTGTTTCTTTGTTTCTGTAATGGCCAAAATGTCTACTTTGAATTTTTCCATTTCTTCAACTAATTCTAACTCTTTTCCATTTATTGCCCTAACGTTCCATGTTTCAAAAATCACAGTTCGTATTTGTTTCCAAGTTCGTCTTCGAAAGATCAAGCCGGTTATATTATATTTATTTCTCTGATTCTGTTTGGTTTTGGATAAGCAGGGATTAGCCCACTGTACCCTAGGTAGATGGTGGGGCTGCCACCTTGAGGCCCCTCCCAGGCCTTGTTATTTTCTGTCAGGGTTAACTCCCTTAGCTTTTAGTTATTCAAGACCAGCCTGCAAGGCAGTAGGTTGTTATTTTCTGTCAGGGTTAACTCCCTTAGCCTTTGGTCAACCAAGACTGGCCTGCAATGCAGCAGGTTGTTTTCTGTCAGGGTTAACTCCCTTAGTCTTTGGTCGGCCAAGACCCGCCTGCAAGGCAGCAGGGGACTCGTGGAGGGCGGGGATCATCTACTCCTCGTACAGGTGCTTACCTGTCCATTGCCCGGGCAATCATCCTCATGAGTAGAAATAATTTGTTTCAAGGCCGCTACGGCACATAGAGTCGGAGCTGATCCCAGTTTCAATAGGGTGAAGCGGAACAGGTGACAATAGTCACCTTGTCGTCAGGAAGCCAGACTGACGCAGGTGTTTAATCTCAAGCTAATGCTTGTACCAATTTGCACCTGGGCATAGTGGGGAAAATGCGTGTTAAGTGTCTTTTTCGTGGAACACAACGTCGGACCTAGCTTTGCTAGGATTCAAACTCGGGACCTAGTGATTCCCAGTCCAGCAGCCACCGACGCCACTTCACCCTCATGAGTGGATCAAAGTGTTGAGGTTGATGTCACAAGCTGACAGCGGATGCGTTTTGGTGATGATCAGGAGATCTTTTTCCAAGCAGTTAACAAATTTAGATTAATCAGAAGTTTTTTTTTCTTCTGTTTTCTTTAACTATCTTTTAATAAATCTGTCGCCTATTGACATTGATAACTTTGGCTCTCTGAACTGTGTTGCTCGTGGTTGACATCTTGAATTGTTTTACTTGTAATGTTAGTCAAAGTTGTTCCTGGACTTTTAAGTGGACTTTCAAATCAGCTGGATCGTACTGACAAAATCCGAGAAGATAATCTTGGCCTCCGATTCCTTCCACCTTCTCCATAATCTGTGTCAACGAAGCTTCATCACTCATACACATAGACTTGTTCATTGACTGGAGGATGACCGTCTAACTACAAACATTCCTAAGTTTCGTCCATTTTCATGTACATGAAGTTGGA
>JAXRKP010000418.1:142500-227500 GCA_037039925.1 Doris montereyensis
TTTTTAGTCAACATGAGTGTGTTATCTGTATTCTCCTGAAGCATGTGAGTACTACACAATTCTTCTATAGTGTTGGTTCATTATTTCAGTTTTGCCACATTGAGACATCTGTAGCACAAGCATCTTATTATATTCATGATATCATTACTGACGATTAACATGACAAAAGCTTTTTTTGTGTGCTTTTGTAGTGAAGTGAAAGGAATAGCATATTAAAAATAGAATGTTTTTTATGTGTGACAGTGACAATAAATGAGCTATAAATTTTCAGAAGTTTAAAAGAAATCTTCGATCTAGTTTTAGAACCTATCAACTATCATCCCCTACTACTACCACACATACCAATATCTCTGTCCCTCTCACCCTTTTATTAGTTAACGTTGACCCAGCCAATCAGCATCATGTCTCTTCACCATGCATCTCGGCCAAGACATTAAACAACACACATTTGTCGCTATGGTTGTCATTGACATTCCCTTTCTATCCCATGGTCAGAAAAACGCTTAATCCGAAAAGAAATCTCGTCCCATTAATGTTGGATTTTATTAACCGCTTTCAAATGTATTTTAATAATATAAATGATGGGCCTTGTGTGGCTTCTTCCTGTTTCCTTTGTTTCTACATCTATGAAATCATAATCATTATCAACCTCTTTATCCTTAGATCATTCATCATGGGTATGAAATGGGGCAACATGACTACAAATATACGGGGCTCGTGATGTACAGCCTCTCCCCGTATGAACAGAAAGCCTTTGCTGGAATGATGTCAAAAGGAGTACCAAACATGTTGAGACGTGTCCGAGGCCAAATCTTTAGAGTCGCTCCTCGTAAGTGGCAGAAAATCTTAACATTTGATATGGCTTCATTAGCATCCACTACGTCAAACTTGAACACGTATGAATATCAAAACTGAAGCCGTTTTAGTTACGGATAAAGGAACATATAAATATATTGACCTGTAGCGAGATATTTAACCCTTAACTTGTTAGCCTCTTTGAGCCCTATGTAATTACCATTGCTAAGGGTTTTTTTCAAAAATGGTAAAAAATTAGGTACATTCCATTCAAAACATAACTCAGTAACCGCTTGGAATATCATCATGAAATTTTGCTAGATCTAGCTCTATCATCGTCTGACTCAACACTCTCTGTTGAACTGTTAGAATCATCATTTTCAGCTAAATATTCATCCCCTGAGTCGTCATCATGTCTATGCACTTCAATCTCATCATCAGAATCCATTCTCAATCACTATGAACTACGGTCGCGACCGAAAAATTGAACAAAAATTAAGATTGCTAGATCTAGCTCTAACATCGTCTGACTCAACACTCTCTGTTGAACTGTTAGAATCAACATTTTCAGCTAAAAATTTATCCCCTGAGTCGTCATCATATCTATGCACTTCAATCTCATCATCAGAATCCATTCTCATATTTCTCAATCACAAAGAAATACGGTCGCGACCGGAAAATTGAAAGACTCAAGAATTCCGTGGTAGTTTGAGAAGAAAAAATTCACAGATTGAGGTCAGCCATTACAGAATCAAGGGACTCTACTCCCGAATAACTATAGTCACGCAGTTTTTTTGCTTTCGCTCCTTAAAAGTCAGTACATTGTGAATTCGACTTAAGTCGGACTTAGTAATGGCAATGCATACTGGAAGTTTCGATTTAAGTCGAAAATAGCAAATTAAGGGTTGAATATATATAGATAGATAGATTGATAGGAAGACAGATGGATAGATAAGTACAGTAGATAGATCTAGATAGATAAGTAAATAGACTGATACTAGGAAGACTGATACTGATAGTGATAGACATACAAAGCATAACAATACAACAATGGTCAAACAGCCTACTACCTGCTGAGGTCTGAAATAAACTTCGCATACCGATCTCAACACATATATACTTGAAGAAGTTTACTGTTATTTTTAGTATTCTTTGTTGTAAAAAACTCAACAACTTACTTATAAATTTGGTATACTTTCAAAATGAGAAAAAGACTGTAGTTCTAGCTAGTTTAACATCTTGCTTTGTAGGCTCTATATGACCAAATGGACTCGCCATTACTACAGGTTTGGGTAAAAAAGGGTATAGTTCAAAAACACTTCATTTATAAGCAGCCCTATGAAAGTTAGGTGAGTGATATTTGGAAGATAGCAGACAATGAATGAGTTTTCACTACATAGTGTTAAATATGCAAATGATGTCATGAATTTACATATTCATGGTTTCTCATGACTAAATTTCGCCTGTTTCTGTTTTAAATACTGACTTCTTTGAAGGTTGATTAAAAAAAAATGATTATGTAAGATAAAAACTAAAAGGCAAACCTTTGAGAAAGTGGGAAGAAGATATAAAAGAGGCAATAAAGCAAAGAAATTTAACCCACACAGGACACAGAAAATGTCAGGACAGCTTAGCCTGGAGAAAGATCATTTCAGACAGCTAAATTCATACATCGGAAGATAGAGTGGGAAATGATCAAGAAAGATATCTATTTATATGATATTTTCCATAAACACACAAGTTTTATTACTTCAAGTATATTTAACTGAAGTACGTGAAAATGACACTTTGTCGCAAGATCGGAAAAAGCGTTTAAATAAATGTCACTGGTTCAGACGAATCATTATCAGAATCTAGATTTATATTCTTCACTCCAGTTTGTTCTGCAAAATCTAACAGCCACTCTCATGGATTACTAGTTTCTGGCTTTTCATCCAGAAGCAAGGGTTTCATTGGCAGAACAGTCAATACAAATACAAGATTACCCTCTGAGCATAAATCTGGTCTATTGCAGTTCTAGTATAGCTGGTACAAGTGGTATTGGTATACATTTTTCTTTGGGTGGAGCGAGAGTAAACAAGTTAAGTTATATAATATATATGCTCAAAGACGCAGCATAGAACCTAGCAAAACTAGGATTAAAAACCCACAATCTCATGTCACAAATCCAACTGTCTGTTACATGACAGCTGACGGACGGTAGAAAAAGAGAATGTAAAATTAGGATGAACTCAACGATGAGTGCTTGTTAATCATTTCTGTTTAATCATAGTTATAGACTGAGTCAACAGTGAAAAACAAACTTCAAATATTTTCTTATTTTTATCTGGCTTTAACTTTAATTAGTGAAAGATTCATCTTAAAGTAAAATTCTTTCTAAGGCCTATAGAGCCGGAGCGTATCCCGGTTTATATAGTGTGAAGCGGAACAGGTGACAATAATCACCTCCTGGCCAGGACGCTAGTCTGACGCAGGATTTTTACTTCCAAGCTAGTGCTTGTACCCATTTGCACCTGGGTAGAGTGGGGAAAATGCGTGTTAAGTGTCTTTCCTAAGGAACACAACGTCGGACCTGGCTTTGCTAGGATTCGAACTGGAGACTTTATGATCTTGTCCGGCAGCCGAACCGCTCGGCCATCGACGCCACTCATCTTATAGTACACATGATATATTTGTATATTTGTTATTAGTATTCTGTTTTCTTTCAAAGAGTTTACTATTTTTGTTTGTTTGCATACATAATACATGACTCTACTTACTATGTTTTTTTCCTTCTGTTTTTTTTCAGCCTTTGTCTTAGGCTATATGGTTTACAACTGGGCTGAGAACGAGCATACTAGATTGATGCGCAAAGACCCAAAAGAATTTGAAAACGACGAGTAATAAAAGGATGACATCAATGAATTATGACTTGTTCAACCCACTCTTTTTCTTCGTCAGATCATCATCCATCATCATTTGTGTTAAAAAATTAGATGCTTTTTGAAATGGTGTCCCATTGAGACAATTGTAGGACTTCTTAAATGTTCAATAAATCCTAATTTATTTGAAAAAATATATGTGTGTGTGCTTAATTTTTTCTATTCTAAGAAAGACAGATGTCTGTTTGTGATTCAGTAAAAAATTGAACCAATGAGTAGGTCTTACTTCTCTTACACTTACACCTTCTCATCTTGCTTTTTCCTCCCAATTGATTTTGAGGGAGCCACTTATGGCTATGGTGGACATGGTAAATTTCGATGAAACAAGCAATTCATGACCCCAGTACACACAGAAAATATGCAGTCAGGAAAACTGTAAGGCAAGGGAAAAACAAGGTCTTTTTTTCTCAAAGAGTTATTAAATACTTTAACTTTAATGCACCTCATCATAAATTCAGTATAAAGAAATAGGAACAAGAATTGTATGATAAACAAATTAATCCTTGACAATAATTCTGAATATAAGATCTAAGCATATTTTTTTTTATTCCTCTATAACTATGCAACCTTGAGAAAAACAATGGAACTGGAAGCCTGTTTGTTAAAGTTTTGCCTGCTGTCTAGCAGAGCATTTTATGATTTTAATGCATAGCACCATAATGTCACAAGGGTTAACGTTATCAGCATAAAACATAAATGTATTTTGTGTGACAGTCGTTTAAAACATCAAAATTCAAACGTATGCTAATACAGTGGAAACCTCTCTAATCAGGGAAATCCGGCCAATCGGGAAGAAATCCCAGGAAACAGAATTTTTTCTATGTATATATTTTAACTGTAAACGGAAAAGATCGGGAAAATGTTTTGCGTGCAGTTAATTATCATCTATTTATTCCAACACTTGTTTAATTTTGTTATCCAAATTTAGTTTCCGCATCAAGCAAGTTATTATTACACCTGTGTCAGGCCTAGTTGTGTCATGCATTCATTATGTAATGTCCATAAATCAGACACACCAGACAATCATTGCGCAGGCGTCATATCGGGCGTTGCGCCATTTTGCTCATCCTCCAAACAATACAGTACAGTCTTGACTTAGGGCAGTGCTTAGAAAGCAGAATCGTGCACTGCCATAGCTTTTCATTGCCCGCCTAACCTGCCAATCACAAGGATGGACATGCAAGGAGATTTAACGATCAACTAAGCATTCTTGATTATATGTCTTCTCTATCTCTACCATTCAATGAAGCTGTACTGTGAGTGACACCGCTGATGAATGTCAATTGTCATGTTTGTTTTGTTCAACCTATCTTGTGGCTAGAACTACAATAAATTGTTTGTTCGATTCTGTATTTTACCAATTTTATACATGATCCATTCAATAGAGTACAGTACTAACACTATCAAGATGCAAATGATATTACTATAATTTTCTAGTGCTCCCATATGTATGCATGCTTAATTAAACGCTCACACAAAGTTTATCAGACACTCATAAAAGAAGATATATGGTACATAGTGGTATCAAAACAAATACATTATTATTATTACATCTCCTGCTCCCCTTAAACGCCTAACCAGCTCAAAATCACGACGAACAAACGAATCCAACCAATTTAAAATTCACTGGAATCATTGAATTAAAACAACAGATATTTTCACACATCTGTACACAGTATACACTGCGTTCACCGTCACAATATCCATTGGGTTGCATGCAACATTGGTCTCTGATACATTCCTTGATTGTGCTTTACACCTTGCATGTTGACATGATTGCACATTTTGAGACTTGGACAAAATCATGAATGCACTGTCAACTGCTGGACAGACTGAAATGAAAAGACAATAGTTTTTTTGTGTTATCAATATCAGTCAGGGTTGAGTGAAGTAAATGACACATCTTTTTACTTGTCAAACTTGGGTGATTTTGTTGCTTTTGAGTTTGGGTTTTGCTTTCAGTATGAACATGAGGAACTGTCAAAATACAGTCATCCTATATCATTGAAAAGTTTGTGTAGCATCCTTGGTTGCCAATCCATAGAAACGGCCGCCATCTTGGATTTTGACCCAATTTAAAAAAATCTATCTCCTCCTTAGTTATGAATAAAATAACTCAAAACTTGTGCAGATCGTCTTTTCAATATCTAAAGAGTGACAGCGTTTTTTTGTTGATATTTTGGATTTTTTAAATTTATGAATTTTTGAAAATAATATATTATCAAAATATACAAAAACAGCATTTTTATTACAAAAAAAACATTTCTCAAAAAAAGTTTACAAGATATAAAAAAAACATGACGTCGTTCTATTAACATTGACAAAAGGAACCTGTGTGCCAAATATAATACAAATCATTCGGTAAATGGCGGAGGAGATAGGATTTTAGTGTGAAAAAAATATATTTTGAGAAAAATACAAGTGGAAAAATCAAAAGAAAATAACACAAAACAAACGCTTCAGACGGGTTTCCCTTGATGTAGCAGCCCCCTTACTCTTTCGACAGTCTCTGGCATTGTTACTTATGTAAAGAGGATTATAAATCTAGGTTTAGATATGCACTGTTGTGAAAATAGATGTCAAAATGACCATTTTTTTGGTTTATTTCCTCTATTCCTATACACATGTTTACATACACACTGACGCTTCTTACATCACAAAGTAATGGCCCGAATCGACAAGCGGTGTCAGCAGAAGCTAGACGACCTTGGTGTTGCTACATTTCGGGATTAGCCGCCAATAAACAGGTTTTTACTGCCATCTTCTTTCTTTCTTTCTTTATCAGTTCCCATTCTACCTTTCGGTGTATGGGTTCAGATGCCCGAGATGATCTTTCTCCAGGATGCCCTGTCCTGGCATTTTCTGTTTCCTTCCAAAAAAGTAATTTTTATGCTTCAATGCCTCTTGTATCTTCTTCCCACTTTATCCGAGGTCTGTCTTTTGGTCTTTTACCTTGAGCTTTAGCACCGTATACTGATTTAGCCATTCTATTGTCATTCATTCTGTTTACATGCCCAAACCATCTCAATTGATTTGTGTTTATCTTAGTTTTTATGCCATCTGCTTTGGTTTGATCTCTTATTGTTGTGTTTCTGATTTTGTCTCTTTTAGTTTTCCCTACTACTCTTCTTAGATATTTCATTTCAGCTGCCTGTACTCTATTGTATTCTCTACTGTAGTCTAAGGTCCAGGTTTCAATTTCACTGCCACAGAGGAGAGTAGGAAAATGAACTCTATTGTATACTGCCATTTTGGTTTTTGTTGACAATTCTTACTTACCTACAAATGCCTTTCCTAGATGGTTATATATTGCACTTGCCTTTTTGATTCTCTGGATGATTTCTTCTCTTAGTTTTCCCTCTGAGTTAACCATTACTCCTAGGTAATTGTAGCTTTGATCTTGTTCTAAATTCTCCTTGCCCAATTTAAGATTTTGTGTTTTAGCTTCCCTAGTTACTAGCATTGTTTTGGTTTTCTTTGCATTTACTCTCATTCCTCTTTTATTTAGTTCATTGTTCATAATGTTGATATTCGACTGAAGGTCACTTTCTGATTTTCCAAACAGAACTAAGTTATCGGCAAATGAAAGCATTGATACAATTACTGGTTTGAGCTTCCACATACCTACATTCTTTTTCTTCATTTTTGAGGACTTACGATATAACCCTGTCTTACTCCTATATCTACATCAAATTCTGCAGATATGTTTCCAGCTACTCTCACTGCAAATGTTGGTTTATTGTAAAAACTTTTAATGGCTTCTATTAAATTTTGCTCTACATTGTGTTCTTTTAAGGGATGCCATAGTTCATCCCTCCTTACAGTGTCAAATGCCTTTTCTAAGTCAATAAAACACAGGTGCAAGTCATTGTTTCTCTCAAGGAATTTTTCTATTATTCTAGTATCCTGGCATATACTTTTCCTGAAACGCTAAGTAGTGATATCCCTCTATAGTTTGAGCATTCCATAGTTGATCCTTTCTTATGTATTGGTACTACCGTTCCCTTTTTCCAGTTGTCTGGCATCTGTTTGGCCTTCCATGCTTGTTAGCATATTGCATGTAGTAGTTTGTCTGCCTCTCTCCCTTGGTTTTTAATCATTTCTGGATAAACTTGATTTGCTCCTGGGGCTTTTCCTAATTTCACTTTTCTTATATCTGTTTGGAGTTCTTCCATTGATATATCTACATCCTCAGCTGTCTCCTCTTGATTACTTGTTACTCTTACTAATTGATCTTTACTCCTTGTTTCATACGTTCTGGAGGGATTATATAATTGGACTTTCTCCATTTTTCCATGATTTCGCTGTCTTCTTTCATTATTTCTCCTTTGGCATTCTTAATTTGTCGTATTGGGCATGCTTTGGTCTTTCTCATGCTCTTCATTGCCCCCAAAACAGCTTTTGATTTCCTTGATAGCTTTCTTGAAGTCTTTGTCCAAACTCTTTCCATTGTTCCTATTTTGCTTTCCTAACTTCCTCTTTGGCGATAGTTCTTTTATTCACGTAATCTATCCTTTCCTCTGGTCTCTTTGTTTGCAAGTATTTCTTCCAGGCATCCTTTTCTTTGATCTTAGTCTTGACATTCTCATTCCACCATGCTGTTCTTTTCCTATCTCCTTTCAATTTGTTTCCTACTACAGACCTCTTCAGTACGACTGAGGAGTGTTTCTTTATACATTTACCACCTTTCTTCTATTGTGCTATCATTCAGATCCATCTGTCATTCACTGATAAATCTTTTATCCTAGATTGGTATACCTGTTTTACGACTGGTCTATTTAGTTCGTCTATTTTGAGTTTAGTAGCTTTCTTCTCTTCCCTTTTCTGTCTGTTTTCTTCAGTCAGTAATCTCATTTTGGCAATCACTAAGTGATAATCACTAAATATTTCTGCTCCTCTGTTTACTCTTGCATCCAATGTACTGTAAAAAGGGAGCTGCTAACTATTATGTAGTCTATCATTGACTTTTCACACCTGTCTTCATTTACTCTTGTATATTTGTGGATATCTTTATGAGGAAAAAATGTGTTGGCTATTTTCATGTTATTCTTTAGGAAAAAAATCTATTACTGTATTAGTCTCTCTCCATTTGGAGAAGTTGTTGTCTCTGCTTCTTTACCTATTACTCCTCCTGGCGTTTCTACATTGTTGCCTAATCTAGCGTTTAAATCTCCTAAAAGCATTAGTTCCTGTTTGGGTTTAAGATTCTCTGCAGATATTTGTAAATCGTTTTCGAAGATATCTTTTCTTCTTAAGTTGCGTCTTTGTTTGGTCCATAAGCTATTAATAATTTAATTTCTCTTCCTTTTGGTTTAATATTTACCTCTTATAGCCGTGGGCTTATAAATTTCCAACCTTCTAGTAGCTTTTCATGCCTTTTATGCACTAGGAGGCCTACTCCTGCTCTAACTCTATCTTTGACATCTATTCCTGATTCCATCCTACATTTTCTATTCCTCGTCCTTTTTTCTTTGTTTCTGTAATGGCCAAAATATCTACTTTGAATTTTTCCATTTTTTCAACTAATTCTAAATTCTTTTCCATTTATTGCCCTAACGTTCCATGTTCCAAAAATCACAGTCCGTATTCGTTTCCAAGTTCGTCTTCGAAAGATCAAGCCAGTTGTATTATATTTATTTCTCTGAATCTGTTTGTTTTTGGATAAGCAGGGGATTAGCCCACTGTATCCTAGGTAGATGGTGGGGCTGCCACCTTGAGGCCCCCTACCAGACTTTGTTATTTTCTGTCAGGGTTAACTCCCTTAGCCTTTAGTTAGTCAAGACCAGCCTGCAAGGCAGCAGGTTGTTATTTACTGTCAGCTGTCTTCTCAGTCAGTGTTATTTACGTCAAGATGTTGACTTTTTCCCTACACTCACCTACAAAATATTTTATTTAGAAAATAATATACGCTATATGGACATCTTCTGTCATAAACTTGTACTACGTTGTAGATAAATGATCATTTTACCTGAATATTCAAAGAACAGGAAATCAACCTTTTGGTCCCAAACTGCCAGCCCAGGGGCTTAACATGCACAGAGTGTTGTAATCTATACACAGGACCTCCTTTTTATTGTTTATTTCTGATGCAACTAGGTGTTGATCCACCTGCCTGGACCAGGGGTGTAGATTTTGCTTCAAAAAAAATGGCAAAAATATTTTCAACCGTCAAATATCAGGCTTAAACCCACTACCTTTTGGTTGAGAGGCCAATACCTTCCCTCTGGACAACAGATTCCCCTCTTGTCCACACCAGTATTGAGAGACAAAATTCAAAAGCATTTTTTATGGTAGGTAGCACTAGTACATGTCAGAGTAGTGCTAGTAATAGCTGCAGTTATTATTACTAAATATTAGTTCTGTCAATAGTTTAAATCTGACTTTCACTAAAACTAAAACATCTTCATTCCACAAAGAATTGAGAAAATAAAATGCATTTTCACATGTGTGTAGCCTACTTGTCAAGAAATTTTGTCTCAAAAACCAATGAAGCAATTTAGATTGAATAAACAGATACTTTCGTTTCAATGTACTCTCCACCTCCAAAAACAATAGACATATAACTCATTAATTGTAGTTTCAACGTAAATGAGCTCCGATAAACACTGGTACTTTCAGTATCAGGTTGAGCACATTTGGGTGTATTGAAATGATCAGGAAGGACTGTAGTGGGGTGCATAAATACGCATTGAAGAGCAATGGTTTGTGTGGATTTTTTTTGTGGTCAATCAGCATTTCAACTTCAAGTTTATAATGTTATGAGTATGAGTGAATTGATCACTATAAAAGAGGGAAAAAGTCTCACCTCGGAAATGGAAGAAAAACAACATAGAGAAGATGCATGAAAACCTCCAAATCTAAGTCATTTAGGACAAAATGGCTACAAGCCATTATGATGTGACACCAGATGAATGTTATTCCTTTGACTTTGAAACTTTTTAAAGAAGTTAATGAAAGTGGAATTTGGTTTTGTTACAGATATTTCAGAAAGAGGAATATCATTTAATGTCATACCTTACTGCAACTTTCTAATGATGATATGAATGACGCTAACTCGCCTGATCTAATTCCAGAGCAATTTTATTTTTTTCCCCATTAGCCTCTCTTACATCAAGATCTAATTGCAAGTAGGGCTGCTGAAGGGTTGCCACTTTGTCACTTGAGAGAGCAAGCTAGAAGAGATAACAATTAGAAAAAAAAGGTGAGATAATACCAAGTGATTTGATAGTGTAAATAACTGATTTAAACAGTAATAGACTTAACTATGGTATTCAGATAAAAAAAAAAGGAAGAGATAAAAATGAATATATACATTTTGTATTTATATGACTATGTTGGTTTACAATTCGTAGACAGTGATGAAGTTGAAAAAGTATAAACAGAGAAAATTTTCAACTGCTGGGGCTTGAACCAATGGCCTTTTGGTTAAGAGGCCAACATTGCCTATAAACCATCAAATCCCCCAAGTCTTGAAAACTTTTTTTGCAACGTAAGACTAAAACAAAAGAAATTGTGAATTTACACATCATATTAATCCAGATACTAAACTGAAAGGTTAAATAGGAAGGATCATGAAAGAAACTCTTTCATCTTACTTTTTAGACTTATGAGTATAACTTTGTATATTGTAACCTAAATCATGCTTAAACAAATCATATTCATATTTTTATTTGAGGTTAATTTAAAATAAAGCCTAAGCTGCCTCTTTCCAATGTCCCATCCGCCCAGCTACACCAACTTCTCTTTACATAAACTTCTATTACTATTACGAGCTCTTTAATATAGCCAAAAATAAAATAGGCATCTTTGACACTATGGGGTGGCTAAGTCTTGTTCTGACCCACTTTAGGGTTCATGGACAACAGTCCAAGATCTTTCTTTATAATGTACACACATGTGCGTAATACTATTATTAGATCTAGTAGGCCTGCCTACTAGACCTATACTATGTGCCGAGCATTGTTTCAGTCTGTAACACCCAGTCTATTAATATATTACAACGATCTTATTATGTAGTAATTTTTATCAATATCAAAGTGATTTTCTTCAAAGAAATAAATCTTGGAGATGAAAATGAGTCCGATAAAAAAACCCTCAGAACATCTGGCTGCACAGTTAAGCAGTTTACCAGCTCATTATTTCCCTAAATAACTGAGGATTGGAAGCTAACACTTTTTAGTATCTTAACCAATCATTTATACATACGTTTTCCAAATCTTAACCTCATGTCTTCATGAATAAAACTTCTGTAAGCATTTTAGTCTAACAATCCCTAAAAGCAATAAATTTGGCCAATAAATGGAAATACAGCAGGGCAGGCGGCTTATTATTTTACTTTGAGATTAATTGCCAAAGCCATGTGAAAAACTAACTTTATCATGATAATGGTAATGTAATCCTAATATTCAAGCAGGATGTACAATTATTTCCATTGTACATTAATTAATGATTGACTTGTTTTGGTTTAATTTTCTCAAGGAAGATAAATTTTGAAGAGAATCATCATGAGATTAACTACCTGCAACTTCCAGTCAAAATCTGACAGTACAGCATGTGAGATTGCAACAGTTTCATGCATGAGTTTCTTTTGCAATGACGGTCGATGAACAATGATAGTCTCTGCAATCACATTTTATAGGATTCATCAAGAGGACCCAGTTCTTCAAGTATCTGAAAGTTTTAAATTTCATTGCATTGGAATTGAAATTTAGTCCAAACACTAATACATATGACAATCACATCAGGCAGAGAAAGGATAAAAATATGAAAAATAGAAAGAAGGAGAATTGTCTCATCTACTAAATCTGAAGAAAAAAACCCAAAAACAATTCTGTAACTGTAACACTGGAGCAAAAATAACAGCAGTCACAAAAGGATTGAAACATATTTTTAGATTTTTCATCCTTTGGCCCATTGTCTTTGAATCTTAATCCTAATATTTTCTTTAATATTACAAGTGTTTTCAAATTTTAGCTCATAGGGGGAACAAGAAGAAAATTTCTATATCATAGTTCTAAAAACTCCAAAATTATAATTTTTTGTCTTTCTGTGATCACCATGTGACATTCTTCAAAAGCTATATGTTAATGAAATGAAATGCAGGAATCATTTTCTAACGCTTGAATTTCAGAAATAAAACCTTCAAAAGACTCTTTGTGATCATAACTACCTGAAAAAATAGTATCTTGTGCCATGATTTTGAATGTCAAAACTTATAAATATAGAATCATCCTATGCATTTGATGAAACTAATGACACAGTGAAGAAATAGACTGTTTTATTATTATTATATTATAAACCTATATAATTTTTGAATATATCAAAACAGATGTAAACTTGTTACATTTGTTTTGATATATTCTTTTGACGTTCTTTCTTTATTAGCTCCCATTCTACCTTCCGGTGTATCATGATTTAGATGCCGGAAATGATCTTTCTCCAGGGTGCCCTAGACTGACATTTCTGTTTCCTTCTGTGTATGTTAAATTTCTTTGCGTTAATGCCTCTTTAATATCTTCTCCCCACTTTCTCTGAGGTCTGCCTTTTAGTCTTTTACCTTTAGTTTTAGCACTGTATACTGATTTAGCTAGTCTATTGTCCTTCATTCTGTTAACATGCTCAAACCATCTCAGTTGATTCATTTCTATCTTAGTTTTGATGCCATCTGCTTTGGTTTGATCTTTTATTGTTGTGTTTCTGAATTGAACGTTAGTTTTCCCTACTACTCTTTTAGATATTTCATTTCGGCTGGCTTATACTCTCAACTGTATTCCATACTGTCTAAGGTCCAGGTTTCGCTGCCATAGAGGAAAGAAAAATAAGGGAGTGTTGTATACTGCCATTTTGGTTTTTGGTTGAGGAAATACTTTTGCCCAACAAGTGCCTTTCCTAGATGGTTATATATTGCAATTGCCTTTTGGATTCTCTGGCTGATTTCTTCTCTTAGTTTTCCTTCCCTGGTCTAAATTTATCTTGGTGTATTCAATCTGATCCTCTACTATTTTCCTTAGTCTCATTTCAAATCCTGGCAAACACTTTTTCCTGGTATGCTCTGTAGTGATATACCTCTGTAGTTTGAGCATTCCATAGTTGATCCTTTCTTATGTATTGGTACTTGATCTTTTACCTTGAGCTCTGGCACTGTATACTGATTCCATGCTTATTCTATTGCATGCAATTTTGTTTGCCTCTCTTCCATCTCAATTGATTTGTTCTTTATCAGTTCCCATTCTACCTTTCGGTGTATGGGTTCAGATGCCCGAGATGATCTGTCTCCAGTGATTCCCTATCCTGGCATTTTCTGTTTTCCTTCCAAAAAAGTTAAATTTCTATGTTTCAATGCCCTTTTCTATCTTCTTCCCACTTTCTAAGGTCCAGGTTTAGCGCTGTCATACTAAGGAGTATTCTTGTCATTCATTCTGTTTACATGCCCAAACCATTTCAATTTTTGTTTCTATCTTAGTTGTTTATGCCATCTGCTTTGGTTTGATCTCTTATTGTTGTGCATTTTGTCTCTTTGGATTATCTACTATTGATTTCTTGTCTCTTTTAGTTTTCCCTCTGAGTTAATCATTATTCTTAGGTAATTGTAGCTGTGAACTTGTTCTTAATTCTCCTGCCCAGTTTGAGATTTTGTGATTTAGCTTCCCTAGTAGCTATCAATATTTTTGTTTTCTTTGAATTTACTCTCATTCCTCTTTTATTTAGTTCATTGTTCATAATGTTGATATTCGACTGAAGGTCACTTTCTGATTTTCAAAACAGAACTAAATTATCGGCAAATGAAAGCATTGATACAATTACTGGTTTGAGCTTCCACATAGCTACATTCATTTTCTTCATTTTTGAGGATGTCTTTGCGACTGAATCCATAAATGTGATAAACAAAAGAGGACTTAGGCTACAACCCTGTCTTACTCCTATATCTACATTAAATTCCGCAGATATGTTTCTAGCTACTTTCACTGCAAATGTTGGTTTATTGTAAAAACTTTTAATGGCTTCTATTAAATTTTGCTCTACATTGTGTTCTTTTAAGGAATTCCAAATCGTCCCTTTGTGTCTAAGTTATAAAACACAGGTGCAAGTCAATTCAAGGAATTTTTCTATTATTTGTCTAATTGTAAATATGTGGTCTTGTACACTTCTTCCTGGTCTAAATCCACTCTGATGCTCTTCAATCTGATCCTCTAGTCTTTTCCTTAGTCTCATTTCCAGTATCCTGGCATATATTTTTCCTTGAACGCTAAGTAGTGATATCTCTCTATAGTTTGAGCATTCCATAGTTGATCCTTTCTATATATTGGTACTACTGTTCCCTTTTTCCAGTCGTCTGGCACCTGTTTGGACTTCCATGCTTGTTGGGATATTGCATGTAGTAGTTTGTCTGCCTCTCTCCCTTGGTTTTTAATCTTTTCTGGATAAACTTGATCTGCTCCTGGGGCTTTTCCTAATTTCACTTTTCTTATAGCTGTTTGGAGTTCTTCCATTGATATATCTACATCTTCAGCCGTTTCCTCTGGATTACTTGTTACTCTTACTAATTGATCTGTACCCCTTGTTTCATATGTTCTGGAGGGATTATGTAATTGTTGAAAATACTTTCTCCACATTTCCATGATTTCACTGTCTCCTTTCATTACTGCTTCTTTGATGTTCTTAATTTGTCGTATTGGGTAGCT
This sequence comes from Doris montereyensis, assembly GCA_037039925.1. NCBI lineage: Eukaryota > Metazoa > Mollusca > Gastropoda > Nudibranchia > Dorididae > Doris > Doris montereyensis. The sequence goes on from JAXRKP010000418.1 coordinate 157,898, forward strand.
TTGGTCTTTCTCATGCTCTTCATTGCTCCCCAGAACAGCTTTTGATTTCCTTGATAGCTTTCTTGAAGTCTTTGTCCAAGCTCTTCCCACTGCTCCTGTTTTGCTTTCCTAACTTCCTTTTTGGCGATAATTCTTTTACTCACGTAATCTATCCTACCCTCTAATCTCTTTGTTTGCAAGTATTTCTTCCAGGCATCCTTCTTTTCTTTGATCTTAGTCTTGACATTCTCATTCCACCATGCTGTTCTTTTCCCATCTCCTTTAATTTGTTTCCTACTACAGACCTCTTCAGTACAACTGAGGAGTGTTTCTTTATACATTTACCACTTTTCTTCTATTGTGCTATCCTTCAGATCCATCTGCCTTTCACTGATAGATCTTTTTATCCTAGATTGGTATATCTGTTTTACTATTGGTTTATTTAGTTCATCTATTTTGAGTTTAGTATCTTTCTTTTCTTTCTTTTTCTGTTTGTTTTCTTCAGTTAATAATTTCAATTTGGCTATCACTAGGTGATAATCACTAAATGTTTCTGCTGCTGTTTACTCTTGCATCCATTGTACTGTAAAAAAGGGAGCTGCTAACTATTATGTAGTCTATCATTGACTTTTCACATCTGTCTTCTTTTACTCTTGTATATTTGTGGATATCTTTATGAGGAAAAAATAGTCTATTTTCATGGCTTACAAATTTCCAACTTTCTAGTAGCTTCTCTTGCCTTTTATGCATTAGGAGGACCTACTCCTGCTCTAGCTCTATCTTTGACATCTACTCCTGAAGATTAAAATATGGTTTGGTCCTACATTTTTCTATTCCTTGGCCTTTTTATTTGTTTTTGTAATAGCCAAAATGTCTACTTTCAATTTTTCAATTCTTCAGCTAATTCTAACTCTTTTCCATTTATTGCCGAACGTCCCCGATGTTTAAAAAAATCAGTCCGTGTTCTTTTTCAGAGTCGTCTTCAAAAGTTCAAGCCGGTAATATCATTATATGTATTTCTTTGAATCAGTTTGGTTTTGGATAAGCATGGGATTGGCCCACTGTACCCTAGGTAGATGGTGGGGCTGCCACCTTGAGGCCCCCTACCGGGCCTTGTTATTTTCTGTCAGGGTTAACTGCCTTAGCCTTTGGTCAGTCAAGACCAGCCTGCAAGGCAGAAGGTTGTTATTTTCTGTCAGGATTAACTCCCTTAGCCTTTGGTCAATCAAGACCCGCCTGCAAGGCAGGAGAATTGTGGAGGGCGGGACCGCATAATCCTCGTACAGGTGCTTACTTGTCCACTGCCCGGTTCACTTTTCATATTATATAGAAATACCAGAGTGCAATAACACGAACTCGGCAACCTAAAGGCCGGGAAGCAGAGGTCATATAAAGATAGGAACTGATTTGTGTCAATCAATCATCCTATGATGTTAGAAGATATCTAAAACCATCCACCTTGTAATAAATTTAGCCCATTTGTATAAAATGAGGGTCTTGATTGATTGTTTTTAAGTTTCCCTTATTTTATCAACACCACCTTAACTCAGTGCAGCTACATATTAACAGCAGTATGGCCACCCACTAGAAGATGGAATACGATCATAAAATTAAAACAATTTTTTATGGATCATAAAAAAGTCATAATTTATTGTAAGGAGAATAAAAAAAACAATAAAATATAGAAAACTTTTAACAGACCCTACAAACAAAAGAAGTCAGCTGTACTGACATTAGAGCCATATTCATGTGAGATCCCTCTGAATAAAACATACACCTTATTCAAAGCATTATTTAAAACATATATATATATATTATCATAAAATAAGTATCTATTTAGATCAAAATGGTCTCATAGTGCTAGAGAGTAAAATTTGTTACCTCTCGCCCACTCAGTTTATCAAACACAACTTCGAAACTTCATGAATCATTGCGAAACTCACTATCTTGCATGTTAACATTTTTTTACTGACATTTATGTAATTGCAATAAATGTATAAAATTAAAAATATACACTATTTTACATTTTTTTACAAATGTTGTGACTTGTTAGTCATTGCTACTCTAACAAAGTAGTTAGCATGAAATGAATTAATAAATCAGGATAGATCATCTAACGGAAATTTTTTTTATGCAGACAACTTTTTATCCTGTATTCTCAATTACATGAACCTCTCATTATTAGTTATGTACATACCCTTTCTTTTGACAAGCCTTTCTTGACAGCTTTCTTCATGATAGCAATTATGGCACTTCTCACATCCCACCATTCTTCTAATGACCATGTTTTATGGAATTTATCTGATGATATAATGCACCATCTTGACAATAGCTGTCAGCTATCAAGTGACAAACCTGTTTCAAAAATAATGGGGGAAAAAAAAAGAATTCAAATAAAAATTGAGTTTCTAAACCTATGTCTTACAATTGATATAATAAAAGCTACAAAAGATTTTAACTGCCATTAGATCAAAACATATAATAAGAAATGTCTGAAAATATAAATTGTCATGCAAACTGTATCCCAGGTTAAGTTTAAATACATTAACTCTCCAGCTGTTGAATATGTAAGAAGAATGGAATACCTTCTGACTGCTGGAGACATGGACCACAATTGAAAAGTATCTGGACACATGAAATTTTGCTTACAGCTCTGGTTTTTTTATCATGTTATGGGTGTCAGATGCTTGAGTGAGGACAAATTTGGGCCTTCTTAACTTAAAAAAAAATTCAATACAAAAAACAACTCTTGTCATATTATCACATATACCTTGATCACAAAACAAATTTGTATTGACAAGAATTAAACACAAAAACATTAAAATTAAAATTGGTACACTTAAGAATGTTTAGACTAAAAACACTTAGTCCGAAACTAAGATCCGCCCCCAATCTCTTTTCTCCCTCCCCTTTTCTTAGTTGTGATGACTCAGTCAATTGAGCATTTATGAAATCGAATAAAAAGTGCTTGCAAAATTTGAGCTAAAAAAGAAGGCGACTAAAATTGAAAATCATAGGCTATGTGAAAGAGACAAAATTTCAGTCTTGGTTTGATAAAAAAAAAAGGCCTGATTTGGTAGAAAGAGTGTATCATATGGAAAGTTACTCAAGTTCTAAATCTAATAAAAATTCATCTTTAAAATAAGTGGCACATCTAAATATAATTGTAGTTTAAGTTTTCCGTAGTCTCAATCCCGATTCAGCGCCACACCCACAAACTTAGTCGGCCCCATCCCTATTTTTAAAAGACTTGTTAAAGACATCCCGGTGGAGAGGTAAGCACCTGACAGAAAATAACAACCTGCTGCCTTGCAGGCTGGTCTTGAATGACTAAAGGCTAAGGGAGTTAACCCTGACAGAAAATAACAAGGCCTTGTAGGGGGCCTCAAGGTGGCAGCCCCACCATCTACCTAGGGTACAGTGGGCTAATCCCCTGATTATCCAAAACCTGATGCAGAGAAATAAATACAATATACCCGGCTTGACCTTTCAACAACGAAAATGGAAACGAACACAGATTGTGATTTTTGGAAACATGGAATGTTACGGCAATAAATGGAAAAAAGTTAGAATTAGTTGAAGAAATGAAAAAGTAGACATTTTGGCTATTACAGAAACAAAGAAAAAGGACAAGGAATAGAGAATGTAGGACCAAATTATATTTTAATCTTCTCAGGAGTAGATGTCAAAGATAAAGCTAGAGCAGGAGTAGGTCTCCTAGTACATAAAAGGCATGAAAAACTACTAGAGAGCTGTAAATTTATAAGCCCATGGCTATTAGAGGTAAATATTAAACCAAAAGGAAGAGAAATTAAACTATTGATAGCTTATGGACCAAACGAAGACGCCACTAAAGAAGAAAAGTTACCTTCGAAAACGATTTACAAATAGCAGCAGAGAATCTGAAACACAAACAGGAATTAGTGGTTTTAGGAGATTTAACTGCTAGAGTAGGCAACAATATAGAAACATCAGGAGTAATAGGTAAAGAAGGAGAGACAACAACTTTTCCAAATGGAGAGACTAATAGATTTTAGATTAAAGAATAACATGAAAATAGCCAATACCTTTTTTCCTCATAAAGATATCCACAAATATACAAGAGTAAATGAAAACAGGTGTGATAAGTCAATGATAGACAATATAATAGTTAGCAGCTCCCTTTTTTACAGTACGTTGGATGCAAGAGTAAACAGAGGAGCAGAAATATTTAATGATCATCACGTAGTGATAGCCAAAATGAGATTACTGACTGAAGAAAACAAACAAAAAAGGAAAGAGAAGAAAGCTACTAAACTCAAAATAGAGGAGCTAAATAAACCAATAGTAAAACAGATATACCAATCTAGGATAAAAAGATTTATCAGTGAAAGGCAGATGGATCTGAATAATAGCACAATAGAAGAAAAGTGACAGATGTATTAAGAAACACTCCTTGGTTGTACTGAACAGGTCTGTGGTAGGAAACAAATTAAAGGAGATGGGAAAAGAACAGCATGGTGGAATGAGAATGTCAAAACTAAGATCAAAGAAAAGAAGGATGCCTAGAAGAAATACTTGCAAACAAAGAGACCACAGGATAGGATAGATTACGTGAATCAAAGAACTATCGCCAAAGAGGAAGTTAGGAAAGCAAAACAGGAACAGTGGGAAGAGCTTGGACAAAGACTTCAAGAAAGCTATCAAGGAAATCAAAAGCTGTTCTGGGGGGTAATGAAGAGCATGAAAAAGACCAAAGCATGCCCAATACGACAAATTAAGAATGCCAAAGGAGAAATAATGAAAGAGGACAGCCAAATCATGGAAAAGTGGAGAAAGTATTTTTTAACAATTACATAATCTCTCCAGAACATATGAAACAAGGAGTACAGATCAATTAGTAAGAGTAACAAGTAATCCAGAGGACACAGCTGAAAATGTAGATATATCAATGGAAGAACTCCAAACAGTTATAAGAAAAGTGAAGTTAGGAAAAGCCCCAAGGGTAGATCAAGTTTATCCAGAAATGATTATTAAAACCAAGGGAGAGAGGCAGACAAACTACTACATGCAATATCCCAACAAGCATGGAAGTCCAAACAGATGCCAGACGACTGGAAAAAGGGAACAGTAGTACCAATACATAAGAAAGGATCAACTATGGAATGCTCAAACTATAGAGGGATATCACTACTTAGCGTTCCTGGAAAAGTGTATGCCAGGATACTGGAAATGAAACTAAGGAAAAAGAGTAGATGATCAAATTGAAGAGCATCAGAGTGGATTCAGACCAGGAAGAAGTGTACAAGACCACAGAGAGAAACATTGACTTGCACCTGTGTTTTATTGACTTAAAAATGGCACTTGACACAGTGAGGAAGGACGAACTATGGCATTCCTTAAAAGAACACAATGTAGAGCAAAACTTAATAGAAGCCATTAAAAGTTTTTACAATAAACCAACATGTGCAGTGAGAGTAGCTGGAAACATATCTGCAGAATTTAATGTAGATATAGGAGTAAGAGAGGGTTGTAGCCTAAGTCCTCTTTTGTTTATCACAGTTATGGATTCAGTTGCAAAGGCATCCTCAAAAATGAAGAAAATGAATGTAGGTATGTGGAAGCTCAAACCAGTAAATGTATCAATGCTTTCATTTGCGATGATATAATTATGTATGGAAAATCAGAAAGTGACCTTCAGTCGAATATCAATATTATGAACAATGAACTAAATAAGAGAGGAATGAGAGTGAATGCAAAGAAAACCAAAACAATGCTGGTAACTAGGGAAGCTAAAACAAAATCTTAAATTGGGCAGGGAGAATTTAGAACAAGTTCAAAGCTACAATTACCCAGGAGTAATGATTAACTCAGAAGGAAAACTAAGAGAAGAAATCAGTCAGAGAATCCAAAAGGTAAGTGCAATATATAACCATCTAGGAAAGACATTTGTAGGTAAAAGCAAGAATTGTCAACAAAAACCAAAATGGCAGTATACAATACAGTTTATTGTTCTACTCTCCTCTATGGCAGCGAAATCTGGACCTTAGACAGCAGAGAATAAAGTAGAGTACAGGCAGCTGAAATGAAATATCTAAGAAGAGTAGTAGGGACAAAATAAAAGTGACAAAATCAGAAACACAACAATAAGAGATCATGCCAAAGCAGATGGCATAAAAACTAAGATAGAAATAAATCACATGAGATGGTTTGGGCATGTAAACAGAATGAAAACAGTGCTAAAGCCCAAGGTAAAAGACCAAAAAGGCAGACCTCAGAGAAGGTGGGAAGAAGTGATAAAAGAGGCATTGAAGAATAGAAAATTAACGTTTTTGGAAGGAAACAGAAAATTCCAGGACAGGGCACCCTGAAGAAAGATCATCTCGGGCATCTGAACCCATACACCAAAAGGTAGAATGGGAACTCATAAAGAAAGAAAAAAAGTTAAAGACGTAGTTTATTATCTTCAGATTGTGCTACATCTGAACTAGGATCTTGGAATTTAAACACTTTTCTATCTAATCAGCCGTGTTTTATGTAGGGAAACTTATTTACCATGGTCAAACCAGTATTGCTATGAAAATTAATAAAAAATTTAGAATGCCTTGCCACATACACTGATGTTGTTACATTATTCTTTCTTTCTTTCTTTATCAGTTCCCATTCTACCTTTCGGTGCATGGGTTCAGATGGGCTCGAGATGATTTTTGACGTCTACTCCTGAGAAGATTAAAATATAATTCGGTCCTACATTTTCTATTCCTTATCCTTTTTCTTTGTTTCTGTTATAGCCAAAATGCAAGGCAGCAGGAGACTCGTGAAGGGCGGGAGCATCTACTCCCCGTACAGGTGCTTACCTGTCCACTGCCCGGCTGTTTATTCAAACTGCAACATATGCAGTCACAGCAGTCAGAGAGTTAATGATAAGTATTTATAAAAAAATAAAAACCCCAAATCATTGCAACAAAACGTAGGATAATATCCGGTCAAACATTTAAACCCTTTCAATAGCAACTTATTTATTCATGGGAAACTTTGGCTCCACCTTATAATACTTGCATAGAAGCTAATTTCATCTTTCTTTTTAAACTTTTATACTTATAAATATAACATAGTAATGTATGAGGCAAAAACACTGTCATAATCTATGGCCAAAGGTGTATGATCCAGTCTCCTGATACTTCGCTTGTCCTTGAAGATTCAACTTTCAATTATTGTCTCTGATTGGTTGATGTCTTCAACTCCGGAAAATGTGACTAGTCAGAAGATAATACATGTGTATATCTGTAAACCATTATTGTATGTCACTTTGTCGGTTGAAATTTGGTGATGTCACAAAGTAAGGCTGCTTGAATACATAAGTGACCTGAAAACTTAGATTTAAAGGACAAAAAGCATACAATGCTTTTGTCAAACCCTCTCAATGGTGACTTTTTTTATTCTTAGAAAATTTGTTCCACCTCATTCTTGCATTATATATACATAATGACATTTTTCTTTTGCAATGTGTAATTTACAGCCATATTCTGAGGTGAAAACCTAGTACATTTATATGCTTTATAAATATATATTCTATAGTCTCCCTAAGCTTTGATTCCATTTGGAGATCCAGCTATTAATTCTTGACTCTCATTAGTGCATGGTCTTTCACCTCCGAAAAAAATTACCACTCAGGAGACAATAAATATAAATCGTCAATGCGTTTTCACTTGGAAGGCTGCTGGAATACATATATCAGACTCGTTTTAAAAGAGAAAAAAAGCGTACAATGCTTTTTTTAAGAACAGGAATGCTTTTATCAGTCTCTGATTGAAAAGAAAAAAAGAATGATAACAAAAACTATGAAATTTACTAAGATATAGCAATATCATTTGAGTTTCATAAATATGAAAATTTGCCTAGCCATCGGATGAACAATATTCCCATACAAAAATATCCATAAAGCTACATGGATCACATCAGATCAAACAATGCAAAGCCAGACCAATCAATTTTGTTATCAAAAAGATGTTGAAGATCTCTGAAAGATCCATCTTGGACTAGTCAAATATACAATGAGGTTAAAAAGCTACAAGACAGTAAATAATCATGAGTTGAAATTCCAAATGAATTAACTACATCTATTATAGTCAAGACCAAAGAAAGAAGTATTTCAACTAGAACTGAAAAATAAGTTTTAACCTTTATCTGACCTACAGGAGGAAGATGTTGACTCACAATGATACAAGATCAAAGAGATATTTACATCTACCTATCATACTGCATTAGGGAAAATGAAATTCCAACACAACGAATGGATTGAGTCTCTTGACAAGATAGAGAAAAGGACATTGAAGTTTAGTAAGCAGTCCTAAACAATACTCAAACCAGAGCTAAAAAGAAAAAGCACAGAGAAAATACTCCGCCGCCCATACTTAATCTGAATCTGAATAGATCCATTTCAATGTTGGGTCGACTGGAGAGCCAGAATCAAAATTTGCACTGACTAGGAATCAAAGTTGAGCCTCCCGGGTGGGTGGTAGTCAGTACTTGATTCTCTATTAACTGAGCTACTGGCGCCTCTCAAGAGTGGGCATGGCATTTGGCTCTCAATTAATTTTGAGGGTCTAAGTGGTAAATTGATTTAATTGCAGCTTTATTTGTGTGTTTTTGATTCTTAACACTATCAGATACTTCACCTTAAGGTAGGTGAGGACAATTTAACTGCAATTTTAGAAAATTTGGGGACTTTTGCAGTGAATGACCCATCAGTGTAAGGGAAAAATTGTCTTTGTGAAACCTGGTGCTAGCAGTGACTATTTTCTTTTCTCATTCCCATAAAGTATGGAAAGCGGTGATTTTACAATATAGAGCGTGTAAACGGAGTGGGTCAAATTTGTACTCGTTTTGACCATTTTCCATCGCTTAGATTTACATTTAGAGGTGGGTCTAATAGGCGTTAAAATTATAAGTAAGTGAAGTTTTACCAGTTTGAGCAGATTAAACCCGTGGCACATTAAGGAGAAATCTATTCACGATCCCTTACTAAACCCTAAACGCTCCTCCCCGCCCCACCATGGTGTGGGGGTATGGGTATTGTGGATATATTTCTTCCGTCCCACTTCTAGAAATGTAGATCTAAGCCGATACAGACAACAAGTGCAAATTTGACCCACTTTCTTATACGCCGTTAAACTGTAAAATTACCGTACCTAAAAAGCTTCTTTTCGATTTCAATCTCCACTCCCACACAAATCCTTCCCAACCCAAATGAGATTATAAATGAAAATAAGAACATTTCATTCTATTTATCTGAAATGCAATCTAGATCCAGAGACCTCATATTCAACACCACATCTTTAATTTCAATAATTAATCCGGCGAACGAACAAATAAGTCAACAATATTAGATCTATTAGCAAGTATTAGCGATGGGCAATCATCTAGAATACTAAGCCTGTGCTCGGGTGTGAAAAACCAAAAAACGAGACGAAACAAACAGCATAACAATTAAAAAATACATAGCTCGGGAACAAAAACCAAAACGAGACGAAACAAACAGCATAACAATAAAAAAATTAGAGGATAAACTCAAGACCAACATCCTTTTAAATGCAACTAAACATCTAAAAAAAAAAATGAACGATTACTGACATCTTTTAAATCTGTTGGAGATATTTTGCTAGAAGTTCAGACCCCAACTGAGCCATGGTCCTGGTTTTGTCCTCCATCTTGTGAAATACCGTATATCACATGACATGAGTTTTAGTTTCGCCCACAGCTATTTTTATTCTGTGGTTTCGTCGACGTAGACTAGATCTATGCACAAGACGTTTTGTCAAGGTCCTATTGTCTTTGAATTCACCAGGCGTCACATTATTAATCATCACGATTTTTGGCTTAAAATACTTTCGCACACATCAGTCGATAACTTGATTATTGATTACCGTCATCCACGGTGTGGTAATGGATCAATATTACTTTAAAAGTAATTAACAACAACAAAAAAACACCAAGAAAAAGCCCGCTTAATGGTAATATTTTAAAAAAAAATCAGGATTACAAAGTTATCCCCCCCAAAAAAAAAGATGGAACGTAATGATGATTCTTTTTAAAATTAAAAAATGAAACACTTAAAATGTGAACAAAGTGGGCGGAGACAGTGAGAAAGATAAACACAAGATAGGTGAATGGATTGATAGATAAATACGAGGGATAGAGAAAGAGAAGAGGGGTATGTATGTATATATATATATATATATATATATATATATATATATATATATATATATATATATATATATATATATAGAGAGAGAGAGAGAGAGAGAGTATGTGTGTGTGTGTGTGAGTGTGTGAGAGAGAGAGAGAGAGAGAGAGAGAGAGAGAGAGAGAGAGAGAGAGAGAGAGAGAGAGAGAGAGAGAGAGAGAGAGAGAGAGAGAGAGAATATATATTCGTGAATTCAAGTATTCAGAGATTACCATGTGAAGATTGGATACAAGTAGATTCTAGGATTTTATCTTAAAAATAAAGCATTGCCTAGAATGAAAATAAATGGACGAGGACGAAATTGAGTAGAACACACACCCCCCCTCCTCCTCCTCTCTCTCTCCTTTTCTCTTTCTCCCTATCTCAGTAAAGGGTTTTAAAAAAAAGATGAGTAATGCGATTTAAGGGCTGATAAACATTTATCTATATTTGAAATACATCATAGTTTTAGTCTAGACCTAGATCTAGGGCTATGTACGTAAATCTGTATAGTTTTTATGCAGGATTTCCGTCGCGTATGGTAGTTACAATTTTTGTCTTGTGAAATACTTACTCTACTGCTTTATCCCTTCAGACACCTTTTCTTAAAATAACTCTGATTGGTCAGTGTGAAAGCCCTCAACCAACCAACATCGATCTACGATTTAGTTATGGAAGCAGTAACAAAATACACATTTCGTTGCTAACAGTGGTAGTCCTATTTCCGAAAAGGTCGTAATGTTGTTTCCTGATCAAAATGTCAGCACGGTAGTGTAGACTATATCTCTATATCTGCTGATTTCTTATAAGTTCTGCTTTGTAGTGACGTAAGAAAGAAGATGGAAACGTTATTCGATCCGACATGTTAAAGGACCCTTCATCAAATATTTGGAGACTCGTGTTCACTGTTCATCAATCATCCCGTTATGGCTAGATTCTATTAGATCTATTTGAAGCCAAGGATTCATAAGATTTTCACTTTAGGTCCAGATCTACCTTTTGATATCCTTTTCATGTCTTTTTTCTCATAAATGGAGTATACTTAATAACACATTTGGTATTTTTCAACGGCGGGAAAGTCATAAGTTATCATAAAATAGATTCTATGACACTGAACAGTTAATTTTTCAATCCTATTGGCCATTCCACGGTTATTCTTTGCTTTGGAAATTCTATCTTAGTGGGTTTGGCTTCAGCTTCACTTGTTTCCAACAATGAATTTATAAACTCACGTGTCTTTTTTGGATAGCTTTCTGAAATCATTTCACAGTTTCTGAGAGGTTAAGTATGGGTAATATACTTAACCATTGTCTTCCTGGACGGGGTATCAAACCTACATATAGGCCGGTAACTCCCAATCTCAGTGTGGATGAAAGCATAGATATTTCTCACAAGGCCCATCCAAATTATGGCTATTCCAACAATTACATCAAAACAACCAGGTATACGATCATAACGTTCTTGCCAAAGAATCTCTTTGAGCAGTTCCATCGCTTTGCCAACATATATTTTATCTTTGTTGTCGCTCTCAACTGGATTCCTCAAGTACAAGCATTTGCCAAGGAAGTTGCTGCATTGCCTGTATTGTTTGTATTACTTGTTACTGCCCTCAAGGATGCCTATGAAGACTTCAGAAGATACCGTTCAGACAAAAAAGTGAATCACAACACGAGCAGAATATATTCTTTGTGAGTTATTCATTTTACCATGATTGATCCTTGTCTTAGATTCTGTAATATTGGCAGAAATGTAATTCATTCAAAAAAGTGAATTTAATTTTAAGAAGTAAAATTGAGAAGAAGGTAAAATCTGTTACCAACAGCTGTTTTGTATTAAAATTATAATGTTTTAATTGGCATGGTACAGGAACACAAAGGGCAGGTTTCACAAAATGGTCCATCCCCATTTTCCTCTTTTGTCAAAATATACATGTTATATTTCTTACAAGTGTTATATACCATGTTAAACCTGTGGATTCCAGATATATGACTTTAAGAGATAGCAAAGGACTGTGGGGCAAGTAAATTAGCTTTTAAAAGTCATGTTTTTCAGTCAAGGGGCATAACTGAAAATTCTAGATCCAATGCCAGTGATGTAATGTTACGCGAACTGCACGGGTCCGTCAACCGAGGTTTCCCTGGCATTTATTTAGGGACGTAACGCTTGGGCATCTGGTTTGGAGAGTTCCCTGATTTTTCCCTAGTTCTCAATAAGATGTGAAGTTTGTGTTTCCCGACACCTCAGGTGTGGAGTCCACGGCCGGTGCCTTACCGTTGATAAGATGACTCACGCGTTCCGGATCGTGTGGAGGGATGAAACCGATACTATTTTGTCCCGTTTTTTGTAAAATTCTGTGATTGTACGCCTTTATACTATCCCTATTATGTGTTACGGGTTTATTGTGTGTACCATTCTGCTGAGACTGGTGCGGTAAACTTCACGACTTATATAACGAGTGAGGATGCGATACGTATAGGCCGATATTTGCCAATAGAGAGAGGGAGGGAAAAAGAGAGGTGGAGAGGGAGAGAGAAATGCACCAGCAACAAAACCCTCACAGAAAAGAAAACGCTTTTGAGGACAATGGTTCTCTTTTCCCCCGTACGTGCCCCCCCTCCCTACTCCCATCCCCCTCTGACTATCTACAGTCACATAGAGCGCTCCACTAGACTAGCACAAACTTGTTTCTTTGTTGATCGATAATTGCTTCGCGGTGAACGGGATAGGAGCGGTGGCTGACAAATCTTGAACTCTACTTGAACCTGTGCTATTAATATTATTTTCTCTCTCTCGTTTAAATACGTTTTTAGTAATATTGTATTGTTAAGCGAAGAAGACTGTGCATAGTGGAGACGTAGAGTCACTATCGTTGTAATGGACTTCTAAACCTCTTGTATTGCCAATTATCTTGTCTTTATTTAATAATAAGTAATAAATCATGAAAGCCTATTGATTGCCGGATTTCTTTACATAAGTTTCACTCACGATAAGCCAAAGCAGGTTTTGCTAATGCAACCAAATCTAATCTGAACGGTGTCCGAATCTAACCTGATCACAGTCTCCTTTCTGATGGCCGGTCATCGTTTACATTTTGTGCGGACTCAGCGGGTGGTGGCCGTCAGCCATGGCCGTAAGGGACATCCAAAGACAAAATATTCCGCAAAGCTGGCCGGACAATTTAAAAACAAAAATTTCATGATTTCTCAATAGTCATGAACTACGAGAAAATAGCTCGACGTGATATTACCATTATTAGATCCCAGAACGAAATTTTGTTTGTTTGTCCGACCGTAAGGTTGCGTAGACTGATAGTAGTCTCATGGTATTCTCACTCTCATTTAGAGTTACCTATGATTTTTTTCGTTTTTTACAGGGTATATGGTCGTAGGAATACGTTTTCTTTCACTCCAAATCATAAAACGGCACTTCTATGTATTTTTCAACTGTTTTTTTCAGCTCTTACTGTGTGTTCATTTGTAAACCACAATTGTTACATAATAATGAAAATCTGAAACCTGCCTCACGTGATCACTGCAAAAGATTTTTTTAAATTAGAACTCGCCAAATTTTCTTTGAACAATTCTCTTTCACATGGAATTAAAGAAAACAATAAAAGTCGTTGACCTCACCTATCTTAAGGTGAAAAAGGACTTATTAAAAAAGAGGGAAATGCCATCAGTCTCAATTGCTGACGTTCGCACCCAAAAAATATTCACAAAACACACAAATTGAAAGCAAATTTCACAATATTATGTTTTTTATATCTGCGATGTCAAAACTATACATGGACCAAATGTTAAGAAGATTCATCAATTAGACTTTGAGAAAGATTAATTGAAGAGTTCAAATTATCATTGGGTCTCATTTTTGTGAAACCTGCCATAGGCTAATGTACATGGGAAAACCAGTACAGCTGAATCCTGATCTTTTGTCAAGACAGTTGAAATTTTTTCACATTGCTATATTATCTCCATTAGTTGTGCTTCTTCTATTCTGGGTACATGGTTATAAAATGTGGAAAACCCAGAAAAAACCGTCCAGTCGCCATTGCTATGAAATGAAAGTCAGATCTAGGCCTTGCTGACTTGTATATACTACACATATCATACAACATGTGACAAGGATCATTTGGTATTAACTCAAGAAGTGCTTGCAATGTTACCGGAAGTGACTTCCTTACAGCCCCAGCCATTCGCATGAAAAAAACGATTTTTTACTTAGTTTGAACAATGATTTCACGTTTACAGATGATAAAAGATCTATAAAACATGTGTTTTCTGAAAGTTGATAGAATTTAAGTAATTCATATTGAGATGTTATTGCAACAAAGAAACTTAAACTAAAGACTAAACAATAGCTGTGTAAGCTTGCATGAAGTGTGTTGAATTGGAAAGCGTCACTGACGAATGATAGCGATGCCACCCGAAAAGCTACAAGCTTAAACTAAGTTGTAATCTCATTGGTTATTGTTAAACCTATGAACTAAAAGGTCACACTACATCATGAATTTTTTTTAAGGAAAGTGGAAATTTCCTTTCAAAAACCCCAGGTATCTGGCCCTAAATATAGGGCCTGCACGCTTCCCGTGCCAAAGACGTTGACCTTAAATTAATGGCTAGGGTGCTTCCCGGTGCAACCGCAACACACCCTTAATACAGGGCTGACACTCTTGTGCCAATCAACACAAAGATAATATGATATTTTGTACTGATAAGTGTGCCACTCTGCATTACTCTCACCGCTGATCTCAATTTTTGCTTCAATTTTGTCTCTAATAGTCAATAGTAGCGCTGTCTTCTCCCAATTTCATGTGCCACATGCAACTAATAGAGAAAGCATGCTAATAATAATTGCCATACTGCAGCTATAGATTTGTTCTCATTGGAATCTTTTCTATCGAGAAGTATGTAGATGAAAACAGAATTAAAACCAAAAGATTTTGCAGTACCTTTAGTTTCCATTGTCACCTTCATTCATCTCTAAAAATCTTTAGAATAAGAGGGCATAAAGTTTTACCTGCCTTGCATCTCAAAATTTCCTATGCAGGTACAGGTAAAATAGAAATTGAAATAAGTGAAACTAAGATTTTATTACGAACCTTGTCAGTTTCTTTTATTGTTATACTGTGCATATGACCTTATGTTTCATTTGGCATTACAACGTGATGGATCAAGATAGTGTCACTGCTCATGAGTTGATTATCACATTATATTTTACTTTTAGCTTTTTTGTAACTTTTAAAATCTTGTTTTGATTTGACAATTTTGGTTTATTTTCAGATCAGAAAAACGATACGTGAAGAAGGAATGGTCACATGTTTATCCAGGGGATTTTGTCCATTTATCATGCAATGAAATTATACCAGCTGATATATTGTTCATACGTTCAAGTGACCCACAAGGTATTTGTCACATTGAAACAAGTAATATTGATGGAGAAAGCAACTTGAAGCAACGACAGATCTTAAGCGGAATAGAGGGTACTTCTGAGGTAAGAAGAAGTTCTTTTTCCAAGACATGTCTTTTAAGTGCAGTTCTTTAAATGCATTTTCATGATATTATGAGTAAGTTCAGTTGTTTTAATCTCAATTGTCAATTTATAATGTTATAAGAAAAAAGCTGCAGTTATTAGGAAAATTGTCTTACAATAAAAGAGATTCAATTACATATATATGAGGCAGTGACAAAAGGTGGTGCCACAAGACCGGAACTTACAAAATGTTTAAAATACATCGTTCTACTTCCATTCTTAGATTTTTTAAACCATTAAAAACCAAAAGATGATATATCCAGGATATCCGTATCATAATTTGGATTGATTAAAATAATTGATATATTTTAATTGTGTTCGCTTAGTAGTGTAAAATAAGTCATTTTGAGGAGTTGAAAATCAGGGTCATCCTCTCATTTGTTAAAAATGGGTCAATTTAACGATTGTCGCTACTGTTCATCAGTTTGGTATTATCATTAAAGTAGATTGTGGTAAAAATTGTCAGTAGGTCAGTCTTTTTACAGAAAACGGTTTGTGATAGAACAATTTTAAAAGTCTATATCAGTCGTGATGTGTTTTTTTCCATTTGCTACATCATTTACGACTCTCGACACAATGTCCCTCTTTCGATCAGACAAAAAAATTGATCTTGGTGGTTTATGGAATCTTTCTTTTCCCTTACCAGGGCTTCTAAACTTCTTGTAGCGAAACGTTCATTGTACAACTGACGTTACCATGTAAGACTATAAAAAATACACTGTAAGTAGGCCTACAATATTAGAAGCACAATACCCGTTGTACAGTTTGTCCACCTCCCAATCCCTAAATCTACTCCATCATCTTTTTCATGTCTACATTAACTTTTGCCTGTTTTTCTTTGTGTAACTCTGATTTTAGCCTGAGTATGATCCAACAAGATTTTCATATACTGTCAACGTAGAGCAACCAAATTCTGAAATTTGGCTTCAAAGGATACATGTAAGTATTCATGTATCCTATAAACTATTATCACATATCAATAAGAATTTTATATCATCTTTATTTAAGATTCATGCATCTCTTTCTCTTCTTTTTTTGTTTTGTGCGTATCATGTAAAACAGAATGGGAAATTTATTTTTTCTATATATATATAGACCTAAATAATTTTAGATAAAGATTTGCTTTGTCACAAAAGATGGATATTTTATTGTATGTAATGCTATTTCATGCCCCACTGTTTAACAAAATCATTATGTAAATATTCAGGCACATTCTTCAAATTTATTTGCAGATCTGTTGACGGAAATAATATACCTTTGAACAACAATAATCTGCTATTAAGAGGCTGCGTCCTTGAAACACAGATTTTATTGAAGGGATGGTGGTATATGCAGGTAGAGTTACTTGTTTATTCAAGTGAAAGAATTTTTTTTCAAAAGAGAACTCTTGTCTTATATAAAAAAAAAAAAAGAATTGCATATAATTCATTGTTAATGCCCAAGCAATATGATTTTGCTTTACAAACTAGTATATATTTGAAAAGCTCTCAAGCCTGAATATAGGATATGCAATCATGATATATCTGTGGTAAAACCCCAGTATGTTTCTTATTGAGATTCCTTTGATTGGGCATAACTTAATACAGGCTGAAGGCTGATTTCTTTTGTGAATAGTTTCTATTTTTCGGCAAATGTGTTTGGATTTGGATGTTGTAAGGATAAATATGACATTTACGGCAAATGCATTCTACTGTCTATGGAGGGGACTCAGATGCCCAGAGGCAAGGTGTTGGTTTCTCAGCTAAAAGATCGTGGATTCATGCCAGACAAGTTGAAATAAGAAAAAAAGTTCTAGAACCCATCCCCCAGGTTCAGGTAGGTTGATTGACACCTAGTTCTGGGACGATAAAAAGGAGGTCCTGTGTTCTGATCACAGCCCTCTGTGCACGTTAAAGGTCTTTTGGCTGTTCACAGGGCAGTCCGGGCAAAATATAACAAAATTCTACCAAAAACCCTGAGATCACTTTAATCGTGGATGTGAGTAAAATCAAATCAAACCAAAACTGACTTTGGAGAATGTTGAGATCAAGCTATCAACGTTTGACAAAAACTTCCACATAAATATCTTTGTCACAGTTGAAAGTTATTAAGAATTTGTATTTATTGACAACTGAAAATCTTTAGATCTTACATTAACAAATTTCATTTCATTGGTAATATTATAAAGGAAGCGTTAAATTAAAAGTAAACTGTTTTCAGTAGCAGAAAAAAATAAAAATGAAATGTTATAAACACAGTAATTTAGAGGGAACTAAAGAGTCAATTTTTTAATGTGTAAGAGGTCTAGTTTTAAGTTTATGTAATATTTATTTTATTTTTCATGCTGTACTGAATAAATAATTATATATTTGTGTTTGAAACTGTTGAATGAGTCAAGAAGGTTTTACAGAACTATAACTTTAAAGACAAGACCTATGACGAATACATGTTTACTTGTAAATTTGTTTCCTTTTTGCATAGGTCGGGAAACAAAAGCTATGTTGAACAACAAGGGCCCAAGGTACAAGATCAGTAAACTTGAGACAAAAATTAATCGAGATGTCATCTGGTGTGTCATTCTTTTACTTTTTCTCTGCTTCTTTTGTGCTATAGGTAGGTACTGACATTTCACATTTTCGAATAACCATAAAGATTGTCTATATTTTTATGAAAACAAATTATGTAACAAATGAAAAACAATGGCCTGGATAACGATTTGCTTTGATGGCTTTCAAAGTATGACATAGACTTTTCCAATTTCCTACTTGTGTTAAAATTGATTTTTTTTTACATTAATGTCAATAAATCGTGTCTTTTAAATGATTACAAAAATAAAATAAAATCCTGTTTTATTTCAATTTTTGTGTTATCTAGGACAAAAATGTAAGAGATGTGATCAGTTCTAAGGTCTTAAATACCAAGATTTTTTTCTGGTGTTTTATAATGTTTTACACATTTTTACTGTTTTCTTTTTTTCTTTTATTTTGCTTCTTGGATTTGTAATTTTAAGCATTGCTAAATTTGAACAAAAAATGGTCTAAAATTTAGTGGAGAATATGTAGAAATGGAAGATCACAAACTTTTTATTGTTGCTCCTTCAGTTTATTCATTTACTTATCTTGCAAATTGACCTTGCACATTGCAATGTATCTTTTCTTGTAATGCAGGCATAAATCTTCCCATGTTATGTACAGGGTGTCCAGCAAGGTCGGAAATATGTCAGATTTTTCATACTCAGGTCTGAAATAGTCGGAAATTGATGTCTAGGGTAGGAAAACAAGTAGGAAATGGGGCTCAGGTAGTAAAAACAGGGTTTCCATGCATCAGGGAAATCCTTGAAAATGAAAAAAATGTTTCCCGGTCGAAAAAATACCAGGGGGAAATGATGTATTGAGGACGAACATATGGGAAAGTCAGGGAAATCGAAGTAGACATGAACAATTATAGGCACCGCGAAATAGGAATATGCGAATAAGATCATGGACGATGAATGATCATTTTGTCATCCATTTCCGGTCATGTGTGCTTTACTGTTTGGCGATTCTTTCATGTTGAAACTAAACAATTCCTGATACCTTCTTTAAAATTATAGAGTTTGCCTGGGGAATTAGTATCGGATTTTGACACAAAGCTTTAAATACTTTCTTTAGTTTTAGTGCCTATACAATATCATGAACTGCTTATCTACGGCCCAGTCTTCTTTCTTCAATTTAACTTTTGCTTTGTAGAGCTTAAGAATGCCGTGTGTGTTAAGATCGATCACACGTTGTTGTATGGTTCGTGTCAAAGGGAGAGAGACAGAGGGCAATGTGCATATTTTAAGTCCGATCGCACATGTGTGTGTGTAAGAAGGTTAGGCAGAATGTTTGTGTGTGATTCATGCAACCAATCGCGCATGTGTGTATTAGTATTAGAGAGAGAGTATATATGGAGAGTCTGGAGTTTACGGATGACCGAAACGCAAATGCAAGTGTTTAGTAAGAATATAGGTGGTTCGATGATCGAAGGGATATCATGCACGCACGGCTTGATAACAGAATAGAGGTGGAGAAGGGGAGAGCATGAAGAAAGTCGATGTGAAAACATATAATGGCAAAATAAGAGGAGACTGAGGCTGACATACGGTATTGGAAGAGAAAGAGAAATAACGAATGTCTTCCATTACAGTGTAGACATGGGTGGGAAAGGGTAGAACTGGGAAGAAGGCAATCATGTACTGTAGTATACAGTAATACTAGATTCAGATCTAAATCTAGATTCCGGTTTTATTGAAGAAGAAAGAAAGAGGGGGTGTGGTGGTTGCCATAATGGAGATTTTTACTAGGGGAGGAGGTGGGTAGATGTTTTACGTTGCAGTCAATTAAAATCTCTAGATCTAGTTTTAAGTTTTTGATCCTGAGAAAGAAAGAGAGAGACTGTGGTGGGGGGGGTGGTTAAAAGTAGAACAGAAGAAGATTTATAATTGGCAGTTCAATCAAGTTATAGAAAAAGCCTTCCAAACCTCATTTTCTCCTCGGTAGACTGAGTAAGTATTTGTGCGTGTGTTTAGGTTATGGATATTGTCACTCTTGTGTTTGATTTATTTTCTGAAAGGAGATAAAAAAAAATTCATTTTTGCACTTTTTGCATGTTTTGTGAAATGATAGGGGTAGATCCATGACTACTAGATCTATCAGCTATCAAAATTATTTTTTTCAAAAATGTGTGAGAAAATGCTGAAATTAAGTGAAATATTATTAATCCAAAGTGAAACATTAAAGAAATGTGTGATCATTTTTCATTTCATTGAGATGCACTAGAAAGTCATTCACTTATGATTTGAATTAACAATTTATAATAATGCATTGAAATTGGAAATATTTACGCTGTTCTCCGTTTCTAGTGTCGGGGGAGTATTTCATTTCCTAGGTAGGATTTTTGTGTTTTTTTCAGTTGACTTTGTGCTGGACACCCTGTATGTATCCATTAAGTTTTCAATGTGTTACAATTTTTTTCTTTTTAGGTATTTCTTTTCTTTTTTCAGAAGTGATATCTTGTTTGATTTTTCAATCCTCTCTTTATTTTTTTACATTTTTTTACCCTCTACAGGTAGTGGCATTTGGTTAGCAGATTACAACAACTTAACAGAAAACACAAACTTGGTCCCTTTTATTGCATTTGGTGATCTTGATCATTACAGTCCTCTTTATCAGGGTTTCATTGTCTTTTGGACCTACATCATCATTTTTCAGGTACCTTACTGTTACAAATTAATACAACTGATATAACATTATACAGACCTGCCGTTTATCCTGATTTAATCAGAATCCTTCCGATTTTTTAGCGAAAATTTGTGAAATTTCGATTTTCCAATTTTCTAATAGCACATCGCGATTATTTTGACATACAACTGCAGTCGTTGCCTGGACGGCATTGTTCCGTATATTCAACATGCGATTTTTGTTTTTAATCAGCCAATAGCCGGATGTCGTGCCTATCCAGGATTCATGTTATTATGATAATGGTGTATCGTTTCTTCACTAATGTATTGTTTTCTTTGTCCATTCTTCAGAGTACTCGTGCTGTACTTGTTCGAGACTTCAAAAATCGTTGTATAATTACGTGTTATTAAGGCTTACTGCGGTTGCTAGAGCCTTGAATTTTAAACTGATCAAGCAGAAGGCTAGATTTAAACGTTTCTAGTATTAGGACGTCTATATCTAGGTCTAGATGATCTGTATCTGTACACTTAAGTAGATCTAATAGTTCTAAATCAAGTCGAGATTAAAATCTTTGAAACAATATGACTCCCCCTGCAGCAAAGTGCGATCACACGTGTGTCAGAGAGAGAGAGAAATGTCGAGCATGTGTGTAAAAAGAGACATAGAGAGCATTTTCGTGTGTGTTTCGTGCGGTCACGAATGTATGTGAATGTGTGTGTTACTGTTAGAGAGGAGAGAGTAACAATTTATGAAGTGAAAGGCAAATGCAAAGAAGAATAGAGGTTGGATGATAATTGACAGGTATGTCATGCCCGTATGTCTGACCGGTTAGCAGGAATGGGGTGGGCATCATGTGTGTGTGAAGAATGAAAATATGATAGCAAAGATTAGCAAGATTAGCGACCACTGATGAGAAAGAGAAGAAAATCTTCCACTTCCAGTATGTAAACAATGAGTGGGAAGGAGACAACTGTAATGCTGATTTAGTACTAGAATTCAGGGTGTTTTTTTTTGGGGGGCTATTATAATGGACATTTTTACTTGGGAAAAGGCAGAACCAGCGTCAAAGTGACCTTATTTTATTATTATTCAGTTCGAGATTAGGCGACTGGCCGATTCTATACCTGAAATCGTTCATGTATCCTGATTTTTCCTCAGGATCCTGATTTTTTTACATCTAGGTCCTGATTTTTAAAAATTTAGATTGGCTGGTCTGATTATAGAAATACAATTTGTTTACATTATTTTTCATCAAAGTTATAAGATTTTAATTACACGAACATGTGCTTCATTTTAGATATGAGTTGAGGATTATACTGATGATAAAATGTCATCCATGGGTAAAGCTATAAACACTCGTAATTCATAAGCCCTGTTTGTGTTTACATTTTACATTTCGTTTTCTGAAGCAGTTGAAAGTATTTAATTTCATTTTGTGTGATGTATCATTGTGGAGTTTACACTTTTGGTATTTCTTTTGTTTTTCAGTCTGTTATCCCCTTCCATTGTATGTGTCCATGGAATTGGTTAAGCTGGGTCAGATCTTCTTTATCATCCAAGATATTGAATTGTACGATGAGGAAAGTGATAAACCGATGGAATGCAGAGCGTTAAACATTACAGAGGATTTAGGCCAAATTGAGTATATCTTCTCAGATAAAACAGGCACTCTCACAGAAAACAAGATGGAGTTCAAAGCTTGCACCGTTGGTGGTGTTGACTATCCTCATTTACCTGGTAGGCACCTGTTTTGGTACAGTTGTATAAATGTGCAGAGATTCAGGTATTTACAGTACAGTTGTATTTACAACATTCAATGATAAGTGCTAATGTTATTATAAGTTCACAATGCACTGTGATTCTCAGCTTTGTACATTTTCCTTCAAGATAAATTCTTTCAAGGCTGTTGTGGACTATAGAGCAAGAACATATCCCAGTTTCTATGGCATGTAGCAGAATGATCGATAATAACATTTAAAGTCAACTCAAGTCAATGTTTCAATCTCTAAATGAGTCTGTTGCAGGTTTTACTTGTCACCTAATGCTGGTACCCATTTGCACCTAGGTTGAATTGGGATATGCGTTAAATGTCTTACCAAGGGACACAATGACGAACCTAACATTGCCAGGATTAGAACACAGAACCTTGCAATTCCAAATCTGACAGATTTATCACTAGGCTAACGGCACCATTTTGAAAATTATTCTCATAAATGTTTTGAGACACAGATAGATTTTCTGGGCAGTGGACAGGTAGGCGCCTGTATGGGGAGTAGATGATCCTCCTCCACGAGTCTCCTGCTGCCTTGCAGGCAGGTCTTGGCTGACCAAAGGCTAAGGGAGTTAACCCTGACAGAAAATAACAACTTGCAGACTGGTCTTGAATGATTAAAGGCTAAGGAGTTAACCCTGACAGAAAAATAACAAGGCCTGGTAGGGGCCTCCGGTGGTAGCCCCGTCGTCTACCTAGGATACAGTGGGCTAATCCCCTGCTTATCCAAAAACAAACAGATTCAGAGAAAAAATAACCCATATAGAATAGGAACTGATAAAGAAAGAGAAAGAAAGAAAGATAGATGTTTGGACTGTCCATGTGATTGAAATTTATACCCAAGCAAGATGTGTTGACCTTCAAGAAATATCACATAGTTGTACATGAACAAATGAAGAGAATCTGATTCTTTTAAAATTTGTGACGGCCACTTATCTTCTTATTTATCTCTTTACTTTTGTAGAACTTTTTTTGGACAAAATTACCAGAAGTGAAGATATGCATTGGAATTTCACTAGATTTTATAATAGATGTTTTTAATGGTCTCAATAGGAAAAGACTACCTGAAAAGCATAACTTGATAAGCATAAAAAGACAATCCTTGTTTGATTTTCAAAATTTCATTTATATATTTGGGTAGGCTTAAGATTGAACATAGGGTTTACTGTCTCAGAGTAATGAAAAAAAACAAAATGACAATTTTTTTTCTTTCCAGTATTTGAAAAAATGCTATAATTTGTTCTTTCACCAGATGACAATGATTTTGATAGCAGAAGTGATTTAGACAGTCGACTTTCAACTACTGGCACAAGTCGTGCCAGTTCTGTAAGTTGTCAAAAATATTTCTTGAATTGTAGCGATTGCTTTCTGTTTGTCAATTGTAATTCTTTCCAAGAATTATTCATTCTTTAATGGAAGAAAATGGATGATAGGTTTACCCCTCTCAAGAGATGCTTACAGTTGTGATTATCAAGTTGAAATGAGACACCACTAGATTTATAAATTTGTTTTATAAGAAAAATAATAAAAGTATAAGCCATGAATAAGCAATGACATGTGCTATGAATCTATTTAAAAAATAGATCCAGGATAATCTTCCCTTGGATGATGCACTTCAGAGAGAGCTGTCTGTCATGTCTCTTCGTAGTCTGGACAGTATCGAGGCTATCATTCCACGTCACGTTAAACAAGTCCAGGAGTTCTTTCTCCTCATGGCTGTCTGCAACACCGTAGTTGTGTCCCATGTGCACGAGGATGCGGTGAGTCATGTTTCATCTTTCTTTTGACATTTCAAAGATTTCAGGCTCTTTATATGTCATAAAAGCAAAGTAGATTACTTAAATAATTAAAGTAACAAATTTACTAAGACAAGATCAAGTGGAAGAAAAAGGAAAGCAAAACAAAAGAGGAGAGGTGCAGACGGTTGTGGACAAACCCGATAGCTCATGCTTATTAAATAAGATGCTTTGTCATATTGTAATATTATTTTGCCATGTTTCGCAGATGGATGACAGTGGATATGTTGCTGATTCAGATTTGCCCCAAATGGCCTTGGACTAAATACCAACCCAACAAGTAGTCCTGTAAGAGATCAGTTTGGAAAAATCAGCAAACCACCCTATGGGACTCCCTCTTCCCTCAAGTCCAGATCTATGCAATCTCTATCAGGTAAATACAAGTCTTTTAATTTTGCTCTCTTCTTAGAATATTTGTATGCAGGCTGTTTATGTATCATTTGACTTGAGTTGACTTTAAATGTTACATGTCCCTAATTGATAGAAAATACAAATTTACTCTTTGTTCACTGCCTGTTTTGCGTGTTCCCATGTTGAATCTTTTCTAAGACTTTAAATTTGATATCCTATTTAAATCTTTATCACCTTTTAGATGCAGATGTATTGTTTAAACTCTTTCAATCTCTAAATGAGTCTGCAAAGTATTCCTTTTCACAGCACATTCTAATTTAGTACTTATCCACTTTCTGGCCCATTTCAGTGTGTAAATATTTCTTTTGAATTGAATATCAGGAATAGAGTATAAAATTTAAGTAACATGTTTTTTAAAACATCTTATCTGTTATCTGTCTATTTATATCATGGCATATGTTTCTTATTTCTGCAGCTAGTGAATATGGAGATATGTCGGAAGGAAGTGTGACAGGATCATCCTTCTTATCCACTACTTCAAGCACTAAAATGCATTATGAAGCTGAGAGTCCAGATGAGTTAGCTCTTGTTAAAGCTGCTGGTTCTTACGGTTGTAAATTGATTAAGCGCTCTCCCGACAAAGTCACAGTGAGGTTACCTGGTAAGTCAGCAGCTGTTCAAGAGAACCTTAACTTTTCCACAATTTTCATCAACAAATTTTTTTTTATATTGCTAACGTTTTGATGAAAGCATGTATAGATCAATTCTCTTTTCATTCTTTTTGCAAATAGTGATAGACAATTACCTAATACACATCAAAACATCAAGTTTGAGAAAAATATGTGTATTTATGCATATGGGAAATTTGTTTATAATTTCATTTAAGATTTTGTTTGTGGTGTACATAAATAGTTTCCATCAGAATAGTAGCGATATATTTGTTACTGAAAATTTGCACCAGATTTATAGGGTTTTTTTTACAGCTGTATCATACAATGTTCTTGAAAACAATTTTTTTGTTGAAAATATTAAATTATGGAGAAAAAAAAAGAAAGAAACACTTCAAACCTAAATTTCTCATATATTTATTTATAGACATGCTAAAGTCTCACTTTTTGTGCTTTGAATTTCATTACCTTAAAGTGTATGAGTTTAATCCTGAGAAACATCCTTTTCATTGTGGTTACCTTTTTTACTATTGTTTTTAAATATTTACTGCCAAGAATTTAAAAAGTTTGCACCTCCTGTAAAACAAGATTAGTGATAGAAAAATATGCTTGCCGCTGAAGAGATCTCTGATGCCAAGTTTTGATCTGTTTTTCAGATGAAAGAGATGATGTGGAAATGGAAGTTTTAAATATTCTCCGTTTGATGCCACCCACAAGAGAATGTCTGTTATTGTCAGACATCCAATTACACGTAACATTACACTTTATACAAAAGGGGCTGACTCAGCTATTTTGGGAGTTCTTCATCCAAAATATTATGGTAAGATATAAATATTACATCCAGGATCAAAATGTGACTTGTGAGGACACTATCAAATTTTTATATTTTAGAAGAAAATGTTTGCTAACCAACAGTCTTGTGCAGAATTAATGCATAATGCATTTTGAATTTGTGTCTCCTTTTCATCCGATGCTTAAAGAGAGGAAGATCTGATTTAAGTAAAGATAACAAGAACGCAAAAAATCTGAAAAGTCCAATAACCACAAACGCTTTATAAAAGGTCTCACTATCAATTTTTGGTATACAGGGTTACTGAACATAAAAGGGAGGACTTAAGTTTTCGTATCTGTCTCTACTTCTTTTGTCTTTTTATAAAAACTTTTTAGATTTTATCATTAGAGATAATTTCATATTGAAGATCATATCGGAAAAACTATGGCTTAGAAATGATTTAGTATTTATAATTTCCTGGATTTTTTTCTCTCTCTTCATTTAGGAAATAAGATTGTTTAATTTAAAGGTGACCATTATTTATGATACATTTACTTGAACCGAATTTTAGATGTGAAAATGAGTTGATATAATTATTTTATGAAGACATGATATTTCTAATAAACGCTAATAGCAAATTGAATTCCCCTCACCGCAATAAAGGCATAGCCCTTCAGTGCTGTTTTTAAGTACTATATGCATTATCGATGTCTTTTATATGAAAGGATAACAAATAATTGCCTTTGTGGTATTACTTTTTGTGTGTGTATGTATAGAAGATGAAGAGGACAAAGCTGAGATAAAGAAGACAGAAGAATACCTTTCAAGCTTACGCAATGCGTGGACTGCGGACTTTGTGTATGGCCAAGAAAGTATGTTTCTCAACAGGGATTTTTTTACAAGCTGTTATACATGTTATCAATGATGCTTTTTTAGTTTTGACCAATGCCACAGCAGCTGGTATAATTTCTTGGGAAACTATAGGTCATTGGGTAACTTTTTGGTCAATGATAATTTTCAATTGGTAGGAGAGAAACCAACATTTCTAAATTAATGGTAACATAAATTCTTCTTTCCTTCCTGACCATCTATCGTTCTTCTTTTCTCATATTTTCTTTGTCTATCTCTGTTTCCTTGTAATTTTGTGTGTTCTTGTTTAATTAAATACTTTTCAGATGCTTGCTTTGACACTGTCTTTTCTTTTTATTCTCTTTCCATCTATTTATCTAAAATGCCACCATTGAGTGCGTAAAAGATAAAAAATGAAGGACAGAACTAGACACAGAGACACCATACATTTCTTGTCTCTACCAGGGAGTGCTTGTTCCCATATTATTCTATTATTCTGTATGCCTGTCTGTCTGCCCCTATCTCTTTCTGTTTGGCCGACTGTCTGTCTATCTGTCTCTCTTTGTCTGTGTGTTTGTGTTTGTGTTTGTCTGTCTGTCTGTCTGTCTGTCTGTCTGTCTGTCTCTCTCTCTCTCTCTCTCTCTCTCTCTCTCTCTCTCTCTCTCTCTCTCTCTCTCTCTCTCTCTCTCTCTCTCTCTCTCTCCTTCTGTTTCTGTTTCTCTCTCTTTCTCAGTAATTTGTATCTTTTTGCATCGTTTCAAATTTTAATGTAAATAGTCTTGTGTTAACCACTAAAAGCCTTACTTGAACAGATGAATATGTGCAGTTGAATGCAGAACAAACAAACAATTGAACTGCCAGAGACAAACTAAATTAAGAATTTTATAATGGAAGTAAATTCGGTATTCTTTATTTGAAATTTTGCATGCTTAGGGAATAATCTTGCAAGAGTTTTCTGTTGTTGACAATATTTGCATCGTTTACCTCAATCTGCATTCGATTAATTTTCAAAAAAATTTATTATGAAATGCAGATTTACAAAATAATCCTTGTCTGTTTCTTTTCTTATCAGCCAATCGATGAATCTGATTACAAAAAGTGGGAGGTAAAAACAGAATTGCGGAAACAAGTATGGAGAACCGTGAAGAGTTGATAATGGATTCTAGTACAGAGATGGAAAAAGATCTTGAACTTCTTGGTGGGTCATAATTCCATTATAACCACATTTTTGATATATTTTTTTCCTGTGGTATGATTGGTCAAAAGCGAAGGTTACATTTTTTTTTATTACTCTTTTCAGCATTTGCTTGCTTTAATTCTGAGATCACTGCCATGGTGAACAGGGTTTCCTTCCAAGAAGCAAACAAGCTTACTTTTATCGTTATAGCTATTCATCAATTGTATCCATTGGTATTTGCTACATTTCTTTTATATTGTTGTTGGCGTGGGTGGCTGAGTGATTAGGCTGCCGGACTGGGGATCATGAGGTCCCGAGTTCGAATCCTAGCAAAGCCAGATCAGACATTGTGTTCCTTGGGAAAGACACTTCACGCATTTCCCCACTCTACCCAGGTGCAAATGGGTACAAGCACTAGCTTGGGAGTAAAACCTGTGTCAGACTAGCGTCCTGGCCAGGTGGTCATTATTGTTGCTTGTTCGCTTCACGCTATAGAAACCGGGATAAGCCCGGCTCTATATGCCTAAAGGGCCTTGAAGGAACTTTACTTTTATCATACTTAGTTCCATTTTCATTGTTACACTCTTCTCTTCCTTTTTGTGGGCAATTGGCGGGTGCTGCTGGTATTGTTCAACTGGGGTCATGCATATATAACTTCATCATAAAAAAAACAGCCTTCAAAAATATCAATGAGGGCTTAAAGTTAAACACAGCCATAATTTAAAAAAACATGTGAGATGTGCACATTTATTGAAAAATCCAATATGGCTGTCATGATTATATGACGTCATTTGCATATTTAACGGTACATGATCAAAGCTCATTTATTACCTTGTCTATCCTTTAGGTATCATTCATCAAGTTTGCATACTTATGGAAATTAAATTTGTTTTCTTCCAACTTTACCTCTTTTTTTGTCCATTTTCTTACCAAATCCTTAACAATGGGGATACCATAGGGCCTCACAGAGCTTGGCAACTTAAGTGTTAATCCCGCTCTTTTCTCCTTGCTTTTAGTTACACAGCACCACTTGTTTGCTGCTCTGCTTTCTCTTTCTTTCATTATCCTGTTTCCTTACCTCCTAATGTTATGTTTTCAGTGTGAAGTTAGCATGGTATCTACCTTTTTGTTGTCTGATGAAGAGCTGTACCCGAAACATAGCTTGTTTCTTCTCTCATTACAGAGTTTTTTATGCTTCCCTGTACGTTTATTATCAGAGGCCTGACTTTGTATTCTTTATTTTTGTCCAAGCGCTGATCTCCATTGACTGTTGCATTTACCTAGGATAAACTCTAGCTCTGTGGGCATAAGCCTTGGAGACATTGTTGCCATTTAAATGTCTGGTCACTTCTTTTCACCAGTTGCTTAAATATTTATTTTTGTTCAATAATGTGTAATTGCATGCTGTTTCCTCTTAATTCACCCTGGGATCACCGCATATGTGGATAGGTGAAATTTCAATGTAATAAGATTGTGCTTGTGTAGTTTAAATTGCACTCTGCGTAACACTTCATTCGATCCCTCTTTTATCCTATCTTTTAAGAAAAGTTTACACTGTCTTTGTCTGTTTCCACATTCATTTTTTAGATTTTAGCTTTAAGAGCTAAAAATAGTAGCAAAAATAATCTGTTTAAAACAAAACGAGCTGTAATGATTTAATGGACTTTTTTAAATAGGGGCCACTGGCATTGAGGACAAATTGCAAGAGGGCGTACCAAATACAATCTCAAACTTGCGGCAAGCTGGTATGAAAGTTTGGGTGCTCACAGGCGATAAACAGGTCTGTTGAATATTTCATTTAATTTTAGCAAGGCTGACTCTTTGATTGCGCTATTAAAATTTTTAAAATGGAAATAATGTCTCCTTTAAAGTTTT
This sequence comes from Doris montereyensis, assembly GCA_037039925.1. Classification (NCBI taxonomy): domain Eukaryota; kingdom Metazoa; phylum Mollusca; class Gastropoda; order Nudibranchia; family Dorididae; genus Doris; species Doris montereyensis. The sequence continues at coordinate 188,052 of JAXRKP010000418.1, forward strand.
TAATGAAGCAAAAAACAATTGGTATTTACCTTTTTGAGATAAAACAGAATAAAACTGTATGGAATCATAAGAACTTTGTAAAATGATATTGATGTTTTAGGTAATATAGTGATTGTTCACCAGAAAAAGATTTTTATTTCTATTCTTAATGGCAAGTCATGTATTGAATATACCATATGCTTTATAGGAAATAGTTAAAATAAAAAAATCTTCATAGTCTGTTGATATTTTCTGCCATAATTAGTAAACTATGCGTTCAAGTAACACTGAATTTATTTGATTTGTCTTTGTGTGGCCTCCGTTATTTAGTCAACATTATTACTGAGTTATGCTAGCGAAATACGACTTGCACATTTCTTTATTCCAAACTGTCTTTTCTCATAGGAAACAGCCATCCAGATTGCCCATGCGTGTCATCTGTTTTCTGAAGATCAAGAAATAATAATCATCAATGCTGACTCAAAAGAAGACACGTTGAGCAAGTTAAAAGAAGCCATAGAACAATTGAGAAGAGACAGGCAAGAGCCAGAAACCACCAGCCGCTTTGGATCAATGATTTCTCTTTTCACACGGTCCATGACATCTCTCAGATCGTACAATCTGGACAATCAGCAGAAAAATTACGCCCTCGTCATTAACGGCTCCACGTTGACCTTTGCCACCAGTCCTGACCTGGAAAGATATTTCCTCACATTGTCTTTACATTGTCAGTCTGTTGTGTGCTGTAGAGCTACTCCAATACAAAAGGTGATAACCAGTTTGCTTCTTGTCTTCACTGTTAATCCCTTGAAATAGATATTTAAGTTACTTTCTCCTATAAGTCATTGAGGCCCAAAATAAAAGACATAAGCAAAAATATTTAAAAAAACCCAAAAAGCCCAAACCCACCACGAATGGGAAAAAAACCCCTATTGAAAACTATGTTTCTTTACTGGTGAATTTTATGGAAGACTTGAAAATGCATATATTATAAAGAAATGTTTGGTCTGATAATTTATTGTGTGATGGGTTAGTCTTACTGTGCCATTTTTGCTACTTTGTCATGAGAAATCTATCTTCCACAATATGAAACGTACATGCTTATTACAAAAACTTGGCAACAGGGCTGGTGTCTGTTGTGATAGAAATATGAATGCTTCATGTGACTCACTGAATTGGTCTACCTATCGTATGCTTCAATTTCTAATTATTTCCTGTAGTGTGGTAAAAACACTTTTGCTTCAGGTGGATGATATTAGTAGAGAGCAATCCATCATAAATGAAAAAAACGTTGATTACAAAGGGATATGTAAAGTATTTAGTCAATCTTAAGAAAAGTTCATTTAAAACTCATTTAGTGAATCATTTTAATTTCCCATGATTTCTTTTTCTTTATCACTTCCCATTCTACATGGGTCTTAGATGCTCGAAATGATCTTTCTCCAAACAGCCCTGTCCTTCTTTGCTTTAATTAATGCCCCTTTCATATCTTCTTCCCACTTTCTCCGAGGTCTGCCTTTTGGTCTTTTACCTTAGGTTTTAGCACTGTATACTGATTTAGCTATTCTACTGTCATTCTTTCTGTTTACATGCCCAAACCATCCCAGTTTTTTAAATTTCTTTCTTTCTTAGTTTTTATGCCATCTGCTTTGGTTTGATCTCTTATTGTTGCGTTTCTGATTTTGTCTCGTTTTGTTTTCCTTACTACTCTTCTTAGATATTTCATTTCAGCTGATTATACTCTACTGTATTCCTTACTGTCTAAGGTCCAGGTTTCACTGCCATAGAGAGTAGGACAATAAACTGTGTTGTATATTGCCATTTTGGTTTTTTGTTGACAATTCTTGTTTACCTATAAATGCCTTTCCTAGATAGTTATATATTGTAATGTCATTGCCTTTTAGATTCTCTGGCTGATTTCTTCTCTAAATTTTCCCTCTGAGTTAATCATTACTCCTAGGTAATTGTAGCTTTGTTTTCCCCATGATGCATCATTGAAATGCCTTTATTTTCTTGTTTACCATATCAAGTTTTTTTTAAAAAGTGTGGAGTCTATTACAATAGTTTCTTACTTTTTCTAACAAAAATAATATTTAATTTTTCTTCCACTTCTCAGGCTACAGTGGTGAAACTTGTTCGAGATAATCTAAAGAAAATGACTCTAGCTATTGGTAAGTCTATCCCACTTATAAATATAAAAAAAAACTGCATTTGAGAACCTTGATTAAAGTCTGATATAGTAGATATTTACAATAGTCACCAGAGAAGGGGAAAGACCCTCAACATAAACAAGAAGAATGAAAACGAATTCCCTGCCATGAAGAAAATCACAAAAAACCCCAGTAAAAATAAAAGACTCATCCATCCACCCATCCCTCCATACACATGATGCACATGCAGTCACACCCACGCATAGACACATATACTGCCCAGTAAAGAGAAAGACAGATGGCTAATTTGTCTTGAGAGATCAGTTGATCATACATGAACAAGAATTATGAAGCCTGTGATGCAGCAGCCATTATTTAGTCATACGATGTTACAATGAGATTTATATTTGCTGATATATGGATTTATTCCATCTGTCTTATCCCTATTCATTTCTAAGATTTTGCTATGGAAGATAAGCTCATCTTTTCAGTTTACTTATCTCCCAACTTCGTAATAGGTAGAATCTTGTGTATTTGATTTCTGTAAAATCTTCCTCCTTGTTTACATCCTACAAAGGTGATGGAGCCAATGACGTCAGTATGATTCAAACAGCGGATATTGGAGTTGGAATCTCAGGCCAGGAAGGCATGCAGGCTGTTATGTCATCTGACTTTGCAATAGCTCGGGTTCAGATTTTTAGAACGGCTTTTGCTGGTGCATGGTCACTGGAATCACATTCGGCTGGCCAAGTTTGCGTCCATCATGTTCTATAAGAGTTTGGTAAGCTCGCTTAACGCTCAGTTCTCTGGCTTTGCGATTTCTGTAACGTGAACTGAACAGATAGATTTTCTTTTATGATTGCTTGATTAAGGCCAGTACTTTAAAAAGTAATAAGAAAATTGATAGTAAGAATAGCTAAGTAATTGAAATATAATTTCAGCAAAGATGCTTCTGTGTCTGAATTATTGTTTATTCCTGAGAAAATTTTTTTACTTAAGACAAAATCCAAATCTTTCCTTATTCTCTCCCCCTTCCCCCCCCTCCCATTTTAGGATTTTAATATATCTAATGTTGATGGTAATTTCATCATGATTTTCTTCCACAGCTTTCTGTGATGAGTATTTTCTGGTTTCAGCTGTTCAGTGGATTCTCTGGCTCACTCATGATAGACAGCTTATATCTAACTATGCAGCATGTTATTTTCACCTCACTTCCTCCTCTCTCATGAATGGTGTATTTGACAAGGATTTGTCTGCCGAAACTCTTTTATCTGATCCCACTTTGTACAAACCAGGCCAGAGAGGGGATGTAAGTTATGTAATCTTCATGTCATTTGTGATATTTCTGTCTATGAATCTTAAACCCAGTTGTAGAATCAACATTTACATTGTGTGCTTTACACTGTTCAAATAAAGTTCCTTCAAGCCCGTTACGTCCCTCAGAGCTGGAGCTTTTCCCATTTTCAATAATGTGATGGACAGGTGATAATAGTCACCTTCTGGCCAGGACGGTGGTGTGAGGCAGGCTCTTACTCTCAAGTTAATGCTTGTACCCATTTGCACCTGGGTAGAGTGGGGAAAGTGTGTGTTATGTGTCTTTCCCAAGGAAGAGAATGTTGGATCTACCATTGATAGGATTCAAACTCAGGGCCTTATGATTTCCAGTCCGACAGCCTAACCCCTTAGCCACCAACGTCACTTTCACCGTTCAGATTGACTTTTTTAGTGTATGGAAGGAGGATTATTACACACACTTCAATGTCACTGCCTCCTTTGTTGATTTCTGACCTCTTGACACACATTGTATTTACTCTTAAAGTATTTTTATTAGTCTCAAGAGCCTCTTCTTATCTATTTTGCCACTGTCTTCCTATTTTTGACCATCTGTCTGAACATTGAGATAGTTCACAGAATGTCTTCTGTCTTGTAGTTTCCGTTTAACAAATTTCTCCTTTTCATCTAACACATTGCACATTCATGAAATGAAGCAAGTTACTGAGACAGTTTCTGTTTGAAATCATTGCCACAGGTTAGAATTTTGGAATGTATATTGGCTGGTTTTTCAGCTTGAAAGGGATACTTTCTCCCCCTCTTGAAATGATGAAAACTCAAAAATTTGTCTTGCTTACTCTTTCCAGTCATCTTATATAGTTTTAAGCTTTATTTTTAAGTGAAAGGCTTTGTTTTGCTTGCTGGATGTACACACCAGATGATAAAATGAATGTTTTGCCAATTTTTATGTCCTTTGGTTCAATTGTTGCAGTTAATTGTTTTTTAGTTTACATTTCATGACTTTCATTTTGCTGCTTAAAAAAAAGATGACCATTGAATTATTTTGATGCTATAAATTAAAAAATGACCATTATTATTATTATTTCAAATATGTTGTTAAAGAGACACTAAGCAGAGATGATTTCATATGCTATATTACGGTCTCTGTCTGTCTTTGTCTCTGTCTGTCTGTCTCTATTTTTGTCTCTTACTATCCCTCTTTTTTCTCTCCTCCCCTGTCGCTCCCTCTGTCTCTGTCTGTCTGCTATCTGCCCTCTCTCTCTCTTTTCTCTCCTCTCTCTCTCCCTCTCTCCCCTCCCCTTTCTTTTTCTTTCTCTCTCGCTCTCTCTGTGCCTCTCTCTTTCTTTGTCTTTCTCTCTGTCTGTCTGTCTGTCTGCCTCTTTCTCTCTCTCTCTCTCTCTGTCTGTCTCTCTCTCTCTCTCTCTCTCTCTCTCTCTCTCTCTCTCTCTCTCTCTCTCTCTCTCTCTCTCTCTCTCTCTCTCTCTCTCAGCATGATTTAAATATTTATTTTCAATAAAAATTCCAACACACTAATCAAGAAACTCCTGTTCAAGTTCACGTAAGTAGAGAAATGTTGATTTGCTGTTGAATGTGAGCCAACACAGATTATCATTCAGAATGGCTGATAGCTTTGCTAGGTTTTGTTACAAATTCAAGTAACTCTTTCTTGATTGAAGAATCTTCAGGGATTTTGCTTTTCTTAATGATGAGTTAAATTATGTTTATTGAGGTAAAATACATTTGTAGTGTCCAAGGGTATTTTACGCATTTGATTGTCATTAATATAAATCATGTGACTCAAGTCCGTTTCTCCTGAAACTGTACCTGTATCTTTACACCAGTTTCATCTCTCTATCTCAACAGTTCTACACACATTGGACGTACTTGATTGTTTTGATTGACACTTTGTATCAAAGCCTGATGGTCTACTTTATACCTCATTTGGTAAGTTATCAAAGCCTGATGGTCTACTTTATACCTCATTTGGTAAGTTATCAAAGCCTGATGGCCTACTTTATACCTCATTTGGTAAGTTTATGATGGCCTACTTTATACCTCATTTGGTAAGTTATCAAAGCCCGATGGCCTACTTTATACCTCATTTGGTAAGTTATCAAAGCCCGGTGGTCTACTTTGTACCTCATTTGGTAAGTTATCAAAGCCCGGTGGTCTACTTTGTACCTCATTTGGTAAGTTATCAAAGCCCGGTGGTCTACTTTGTACCTCATTTGGTAAGTTATCAAAGCCTGGTGGTCTACTTTGTACCTCATTTGGTAAGTTATCAAAGCCCGGTGGTCTCTACCTCATTTGGTAAGTTATCAAAGCCTGGTGGTCTACTTTGTACCTCATTTGGTAAGTTATCAAAGCCTGGTGGTCTACTTTATACCTCATTTCGTAAGTTATCAAAGCCTTATGGCCTACTTTATACTTCATTTGGTAAGTTATAAGGAAATGTTCAACTGTCAACCAGTTTTGCATTGATAATGCTTGATAAAGGTTATGAGATATTTTGTTTCACAATCATTGGAATGACAATGTATAGGAATATTAGAAAGAAAGACATATTTTTTGGTATCTATGGTATCAATTCATCAAAAGTTTCACACGATGCAAGAGAAAATATACTTTAACACTATATAATGAAAGAGAAAGAAGAAAAGAAAGAGATGAGAAAAAACATTATTGGCAACTGACGTTCGTGAACAGAGGGGTTTTTCTTTATATTATTAAATGAATTTGACAGTGAACGATACAGATCATCTTTCAACATCAAAGGTTCCTTCGTCTCTATTATCTGTTTTCTGTATTTCAAATTTATACAGGCCTATGAACATGAGCACGTTGGATTATGGGAATTCGGCACAACTGTTGATGTGTGTATGATTTTAGTTATTCTGCTTCACATATGCCTTGAGACAAACTCTTGGGTAAGTTTCCTCTCCATGAAGTTGATATTTTGTCATTGTTCCAAGTGAACTTAGAAAGAGAGATAAAAGAAATAATTTTCTAATGACGATTTCTACCATTTTGCTTAATAAATGACAGTTACAGCCAGGGTCATAAATAAAATATATATATATATATATATATATATATATTATATGCAAAAATATTTAAGATAAAAGATAAAATGACTGAAGTTTTGAAGCCAAAAGTTTGTCTACCATCATACAACTTTCATGATAGGCTTTGTTACTTACCCAAATTATACAAAATGGCCATGTGGATGTGAAAATTCAGAAATCATTTTAAAAACAGAAAAAATTCCTTTTGTAATGGTTGGTTCGTGTTTTTAATGCTGTGTTATGGATTCAATCCATGTAACTTTATATTGCATGATATTTAGATAGGAACCCTATACATTCTGAAAAATGTTATTGGTAAGCCAAGCAGTATAGTTGAGTTTGGAAGAGCTGCCCCAAGCCAGCCATGATAAATAAAGAGCAGAACACTGTTGGCAGAGGTGATTAATTTGCGTAAGAGTAGCCACTACAAGGCTTCTTTTACAAACACGTCTGAATTACAACACATTGTTTCTTTCTAGCATCAATAATACAGTGCAATCCCCACTGTATTTGCAGAAGATACCATTTTAATGTATAAAGGGATAGTCAAGACAGTTCACTTCAATAAAAATCCTTTCTCAGTTTGTAACAGAAAGGTCTATTCTTTGCTCCTTGAGATCTGATCTCTCATCTAATTGGACTCTACGAAGAACCACTGAGGATGTGAACATAGCATCAGTTTTCTAAAAAATGATTGGCTGACCAGAGGGGAAAACCAATGAAAGTAGAGACATTTTACGAGCACCCTCATGCAGATAAAAAAAAATGCGCCACAAGGTTGGCAGATGGCCTTCATACAACATGGTTTGTTATGGCAGGATGGAAATGGCTGGCCATCACGCCACAGGTGTCAAAGTGTGACATTTAATTCTCTTGCATAACATTGTGTCTAAAAATAGATCTTTTTTTTCTCTCACCACACAGGTTTTGGCTACAATGGGCTGCCATTGTCTTCAGCTTTGTTGTGTTTTGGAGTTTCTTGCTCATCACCAATGCCATATTCTTCACATTTGATCATCCATCCAATCCCTATTGGGTCATGGAGAACACCATCTCGTCAGCTATTCACTCTCTTGTAGTTATTATTACCTGTTTTCTGGCTCTTTTACCGAGGTAAGTTTATATGCCATCAAAGTTAAGATGCTCCTTAGCCCACATAAAACAACATCCCGACGGAAACCCAAATTTACGTAGTCTCTCATTTCATCAGTTTGTTTATTAATATTGTTTTCATTTGCTTCTTAAGTGTTTAGCTTGCTTATCTCTTATTTACTTTTTTTTGTATTAATCCCCAAAGGTTGTCTCAGTAGTCGTGAGTTTTTCTCAATTCAATATTTTTGTGGTAAAGTATGCATAATTAAAGTATTTTTTCTTCAAGAGAGCAACAGTTTTCTTTGGTTGAACATACTGAAAATATATCAAATTGACAGGGATTTGAATGAATTGCCAATGGGGTTTTTTTTTCATTCCAAGTCACAGTTTATTGTAATTGGGTGACATTTCAACACTAATCAATGTTTTATTTGATTTTCAGGTTAATTATAAGAATTTTGCAGGTGACTATGTTCCCAGATGAAATTGGCGTTGCCAGACAAAGGGAGAAATATCAAGAGGAGGAGTCTGAATCAGACGAGGTTGAGATCAACCGTGGGCTAGAAGCAGGGAATGGAGGGAGAGTAACCAGTACAACACAAACATCATGACCACGCATTTCATGGGTCATCCTCAGTTCCAGAGCTCTGGCTCAGACAATCAAATTTCTGATTATCAACAACAACCACAACAACCACCGCATCTCTACCAGAAACATTCTCAATCACGTTCCACCTTCATCCCTCACAAAAGGGCTTCGAGCAAAGAGACGTTGGATGAGGAACGGAGGCGGGTCAAGGAGAAGGAGTATCCTGAAGTGCCTTTGTCGGAGCCAACAGTGCGGCTGAGAGGTAGGTCATCTTCTTCCAGTGTGGATGAATCAGTCATCACATGACCCTCTTCAGCCAATTAAATCTCGTTATGTTTTAAGTTTAAAATTATACGGGGAATTGTTGAGTTTGTTACAGATTGTTGTGAATTTTTTAATGCCAAGTTTTATCCTCCACAAGAAGCTCTCTTTTAATTGACTCCATGCAGCATTTTCACCACTGTTTATACACACTCACTCACACACACACACACACATCACATACACACATACCCACTTACTCATATAAGACATTAAGTTATATTCTTTGCTCCTTTATTGCTGTAGATATTTTTTTCCTCTTTTGTTTTGTTTTATCTTGTTTTTTTCAATTGAAAACTGAATGCAAAACTTTTTACGAATTATGTCATTGTACATATTGATTTATTTGTAACTTCTGTCTACTTCTTGAAATTATTTGCAAGTTGCTTTATATATATATATATATATATATATATATATATATATATATATATATATATGTGGTGTCGGTGGCCGAGTGGTTAGGCTGCTGGACTGGGGATCATGAAGTCCGGAGTTCGAATCCTAGTAAAGTCAGGTCCGATGTTGTGTTGCTTGGGAAAGACACTTAATACGCATTTTCCCCACTCTACCCAGGTGCAAATGGGTACAAGCACTAGCTTGGGAGTAAAAATCCTGCGTCAGACTAGTGTCCTGGCCAGGAAGTGATTATTGTCACTTGTTCCGCTTCACGCTATAGAGACCGGGATAAGCTCCGGCTCTATAGACCTTAGAGGCCTTGAAGGAACTTAACATATATATATATATATATATATATATTTATATTTATGTTTGATATCCAAATTTCATGAATGTTAGCTTTGTTTTTGTAGGTATTGATATAATGTTTTTTTCTCTGTATTGAGGCATAATGTGATAAACAAATGATTAACATAAGTACGTTAATTTATTTTTGTTGAGCCATTTCCTCTCATGGTTGTGAAAATGTTTGCTGTGATGGTGTCTAAATGAACACCAACTATTTTTTATAGTAATTTTGAATTTACTACCTTCTTAAAACCATTGTTGCTAATAAAACCACATGACATATTTAAACTTTTTTTGTTAGTAGATTTAAAGCTCAATGTCATAATATTATTGTGATATTGCCTTTGTATATATTTTTATGTATGGTGCAGCTGTTTGTTTTTTGTTGTAATTTTTACAAATCTTTTTCTTGATGAGTGCAGCAATTGAAATACCTATGACTTACTGATAATCCGAGGAAAAGCCTTTTTCCCTCAATGGCCTTATCTGAGATTGCTTCTTCAAATGAACATCTATAACTTACTGATCATTCCAGGAAAAGGCTTTTGCCATTCCAATGGCCTTATTCTATATCACTTCTTCAGACAACAAGAACCTGTCTTGTGTCTCTTAAAGTTATTTCTCTAGAATTTTTCAAAGCGTTTGACTGGGGCTCACTGAAAGTAATGAGAAACAGGGCATTAGGTTTTGTGTATCCTTGCATGTACTAAATTCTATTGGTTTAATATAATTATTTAGGAGTAACGATTAGCTCAGAGGGAAAATTGAGAGAAGAAATCAGCCTAAGAATCCAAAATGCAATGACAATATATAATCATCTAGAAAAAGCATTTATAGGTAAACAAGAATTGTCAACGAAAACCAAAATGACAGTATACAACACAGTTTATTGTCCTACTCTCCTCTATGGCAGTGAAACCTAGACCTTAAACAGTAGGAATACAGTAGAGTACAAGCAGCTGAAATGAAATATCAAAGAAGAATAGGAGGGAAAACTAAAAGAGGCAAAATCAGAAATAGAATTATAAGAGATCAAACCAAAACAGATGGCATAAAAGCTATGATAGAATAAATTAACTCAGATGGTTTTGGCATTTAAGCAGAATGAATGACAAGAGAATAGCTAAATCAGTATACAGTGCTAAAACCAAAGGTAAAAGACCAAAAGGCAGACCTCAGGGAAAGTGGGAAGAAGATATAACATAAAAGAAGCACTAAAGCCCAGAAATGTAACCTTCAAAGAAGGAAACAGAAAATGTCAGGAGAAAGATCATTTTGGGCATCTAAACGCATACGCTGGAAGGTAGATTGGGAATTGATAAAGAAAGAAAGAGAGATATGTAAGTCTGTTTGATTTACTAAACAGCAACTCAGGGAGTGTTTATAATCAGTGGAAACAAGGCCAATGGTGTTTTTTGTTGTTGTTACAACTGGATTGAAGTTAAATTTGCTTTAACGATATTGTCAACCTTTAACGGTGTCATTCAAAATGTTCACTCTGCTGGTTGGAGTGAGTGTTGCCATTTAAACTGGTTTTTCACGCTGGCTTGAATTCATTAAAGAGTAATTTCAAGACAGAACAAAAGGATAATTCATGATAGAAGACAATACATAAAACACGATTATATTTTGTACAGGGATAGGAGGTAGATGTGAAGCTTTTGATGTGTGTGTTTGTGTATGTAAAGGGATATCGTTTCCAGTAATACATAATATTTGTAAACAATGTGTGATATTGACAAAGATAACCCACTCACCCGACACACATCCATATGCACACACACGCACACACCAAAGGTTTCATATCTTCCTCCTCTGTACTTCTAATGTTTTGAGAGAGTATTTTGTTTTGTCGTGTTGTAAAAAAAAAAAAAGATCGTTTCACGTCATTTGACTTAATTTTTTTTCTGTTGTATATATGTCAAACTGCATTCCAGTGTGGAACCTTTCATGGTAATCTTTCAATTCCAAGTGCCTTTCTGGCCATTGCTTACTTTTCAATTGTGTACAAAACTTTATATTCAATGACTGCTATATCTTTGCTACCACTACCACACCTCTATGCTAAGTCAATGATTGAAAGAAGTCATTTAATTTGACTGAGATAAATCAAAACACCACATTTCTCATTTTGTTTTGACATTTTACAGTTTACATTTCTATGCTTTTTGAGAACCATTTCATTATTGTTGTAACGTGGACCATAAATTTTGTAAAGAGTTGGGTTGTTTTTTTTTTGCATTATAGATCTAAGTCAACAGATGTTCATGATATTCTGACTGAATCAGTCTGGTTTAATAAATAATCAAACTAGAAGCAAGGAAATAGAAAATTAGACTAGAATAGTTTTACAATGTTTTGACATATAGCTTGTATTCATTTTCATAAACTGTCTATCCGTTACCGTAGAAAGTTGGTTATTTTTAATCCAGTGCCAAAGCAAATTGTGTATATACAATGTCATAAAGAAAGGTAACACTCATATTTAATGGGCTTTTTACATAGCGTACAATTTGATTTGTCATTATTTATGTCTTCTGATTTGATGATCCAAACCTGACATCTTGATACCAAATTTGATGCATTTAGTGACAGACAATGATGTTTTCGAAAATTTAAATCAAATAACATACGTTGAGAAAAATAATCTTGCAAACATTGTAAAGAAGGAAAAAATATGTTGCAGTTGCGCAAAAGAAAGGAAATATTTATTTTTGTACTTCACATGTTATGATGTGCACCGGCGATAATCATTTAGTATATTTACACACTTTTAATATTTTGAAAGACAATTTTTGGGTAATGAGACATTTAAAATTGTGTTTTATGAAAAGAGGCTAAGTGAAAAACATCATTTTTGGTATAAAAATAACTGGCAATCATTTTGATTTCAGATTGTATAAAAAATTGACTAATCCATCACTGTCCTTCAAGTCAGAATAGGTAACTTATGAGTGTAACCTTTCTTTTGGACATGACTGTATATACATTTGTATTTACACAATCATTCACATTCATGAAATGATCTGCAAATATTACATAATTGCCATAATCCTTTAAGCATTAATTTTTTTCTCTGACTCTGACACATTCCCCAAGACCCTCATTTGAGGCACATGCATGCATATTTGTACATCACGTTATTGTAAGACACTGCTTCCTTTGGTTTGTATTATATTTGATTGATGTGTATAATATACTAGTATGAAATCAATTGTCTCTGTATCTTTGTATTTTTATGTCAGATAAAAGAGAGGAGGGGGATGGAGGGAGGGGGGAGGGAGGGGGGAGGAGGGGGAGGGAGGGGGGGAGAGAGAGAGAGAGAGAGAGAGAGAGAGAGAGAGAGAGAGAGAGAGAGAGAGAGAGAGAGAGAGAGAGAGAGAGAGAGAGAGAGAGAGAGAGAGGGGGACAGACAGACAGACAGCTTGCTTGCTTGTGTAATTGAAACAGACCTTATCTACATTGAATTGTAATCTCAGGGTTTTAATAGATGATATTATCACTATTATATTGTGAATAAACTTCCACATCATATGGCTATCTCAGGGATCACAAGGTAAAAAAAGAAAACAGCGTAGAGATATTACCTCCCTCCTCTCAATCAGCTTAAGGGGAGGAGCGGGTTCTGAAAGCCATTTTGAAAACCCATAGAGCAAGCCAACTAGGACCTCGATTTTTGAGTTCTACACATCTAAATTAAGGGAGAAAATATGAGAAACTGAAATTTTTTGGGTGTTGCCATGGCAACGCCACCATATTGGATTTATATAACATGCATTTTCAAAATGTAAAAATGTGCATCAATTATTTTGGGATGTATCTCAAAATTGCTACATTCCTTCATTTACATCTATAAAACAAAAGGATGCATGGGTTTGACGAATCTATCAAACTTTTAGTTTTATGGTGTGTTGAAAGTTGCATATAAAATGTTTACAATTTACAGCAATTTAATTCATTTTTGGAAAGTATACAAAATAACATCTGACGCATGCACACTTTTATTCCATGCATCAACAGCAAGGTTTGTGCCAAATTTCAAGTCAATCAGATAAAAAATGCGAGCTAAGTTAGAAAAGAACGTTCCAAAAATGACATTTTGAGATATTTGTATTTTTCTCTTATTTTCTGTTATTTGAATACATTTTTCTCCCATAAACCTTAGGAAAGAGCAGGATAATACTTTGAATCATCATAAAACCTTGAGAGGCTCTCAACTACTTCTTATTGATACTGTTTCAAATGCACCAGCACCTTTTTAATCATTTTGAGATGGTGCCTTTTGATAATACGTGCGCGGAATATGTTCTGTAACTTCCGGCCGATCTAAGGCAATATCCATAATAGATCCTCAAATAAGGTTGTTTTGGGTAGTGTTCATTGTGGCGATCAAAATGAGTACCAGCTTGCTATACTTTAGATAATATTTCTGGTTTTTATTGTATAATAGCAGTGTTGAAAGATAGGCCTGTATTAGTTTTATTTAGATTTTTTGTCCTTAAAAAAAAAGAAATTGTTGCTGCTGATGTGAAGATCTTTTAATTGTGTGATTCATGTATGTTTAAGTGATTAGCAACAGAGTTACAGGGTTTGATCATTCGTACATTCTGATCATTCCGTACATTCAACCATTTATATTGGTCTTTGATCTAACATACATTAACATTGTTGTGGTAGGTTTATAGTTTTTATATTTGACCTAATTGCAGACTTATGTGCTTTGCAATTTTCACCATCAAATTAAATTTTTGTTTGTTTATCTCCTCCTATGGCCTTTTTCCCTAATCCACTTTCCCCTCAGTCTTATCATTTTTCATTTTATTGTTACATTTTTGCTTTTTGTGGAATATTTCATTGTTTTCATTTCACTAAACGCTTTTCTCTCATGCCTTTTACTTTAAGCACCTGCATATCTTTAAAAAACCCAACTAATGTTCTTTTTTTAAAAATTTTGAAGTGATTGATTCTTGAGTTCACTAAAAAAATTTGTTGGTATGTGAAACATTTCTTTAATGTAAAAAATCTTAGGTACAGTAATTTTATTAATGATAATACACATATCGATCAGAAGAAAAAAACAATGACATTAACGACAAAGAAAAGACTACTATTTGTGACATATGAAATTTGAGGTTGAGAAATGTTTTGCACAGCCAATTTTTAAGAGTCTCGGAATAGATTTTCTGAGTAAAGGTCTGCAGCACCATCTATGGCCAGTTTCTTAAGTATTATTTGTCCTATCAAGAACTTATTTTTAAGAAATGTTGGAGTGTCATTGCAGATTAAGTCAAGCAAGTAAAAAGAGATTTGTTACACCCATGGCATCTCAAGTACCTAGAGTATTGGTATATAGATTATTCACCTCAGATTACAGTAATATTAATATAGTTTGAATAATAGTTGTACTCATCATGTGGACATTCTACATATTTCAAAGTAGGAAAGTTTGTCCAAATCAAGTTTTAGAAGTATAAAATTGATTTTGATTGTATTTCTCGTATGAAGTCTTTAGACAAATCTCTCGATACTTGTGAACTTGTATTTAAACAAATGTGTACATCATTCAAGCAGGAATTGGGATCCTCTAAAGTCAGGCTGCATTGTTTGAAAATGGCTATTGATTGTATCTTTATGACCATTGATAAAAGATCTAAACTATAATATTGCATTATTTCATTAATTAATATTTAAAGAGGCCATCATTGTATATCTCTTATCTTTAAATATAAATATATTCCTTTCATCACAATGTGGAAAAGAAATGTAAAACAAAAAGGAAACCAATTAAGTTTGATCATGGTATGTTATCCTTTGCTTTATTTGCCTGTATCAAGAAATGATTAAAGACTAAAAGATTGAAAATAATCTGACCAAAAATAATAACTAATAACCTCCTATAAAGTTGATTATATGTTTTAAAGCTTTTCTAAATAATGGGTTTCTATTCTAAACTTTGATAATTATGATTGTTTTATGATCATTTTCTTAAAGCTTGTTAAATTTTTAAAGTTTTTTTAGAGGTCAACTACAACTACTGCTGTTACAGTACATTTGCTGAATAACCCCCCCCCCCCCCCCCCCCCCCCATCCCCACAAATCCAACCCAGAACAAAAGCAAAACAATGACTTGAATGACTCCCCAAAAACAAAACAAAAGCTCAAAACAAACCCCCAAAAAAGAATATATTTTAAAACAAATTGTTTCCACCATCTTACAAATAGGATGCCCTTGGATTTAATGCTTTGTTCTTTAATCAGTTGTTTTGACAATTTAAAAAAAAGAAATCTTTTTAATATTATTAGATTTATGTATTTTTAAAATGTAATCTTACATACCACAATTAACACTTACAAGATACAGTAAGATCTTGTTTTAAATTTGTTCCCAGATTAGGTTTTCATGAGTGTTTGACACTGTACGATTTATAAAAAACCCATTCCAATAAATGTCTCAAACCGTCTAGATTTTTAGTCGTTCCTTATTATATTGATTTATGAGTTCACACAAAGTGTATTATTGATTTTTTTAATATGTATTATTTATTTATCTCCTCTACTGCTGAAGCAAACTTGTCTCAATGCATGTCCAATGTTATATAAAATAAAGGTCCTTATAGCATATAGTGCAAGAAAAGGTAATTTTTTTCACATTTATTTATACATTTTAAAATCACTGACCCGAGTGCAAGGAATTAAATGATATTTAATGGTTGTTATATTTCAAAGAAATATCAAACAAAAATGACCTTATCACGAGACTTTCATATGATTGATAGCATCCAACATGGTGGATGCTTGAAACTTTTTTCTGTGTAGTCTCCTGCTAACTATGGGTTCAAAATTTCATGTATAAAACCTCTGTTTGCTTTGCTGATAAAAGATTGAATGAGTACAGCAGTACATGTATTATCATTAGGTTTTATATATACTATACATAGTTTTCATTTTCATGAGGTTTTTTTGTTGGGACATTTAAAGAGAGAAAAAAAATTATGTTTAGCTTAAAAACTAAAAGTTCATCACTACTGTCTTTTATCATTGGTAAAATACCAGCAGATGATTGAGGGTTTATTATGAGAATTCTAAGATTACCAATTTATTTTTAATATAAACATGTATGTATTTTTAAAAATATTTTGTAGCTTGCTGAGTTCTGGTTTAAGTAATTGCTAGTGTGTGTTTGTTTTGCTAATACTATTTCTCTAATCAAGCAGTTGCTTATTTTGTTTAACAGGTTTAATTAGCCTTAACTTGTGATTATTTTATATGAATATTACTCCTGTAATGATGTGACCCTTAAGGAGCAGGGCGGATTCTGAAAGTGATTTTTTTAAATTGAAGAGATGTACAATTTTAAGCTTCATAAATGAGTGCAGCATGACAAAATATAGTGGGAAAAAATGTTAGTCATTTTAAAAATTTTGAGTTGCCATGGAAACGACCATCTTGACTTTTTGGTGGAAAAATTGGTAATTTTCAAAAGCTAAATAGTTCTAGTTTCATTTTAGAGGTTTATTTGCACATAGAAACTTCGATCAAATGTCCTGAAACTCTCTTGTCGATTTTTTGATACCTGGAATAGTTTGGTTTGTGACAAATTTAAAAAAAAAAGGTTTAGAAGGAAACTGATTTATCTAAATTTTCTGCCAAAAATCAAGAATTTCTCAGAAAGTATGAAAATTATAAAAAATCCAAAAAGGCTTTCAACTACATATTGTCGACCCTGTTTCAACTGGCCCGGCTCCCTTATACTCATGTCAGGCAGCACGTTTCGATAACAGGTACGCAGAATATGTCACTGTCACATAATTTCCCGACGATCCAAGGTAATATTGAGGAAAGTTTGTTTTCACTCCAAATACAATATTGATTGGAAAGAAAGTCTTGTAGTATTATGAAATCAAAAGTAACACTTTTAACAGTCTTGCTGGATTTGATCAGTACAATATGGAACATTAAAATTGTCATCTTAAGAATATATATCAAACTCTGTTGTACTTTTTTTCTGAATTGAATATATAACTTTTTGTACAGTTAAGTACTAAAATAAAGTTGTTACATCAATATATCAGGGCATGTCAATTTACTTCACGTTTTGTGTGTCAATTTCATGAACAATTTGTCGGCATCTGAAATCATTATTCGTATAATGTTAAAATGCAAATATTTAATTTCATCACTGCAGACTGCTCATTCTTCCATTGCTTCAACAATTGATAAAACAATTGAAATAGACACATTAAACTCAAGTACCAGTGGCGGTATTAAGAAACAATTTACTGCTGCAGTGTCGATACATTTACTATATCATGTATACGAAGTAACATTAATTGTGCCAGTCTTCAAGTAAAGCTTGCAGTTGTGTTAACTCCTTACCTTTATTGAACACTGCTATCTTGAGTTTCTCAAGAAGATACAAAGCTTGTCCTTAAGTCATACTTTGTTGTCCATTTTATGCTAATTTGTCAGAGGCACACAAAGAAGCATGATGCCAGGCTCATGAAAAAAAACTATCACTATCAATAGTACTATCATATCTCATTTTCTCATACTGATCTCTTCAGTCCCAATTTTTTTGCCATGGTTCAACTTAGTTCAAGGTCAATATCTGTCTTTCTAGCAGTCATAGTAGCAGTAGCAATTACACCTAGTGGGCGGTTGTCAGGTGTTGCTGGTAGTGATAGGTTCTACTTCTTTTCTTTCACCCTTTCACATGTTTTCATCTTGCTGTTCCAAATTCACCTTGTGATCACTACATATGGTGGATGTGATGACAAACAGTGAGGCAAGGAATGGATAGAAAAATGTTGCCCACCATGGGGATCGATGGGTGCCGATGCATACGTCACGAGTTCAATTCCCATTGTGGCAAAGATGTTTTCTGTCTATAAGTATTAGTATTCCTTGTATTTGTCTCATCTTTGCTTCTAAATGGGTCTTTAATATTATTTAATGTCATATCCTTCATGGTGAAGGTGGAAATTTAAATTTAAAAAATAGCAGTAACACATATTTAAGTGTCAAGAAATAAGTGTTTAAGACATTTCTGTAGTGTTATATCAGTGACACTGTGCACATGCATACAAAAGCACAATGTTTTTGTGAAGAAAGACGACTTTTTTCTTTTTCGTCTTTTTCATACATTATTATAGTGTGTATTTTTATCAGCTTTCAGATTTTGAAGCCGTAGACCTATAAAATGAATATGATCACAGTTGATTGTTTTTGAACAGGTTTCCTCAACTTTTCGTGCTCAAATTTTCTCTGATGTAAAGGGTATTGAGTTGGGTTGTTCTTTTTAAAATATGATATTGTAGAAAGTTTTCTTCTTTTCCTTGTTCTTTTATTTCCCCAGGGTTTTTATTTGGACCTTCAATGTAAAACGAAAAACAAGTCCCTTTCAGGGGAGGGGTGGGGGGGGGGGGTCTGGCTAGGGTATTGTAAAAGAATAGGCAGCTATTTCATCTCACCCTTGATTGTACAGTACAGGTCCACAAGAAATCTTGTTTAGCTCTTCTATCTTTTCAATGATTTTCATGATTCTATTTGTCCATAAATGATTGTAAGCTTTCACTTTCAGTTTTCAGCTTCTGACTGTTAATGATTTCCTCCATGACAAGTTAATTGTTAATGACTAGCATTTTAATATGATTTTGTTGTTATCTTTTGTTTTTTGTTGGTTGTTCTACCTTATACTATACTGATATAACATACAATATTACCGTATATGAAATCTGTCCTTTTCGCTTAGTGATTCAGATTTTTAAACTTAATCTTGTGAATAAAGAGACAACTCTATGCATGAACATGTTTTTTGTGTTTCTCAGTTCAGATAATTCTGAAAATAAGTTACTACTATTTTTTTCCATCTCTTCCACTAAAAACTGATTTTTAGATTTATTAAAAAACGTAGGAAGATAATTAATAATGTTTCGTACCGTTCTATTGTTCAGTGAAGACACGTTGACCAGTACGCTCGCTGTGATAATGGGCAGACTGTGATTGAATAACAGCTCAAGCGGGCCATTCTCTTCATGCACATCATCCTACTCGGCCCAAACGTAGGTCGCCCTTACAAGTTTCATCCCTCATCCCCATGCATATCTCCCAAATTTTAAAGATCAGCGGAATGATTGATAGGTTAGGCTCATATGTTGGTGGCCCTTCCATCCTTCATGCCCACCCATAGCTCCGTAATTTTATTGGCCTATAGGGTGAGCGTAAAATATGCAAATTCCCCACTTGTTAAATTTTTGATAACACACCTCATCACACTATTAAAGTTTTTCCTGGACGCTAGTCTGACACTGACACAGATTTTACTCCCAAGCTAGTGCTTGTAAGTTGTACCCATGTGTATCTGGGTTGAGTGGGGAAAATGCTGGTTACATGTCTTTTTCCAATAAACACAGTCCAGCAGCCTAACTACTTGGCCACCAACACCACTCATGTCTCTCAAAACTCAGCAGGAAAAAGAATAATACTAAGAGCATTTCAGCGAGTGTTTGCTGTTTTATCAAAATGAA
The DNA here is from genome assembly GCA_037039925.1 of Doris montereyensis. Taxonomy (NCBI): domain Eukaryota; kingdom Metazoa; phylum Mollusca; class Gastropoda; order Nudibranchia; family Dorididae; genus Doris; species Doris montereyensis. The sequence continues at coordinate 207,814 of JAXRKP010000418.1, forward strand.
AGTGATCCAGCTATCAAGCATGGACATTTATAGTAGTAATTATAGTAAACAGGATTAAAGGCTGATTTGGTATAAATTGTAGTAAATCTTGGATTGCTAGTTTTGTTAAACTTCTCTAAAACTAAAAACAAAGTTGAACTCCCTCCTAATGAACCATTATGAACCAGGACTGGCTTCAAATTACATTAAATCAACATAATATTCAAAAACGGATCAATTCATAAGAATAACAAGTAATCCAGCAGCTATGTGAAATCAGGACAGACCCCAAGAGACCTAGGGAGGGAGGCAGACAAATATGTCAACAAGCATGGAAGTCAAAACAGGTGCCAGACGACTGGAAACGGTAGTACCAGTACACAAGAAAGGATCAACTATGGAATGCTGTAACTACAGAGGAATATCACTACTAGTACTAAGCGTACCAGGAAAAGTGTACTTCAGGATACTAGAAATGAGACTAAGCAAAAGAGAAGAAGATTAGATTGAAGAACATCAGACTGGATTTAGACCAGGAAGAAGTGTACAAGACCACATATTTACAATTAGACAAATAAAGAAAAATTCCTAAGAGAAACATTGACTTGCACCTGTGTTTTATGGACTTAGAAAAATTATTTGACACTGAGAAGGACCAACTATGGCATTCTTTAAAAGAACACAATGTAGAGCAAAATTTAATAGAAACTATTAAAAGTTTTTACAATAAACCAAAATGTGCAGTAAGTGTAGCTGAAACTTATCTGAAGAATTTGATGTAGATATAGGAGTAAAACAGAGCTGTATCCTAAGTCATCTTCTGTTTATCACATTTAAAGTCGCAAAATCGTCACCGAAGGTGAAGAAAATGTATCAATGCTTTCATTTGCTGATGATTTAGTTCTGTATGGAAAATCAGAAAGTGACCGTCATTATACTATCAACATGCTGGCTGAATACTAAAATTAATAAAAGAGCAATGAGAGTAAATGCAAAGAAAACAAAATCAATGCTAGTAACTAGAGAAACTAAAACAAAATTCAAACCTGGGCAGGGAGAAGTAAGAACCAGTTCAAAACTACAATTACCTAGGAGTAATAATTAACTCAAGGAAAACTAGGAATAGGAATTATTAAATAACCACCTAGGAAAGGCAATTTATAGGTAAACAAGAATTGTTAACAAAAACCAAAATGGCAGTACACAACACAGTGTATTGTCCTACTCTCCTCTATGGCAGTGACACCTGGACCTTAGACAGCAGGGAATACAGAAGAGTACAAGCAGCTGAATTGAAACAGACAAAAATTAAAAAGGACAACAATAAGAGATCAAACAAAAACAGATGGCATAAAAACTAAGATGGAAATAAATCAAATCAGATAGTAGGAACATGTAAACAGGATGAACTCAAGGTAAAAAACCAAGGGTAGACCTCAGATAAAGTGAAAAGAAGCTAAAAAGAAATTTAACTTTCACTGAAGGAAACAGAAAATGTCAGAATAGCGCAGGCTCGAGAAAGATCATTTTGGGCATCTAAATCCCTACACTGGAAGGAAGAAGGGGAACTGATAAGGAAAGAAAGAAATGTTCGATAACGTGAGACAACCTTCTTTATTTTACATGTCCACTTAATGGAAGAAGTTTGGTAATTACGATACACAATTATAAACTAACACAATTTCATACTTCGTAATGAAAACATCTGACAATATTGATAACAAGTGCAACGAGAATCATGAGATAAAATGCTTTATTAACCTGAAATTGTAGAATTAAAAAAAAGAATCATTGATGTTCTCTGGTCATGACTTTTAATTATTCTTTAACTGAAAAAGAAAAGTCCATCAGTAAATTATCTGATGGTTTGTAAATGGGCAGGGAAAGAAAAAGAGAAATAAGAAATAAAGGGATTTTCTCCAAACCATGTTGAACATACTATTTTGCTCACATTACTACAATATAAATACCGGGTATTTGATTTTATGCTGAAAATACTACTACCTTTGAAGTTGGAAAAATTACCTTTGAAGTTGGAAGAATTTTTACATTATTTTGTATTTTCGTGTAAGAACAAATAAATGGAAATAATAGTTTTCTGCAGATATTAAATTTAATGCTAAACTGCCCCCAAAATTGTAAAGATAAGGAATATCTCTCTCACTTTTACTGAAATCGAAAAAATTCAACCCCGCAAAGGTAATACATACGGCAAAGTGAAGGTTATGCCACTTACAACAAAACAGCCTACAACTATTTTTCTTTCCTTGAGTAATGTGACATCATCATTCAAATTGTGCAGTTCACAAAATGGATAATTTTGGCTGGAAAAAGAGAGGTCACATACCATAACTTATAAAAACAATCAGTAAGTCACATAATACAAAATAGTGTATTACATTTTCATATCACATCCACTCAATACTCATGATTTTTTTTATCCCCCTCCCCCCCTCCCTTTCACAAAGAACAAAACAACCCATACCAACAAACCTCCTGCATACACACAAGCACACATCAAATGGGAATCATATCCCAGTACAATACATGTCACATGTAAAAGCAGAAATATTTTAATCTCATCATAATTAGTGACAAAACTGCACATCGCTCTTTTTCATCAATGATCACCAATACCTTTAGCATGTCACAAGCTAAAGTCTGACATTGACAATAGACACCTGCTTTTCCCTGTGCATTATGTGAGTGGATCACATCTTTCAAACACACATCTCAACTTAATCTCTATTCAGGCACAGACTGTTTCTTACTTCACACAGTGTAACAGAGATCAAAATGTATTTAAATAAATAAATTTCACAAGTATTAGTATTGATTGTGCCAATCCTGGGCAGAATAGAAAAATTGTCAAAGCAAAAACAGGGGGAAAAATTAAATCAAGGTGAACACAACTTGGGTCATCAAAACACTTATAATATACTGTGTTTGATATTATAATATAAGTAATCAAAGATTGCAAGGATAGGGAAAATGAAACTTAGCGGTACCTTGGACAAACCAAGGCTCATGAAAAGTGACAAAGTGAAAGGCTTCTAGTAAGTGTATAAAGTAGACATAGAAAAAGAGTACATTTCAATATGAAAGCAAAGATCATAAGATAAAAAACATACACATAAAGAATTGAAAGTATAGGAAAAAAATATTTTCTATGGAGGCATTTTTGAAGATAAGAAAAGTCAACCAAAGGCCAAGAATCAAGAAAATCAAAAAGTAATGGCTATCAATACAAAGAGGACGTTACAAAAGCAGATTATCTCCTTGATGGTGCAGACGCATTTCTCCAGCTTTGAAGGTTAAAAACGAGCTGTGGAAAGAGAATGATGGGAGGAGAGGCTGCTTATTCACATTATGTGCACCAAACTCATCCCAAATGTCAATAAAAGCGAGATAAAATAAAAAAAATAAAAATTGTTGCTATTCTCTTTGGAAAATGATTTTTGTTGTTTGTTTCCAGTTTCATTTTGTTTTTGTTTCGTTGTCAATTTATTCTGCGTGCTTTGTTTCACCCTTTCTTTATTGGTAGAGAACTAAGATGCATTAAAAAAAAACAACTATATAAAACAATCAGTAATGATAGATTGTCAAATTCTGGTATAATTTTGTCTCAAAAATAGTGCACATTCACTTTGAGAAAAAAGAAAAATGCATTTCAAACCAATGTTATTTACTATATGAGTATGTTAATGTTTGTCACACATACCTGATGCATAAGCAAGAATGTATCTTTGTTAAGGTAAATTTTTATCAAATGAGATAACAACTCAAGGAACAAATGAATGAAACATTTATAGGTACTATAAAGCATGACGAACATTTTTCTTCTTCTGTGAACTCAAATGAATAGTTGTGTTTATCAATAAAACGATGATAAATATGTTGTGACAACCACAAACACATTTTGGTAACTCAAGCTCCCACAGGCAAGATAAGAACGAAAGAAAACAGAAAATAAGACATTCTTACTAAGGAGACCAAAGGGAGATCAACGGCTTTGAAAGAGTGCCATGACATGCACTGTTGACTGCAAACATACAGGCACTTCTTCTTCTTCTGCATAAATGCATGTAATGTCTGCTCTAATGTGAAAAGTTAAGAACACAGTACATTTTTAAAGATCATACAAAGTGACATCTATATCATCTTCTTCTCTCATGTATTTCCCTTAATTTTCTTTTTCCTCCCTCTCTCCTCTCTTCCCTGTATAAAAAGTTTTCTTTTAATAATTAACTCTTAGACAATGAAATCAGTTTCACAGCATTAACACATAGCTGCCAACCTTTTAAGATCGAAAAACAGACTGACCGCGTAAACTAATGTTGCCATGCACGACGGCCCATAGCATTCCTGAAAACATTGATAATTCATACTGATTGGCAGCTATGTTAACATATTAAAGTATGTTTATCTCCAAATCAAAACCTTGTACATGTTTATTTTGTACACAAGCATACTGATATTTCCATTTTCATTTGCATTCGATCTGCAGTTGAAAAGCAAAAACATGTAATTCTAGGAAGAATGCAGGTTTCTAGATGTCATGAAATGGATTGGGGACACCTTTTATTAAGTTGATGATGATAGGGTAAAAACACTTCTCAGAAACATGTACTGGACATTGGTCATGTAACAACATATAGGAAGCAAAATTTCACAGTAAATATTTGTCACAGACTGAGTCAATATAGGATTAGCAATGCAAGGAAAAGACAACATGACTACGTGACATATACAAAGTATTCATTATCATGGGCAGAGTATCATTTTCAAAAGTGTTCTTCTAAACTTTGGAATGGAATGATAGAACATGATAACATCACATTTCATACAAACGGTGACATAAATATTCAAAATGTGTCAATCATGTATAAATGTATATCGTATGCCACAGGCAAATCATAGAGAGAAGAAATTGGATTATAAAAAGAAGTATATCACAACAGGGACCCCCCCCCTTCACCCCGAGCATGAATCAGAGCATATTCTATTTTTAATAGGTTCACAAAAAAATGTGCAAAAGAAAAAGAGATGTTAAAAAAGAAGGAAAAAAGGAACGTTTTGGAAGCAAAAGAGTGTGAGACAGATATTAATGAAATCAAACAAGTTTATAAGAAGGCTTCAAAACTATGACTTGAACCTTTAATAAATTCCATGCTACTTATTAAATGCATTTCTGACAAAGCTTCATCCCTTTCAAGAGTCCTATATCAATAGAAATTCTATCATCGATATCTTTACAGAAAAGAATTAAACTTACCAATTAATATGACAATACAAAAAAGAAAGGCAAGACGTATGAACAAAATGTGACGGGGGAAAAACATAGGAGGCATAAAGAAAGTAAATAAATAAAGGGAAAAAATTACAAAGTAGAGGTAGGTGCAAAAATCACATTAGTTATTTTGCTGTGTATGGGTCCCATTACCAGAAAGGAAGATATAGGCTGAAAGTTCTCATTTGGTGTCAGTCTGAATGCTTAAGATTTAATAATTAAAGAATAATGATTGGTGCTTTATTATAGAATTAAGTACCTCATTCTTCTGGTAGACATTGACAATAACATAACATTACTTTTAATCTCTTGACTGTGATACATCAATTTCATTGTCAGCAATTGAACAAAGGCAATTTGTTGTCTATACAAAGGATCCCTTCACCACAAGAAAAAATACAAGAGAACAAGACATGGAACTATTGATACAATGACAATGGACATGACTTAACATTCAACAAAATGAGCAATGTGTCTGTCAAAATTTTAATTTTTTATCACCGAATGAGATTTGCTCTATATTGAATTCAACATAAGCCATTGACTTTTGTTATAATTTGAACCCCCCCCCCCCCCCCCCCACCATCCCCAAAAGTTTCTTTTCAAATATAAGAGAGAATGCCTTACACAAGTGTGTAAATGGTCTGCTGAAAGTGAGAAACAACTGAGAGAAAAAAGCATTTTGTAAAAATTAGCAAGAAGTCTTCTTCTATTACTGGTCTTCTTTTATCTGTTGAAAGTCCAGTTTAATTGCCCATTTTCGTTTCAATTTTTTCTTTCTCTATACTGTCCTCTCTTTTACTGAGTAGCTACTGAGGGCATGATAAGACCTTGCTGTTGAAAGGCTGGTGAAGGAAAGTTGGTTGAGGGGTAGGCAGGACTAACCATGTACATCACAGCTCCTGGGGAGGATTGGTAGGGGGACCTGTGGGAGTAGATGGATAGACATACATATACTGGTTACCAGAATTAGTGGGATAAGACACACATGCATTTGACGAAGGAACTGAAGGAACATGCATGGTAGAAGGCGGGATACTAGAAGAAGATGGTGGGGCTTGAGAAGCAAGACCTATCATGTGATTACTAGATACAGCATGCTGGTTACTAGAAATGTTTGGATGGCTAAGAGCAGGATATGGATTAGCTGACATTGGTACAAGGCATGCATTGTGAGGTGGGGCTGTATGATTAGCAATAGGGGTAGATAAAGAATTAACTGTAGAATGAGATGCAGATTTAGGCATGGCTACATTGGTGGGTGGAATGTTCAAGCTGAGAGGTTTACTAGGCACATTCTTTTTCATACCTGTCTTGGCGCTGAGAGGACTGGGGCAAGGAGCTGAATTGACAGGAAAAGCTGGTTTGAGTTGAGTTACAGTAGGCAGATAGTTTACGGGGGATGTGTCAACGGATGGGGGAGGTACAGATGATGGAGGGGGAAAGGGAGGAGGCATTGATAATGGCTGGGCATGAGGCAGAGTTTGAGAGGATGGTGTACATGCTGGTGATGACTGAAGGTTCTGAGGGAATGAAGAAGCAGTGGAAGCAGCCGAATACATAATGATGGTAGGACATGGCTGAGTTGAGTTTGACGGGGACTGGTTCAGCATTTGAGGAGGAGGCACAAACATGGGTGCAGGCTGTAGAGAAGCATTACTGGCGTGGCCACCGGGGAATCCGGAAATAGGGCAAACAGAGTTATCATCTGGTATATAGGAAATAGTGCTACAATCTCCATTTTGGTTGGGTATAAAGCAGCTGGCGTTGGCATTCAGACTCTGAGTTTGTTGTGGCTGTGAACCATCAGGTGTGTGAAAGTAGACAATGTCATAAGAAGGCTGCTGAACCTGTGCAGGTTGCTGCATGTAGATTGGTTGGCCCTCAACGAGCTTTTGCGGCACTTGTCTCGGCCAAGAGCATTTGGAAACGTAGAGGTATCTCCTTAATAGGTTTTATCAGTTTGTGGTTGCCGTACATGTAATAACGACGTTTGCCTTTGGGTTTGCCATTTTCGGTGACAGCTGAGCCAACTTCTCCTGGATTAGAGGTTGCGTCTGATGCCACAAATTCAGCCTCTGTTCCGTTTATAGGGGAGAGGTCTGCACACTCACTGGGACATCCACTGTCACCATCACTGCCGACATCCATGTGGTCACTCCCACTGTCTTCCCCTTCCACAGATTTTTCCTTCTCTTTATTTTCATCCTCTCTCTTGCCCCTTTTCTGAGCTTTATTTTCTGATTGCTCACTCTGACAATTTCCCCCTCCTGAGTTATTATTCTCATAAAGTTTGTGTGGTAAAACGGAAATTTTCCCCTCTTCATTCATTTTTGAACACTTGTCATTCCCTTTCCCACCAACGGTGGTTTTGGAGTTACCACTGTAGACAGACTTTGACTGGCTCTCACCACTACTTATTGAAGTTTGGACACTTTGAGCATCACTTGCTACATAGGCCACTGAAGTGTCTGTGTGAATCCCTGTTGACACGGAGGAGTAGCTGTTGGTGATGTCTGGAATGGTTGAAGTCGGAGCAACTACTTCTGGGATGTCTGGAGGAATGTACATAAGTCCTGGACCATAACTTGGTGAAGGATGTTGTCCGCACGATGATAATCGATAGTACTGTAATAAATAAAGAAAAAAAGTAATTATATACTTCAGGTAAAACTTCTCAAGAGCTGATTTAAACAAGTTGTAAATATTACTAGATTAACTTTCTAAAAAAAATATTACAAGACCATCCAGAATGGAAAAATTGCAATTCAACCTATGGTAAGGCATTTCAATTTCATTCAATCTCTTATTCAATTATCCTTTGCTAAGTCCAGCTGTTCATACAGTACTTAGACCTACATGCAATTGCAATTTGTAATTCTACACAAACAAAACCACATGACAATTGTTTCCACGGTTTGTTTCAATGTTACTTCAGTACTCCTCCATCAACATTCCCATTTTAATCAATGTAACTCCTTAAATCAACATTCAATATGCCCTGGAACAGAAAATTAATGAGGGTGGATGAATGGGCGTAGGGGAGGGATGGTAAATTAAAAAATCTTTTTGTTTGATTACTTTTCTCTACTCTCCTTACCCCTTCTCACTCTCTTTAACTGCTATCACAATGTTTTACTCCATCATTCATCTTGTTGACTTCCAAGGCCATCCCTGTGTGTGCGTGAGTGTGTGGTATCTTTCTGTATGTCTGTCTGTCTGTCTGCCTCTCTCTTCCTCCTTACATGCATTCTTATTCTAACTTCATTTCTAACTTTTTCCTTTGATTGTCTCTTTCTATTTTTCCTCCCTCATGCCTCTCGCCCTCTCCTGTATCTTCACCACTCCAACTCCTCTTTTCCTCTACAACAACCATCTTTGTTAAACATAATCTACTTGTGGTGGAAAAATATCAATAATACAAGTAACTTAAGGTCCGCCATGAGTGGATTTGTCCATATGAATAAACAGTCATTCTGAATGGTTTTGACACCTGTCTGAAATCTCATTGTGCAGGTGAACTAATATACTACCATACTTTATCTCGATCAAGAAACTTTCATCCCTGACAACTCGAGAGAGTAACCTCTTATAATAAGTATATTCTTCAATCCTTCATATGAACAGAAAAAGGATATCGCTGGTAAAATGTTGCAGGACTTGCTCGTTGCGTTGGCCATAAAATTTATAGACAATCTCTGCCATCAAAAAGTGTCTTGTCTCTTATGTGCCTTTTGATTTGCTCTCAGGTCCAACCGTCTCCTCTTCCTGCAGCTTTCGTTCTTTTTCATGAGCTTCACCACTCTTTTTGAATTGGCCCCTCTTTCCTTATATTCTATTTAATTTCATGTCTGTTGTTTTTTCTGTTTGTTTTACTTCTCTAATTCTTTTATTACACCAATTGGACACTAATCACTGTCCAACCTATCTTCAACAACTATTGATTTAGCGCTCGTTTTGTTTGGCCAGAAATCTTATTTGTATTCTACTCAAGCCTTTTATTGGAATGTAGTGGAAATTGCACTAATAGGTTTCATTTTCTCTATTTTAAAAAATCTAAAAGGAGTAAACACAAACATTCTGTCATGCCATAAAGATTCATTTGTACAACAGCATTGAAGAAATTTTGTTGCCTTCATTAGCCACTATTGTATATATCTTCTTGAGGCGTCTTAGCAAAATTGTAGTGTTATGCATTTGTAATCAAGATGGCACTGGTTCAAACCCTTGGCTAGCCCAGGTATTTTTTCATGATAATTTATGCTAACGAAAGGTACTTCAGCACTGCTTTCCTCACTCGACTCAGATGTGAATGAGTGCCCAGCTATAGGTAGCGAAAAGTCTTGTAAGTGTGTTCATATCAAGCGCCAAACTGGTTGCTGTAATGTATGGGGGATACAAACATCTGACCCATCAGGGTGATCCTCCTCCTCTAGCTTGACCCTGGTAAGTCCTTGCATAACAAACTGTCTAACAGTAACCATCTGGATTTTGAGCCATCTTGTCAGAGTCCACCACAGTCATAACCTTCCAGTTCCTAATGTTGCCGGTCCAGCATCCTGTTGGTCTGCCTCTACCCCTCTTTCCATTTATTATTGATTCAGTAATATGTTTCTTTCTAGGCTTTCGTGTCTCTGTATGTGGCCGAAATGTTTCAGTTTTCTGTGTAGTACCCCTAATCTTTCTAGAATTGTATTTTTTTCCTTTTGGCAGTCACCTTTCTGTAGCATTTACACTCTTCTTCGTCTAAACGTCTGTTTAGTGATTGTCCATCCTTTACACCCGTAAGTGGCTATTGGAAATATACACCCGTTAATATTCTCAGTTTCATGTCACCAAGTAATCCTATTATCCCATCCCATATGTACTAATAGAACTATGCGATGAGAATCAAAGTCACACATCTTCTCCAGCCAACTCGCTAGCTATCATTCGTCTACTGGCATCACTAGTGTCATGAGTATTAAAGGGACACTATCTCATTCATTTTCATCATCAAGCAATCGGATACCACATGAGTAACATGGGCACCAAAGTCACACACCTCAACCAGCACAGTCAATAATATTTTATGAGTCATGAACGATGAAGATTTAAGTCGCACATTTCACTGGACACACCCAGTTGCAATGCGTGCACACGTCTCATTTGGCGTAGCCATTGACAACCATGCTTCTAAGAGGCGCATTTCAATCAACACAAGTTGTAATAATTTATTTCAGGCACAGTGAACGAGACTACAGACGAACATCCAACTGGCACACCAGTATGGATTCGTGTAAGTATTGTAAGGTGGCTGGGTGGGTGGGTATATAGACGTATAGCAGATGGAAGCAGTGCCTACAGGCACGGATAGGTCAACTCATTGACAGATAGTCCTATCATTATATCTCTGTCCACATATCTATTTTTTCTGACGTTTGTGTCTATCTATGCATCCATTTACCCGTCAATCAATCAATATTACATCCATGTTCTGTCAACCAATTGCCTTTCAATCTTATATGCAGTGATCTTATGGTTTGTTTGTTCCATTGAACCCACCCACCCCCACCCCTGTCTACCATATGCAGTGATATCATGGTGGATTACGAGGAAACAGCAAAATGATAGATTAAAGCAAGAGAGAAAGGAAAGAAATAGAACTTATCAGTAGCGCCCACCAACCGCCCACAATTAAAAGGAAAGAGGGGGGTAGGGATGGTATGAACTAATTTTATTATGTATTCATGGACATATACAAAGAAAGAACACATGATTAAAAACAAATATTGCTACCTGGGTGGAAAGGTGGGCAGACAGACACACCGACACACACACACACACACACACACTCACACACAAACAAATAGACAGCCATAATTTGTAAACAGGTAGATACAAATAAGTAAAAGACAAAGTGAACATAACTTATAGAAAGACAAGATATAATATAGACGCGGTAGATAGAAAACCAGGAAGATCGACACAACGAAAGATTTCTACTTCAACCCGTCTAACACACTGGACCCACGGACTCTATATGAAAATAAGGGAGAAAAAACGGAAAATAATTATGTGTAAAACAAATGATGGTAAAATAACAACACTACTAAAAGACCTTATGCCAGCGTCCCTCAATAATGTACGCGTGCATGCAGAAAGAGAGAGAGAGAGAGAGAGAGAGAGAGAGAGAGAGAGAGAGAGAGAGAGAGAGAGAGAGAGAGAGAGAGAGAGAGAGAGGAGGGAGGGAGAGGGAGGGAGGGAGGGAGGGAGGGAGGGAGGGAGGGAGGAGAGAGAGAGAGAGAATTTCCAAGAAATTAACCATGTGTTTGAGTGGAAGTAGCATTACCCATGATAATGCGGAGCGCTTCCTTTGTATATATTTTGTTCTGTGAGACTCATTTCACCTTTTTAAAAGACTTATGCGCTACAGGACACACGTTCAGAAACACCTTTTAAAAAAATAATCAAGGACAATGTACAGGAAAAACTCCCACTGTTTTAGAAAAGTCAAAAGACGAAGCAAACCATTATAATTTGTGACAGAAAATAAATGTAAAAAAAATAATAATTAAAAGACAGCTTTTCTTGTTAAATGGATCGCGAATTGACCATATTTTTGTTCAGAATACATTTAAATACAAACTTTAACCATGCAACGCAACAGATTGAGTGATGATAAAAGAACAAAGTACCTGCACAAAACTCAAACTTTTTGCGCCACCACCTGCAGTGATTACGCAGACCACGGTGATAAGAAAGAGCAAAGTTTCATAGTACCAACGAACACTGTAGAACCACAAGAAAATACTATGCCAATTAGATTGTATTTGAATTTATTAATGAATTGTTTAACTCTTGTAACATTAATTATGACTTTTACTCTTTTAATGGGTACATAGTTTTTTAAAAGTAAAAGATGACAAGTATACAATTCATTATGATTACTGTCGACGCTATGTTCCAGCGACTAATTATTTTTGGACAAGACATTTCAAGATATTAAGCGGCGATATAAGTATATGATAGCTAGAAATATATATATATATATATATATATATATATATATATATATATATATATATATATATATATATATATATAGAGAGAGAGAGATATAGAGAGAGAGAGAGAGAGAGAGAGAGAGATAGAGAGAGAGAGAGAGAGAGAGAGAGAGAGAGAGAGAGAGAGAGAGAGAGAGAGAGAGAGAGAGAGAGAGAGAGAGAGAGAGAGAGAGAGAGAGAGAGAGAGAGAGAGAGAGAGAGAGAGAGAGAGAGAGAGAGAGAGAGAGAGAGAGAGAGAGAGAGAGAGAGAGAGAGAGAGAGAGAGAGAGAGAGAGAGAGAGAGAGAGAGAGAGAGAGAGAGAGAGAGAGAGAGAGAGAGAGAGAAAGAGAGAGAGAGAGAGAGAGAGAGAGAGAGAGAGAGAGAGAGAGAGAGAGAGAGAGAGAGAGAGAGAGAGAGAGATCAATTCTACTTACGATGTTCAGCGAATCTTAACAGCAAGTTAATGTAATGCCGTGTGATAGAAATTCTAACATATTATAGCTCTTTCACATAAGCATTAACAATGTATAGGATACACCCGCACAGGAAAAGAAAAACGTTTGATATAACACACCAATCCAACCAACGCCTTTCAGCAGAGTGAATGCAAAATCGGCCGCAACGTGATTTCGGTTTTCGTACACTTCGCCGACTGAAGCAATGCTTATACTACATTCGAGACGGGAGCAAAAGTAATTAGAAACAAGTTATGGCGACGGGCTCCCCGCCGTCTCACAGCCAGCTGCTGTGCTTTGTTAATGGAAAACTATCAAAAACAACCGACGCATGACATGGTCCTTTGTTCAATATTCTCTGATTTGGGTGCTTGCGGGTAGGCATTGTTTTAGACAAGAAGGCAAAAGTCGTCATAGTTTCGTTTAACACTTGTGCTTTATTTAAGTTGGGAACAAAAAGTATAGCGACACAGCTAAGTCATCCCATGGGAAAAAGAAAGATGTATTACAGAGCAATATTATGTAGCAGAGAAGAGAACAAGAGGGAGCCAGCTATTACATAACACACTATTATCGTCAACACCATTGCTGATAAAATAATATAATTGGATCCTGTAGCATTTCCACGAATTTTTCTTAAGACAGATACCTGCTAGTATGAAACTACCGAACACACATAACTTATCATTTGTGACAATGTTTAAATCAAAACCACAAGGGCGTAGATCATGTGGGTCGGAAGTTTATTGACTACAACAATTTAGTTTATTTCGTGCGCACCTGATTTGGTACAACGTCCATGTAAGAGGGAAAGCTGGTTGTGGGAAAGCTGAAGAAGAAAATAAAACCCGAAAAAAAGAAAGCATACAAAACACAACATATGAACACAGTCACGCACACAACCAATTCAATGTCTGAACATTCAAAGGTAAAGAATCGTGTTCATACATTATGTTTATTATCATTGGGTGCACTGTTTGCTTAGAGTCCAGATCGCAGCATAATGAACATGATTACATATGGGACCGATAGAAAAAGGCTCATCACAAAAGGTGTGATCACTACTATACAGACAACGTCGTTCCTCGTACATTTTGTTAAAATTCAGAAGAAAACAGAAATCAACATTACAATATACATGCAACATTATATTTTTATTTTGTTTTATTTATATATTTTTAAATTAGAAAAGGAAATTTTGGATCGAAATGGGGAACCGGGGACAGAAGTCATAGGTCGTTTCGTTGAAAAATGAGAGTCACGTGTTAACATTGCAAACCGGCAAAACAGTTGCTGTTTTCCCCTCAAAATTTCGCTTTTGATATATCCTCTCTAATGCTACCGCTGTTATTACAAAAACGACAACAAGAACAATAGCTGTAACGGCTGCCACTGTTACCCCTACTGACACTTAAACCATTACACCCCCCTCCCCTTTTCCAAAAAAAAAAGGAAATACACGGAGGATTCCGGTGTGTACATGCTGTAGGTTTCATGGTTTAAAAACAATCGTCGAAATATGACTTTAAAGCAAATAAGAGAAAGAAAGAGTATGGCAGAGGACGCAACAAGATTGAACCAGATACAATAATGCGTAGACCTGACACTGACATGTCAAAGACCCGGGGAGCTCGCAAAATGTCATGACAAGCTGCTGCTACTGCTGGGACACGGCAGTTACCAGACAGCAGGCCAGAGCGGTGACTGGATTACAGATGAGATATGGGTGTATGGAGTCACCCGTAATTAGCGAAACCAAATAGCCCTGGAACATCAAATATGATCAGCCTACACATAGGCGTGTCTAGGAAGGTATATATTTTAACGAGATTACATGTATGAGTTGGTAAGAAAAAACACTCCGATCTGAATAGAACTGTATTCAACTAAGATGAAAAGACTCCCAAAACAAAACAAAACGCAAAACGCGAAATTAGTCTTCCATGACAATCCGAGAAATCTTTTCATGTTTTCATGCAAGACTGACATCTGAAGTTTGTTAACTTCAATATTATTGATTTAACCCACTGGTTTTGGATCAATACATGAGAATACTGCCTAGTTTAATCTTGAACGATTACCATGCTGAGAAGACAAACAACTCAAAAGAGGATTTAATCAAGGATTTGTGGAGTGATTTCCTTACCATAACGAATTTGCATAGGCGGTTGAAGTAAATCATTTCAGTCAATGTTTCATAAAATGTTATCTTCGGAAGTGCAATGTCATTTGTTATTAAGACGAGGTAGAGAAATCCGACTTCAAAGTCAGTCTCTCTGTCTCTGTCTCTCTCTCTGTGTCTCCATCTCGGTCTCTGTCTGTCTGTCTCTCTCAGAGCTCAGAATAACCCGTATCCATTCTCAAGAAAAATGATTTGTTTGTTGTTTCACCGTAATTATCACGTCTTTCATTTTATGCTGTGATATGAGGGTGGATTTAAGAGGAAACATCAAGACGAAAGACACGTCAAAGAGTAAAATGAAAGAAATAGGACCTATCGCTACCAGCAGAACCCATCAGCCACACAGAAGAAAGAAAAGAAAGATAATAAGGTCTTTCCTTTTGATCATCAAACCTATTAACATTTTTGCCTGCGAAATTTCATTTGCCTGAACATCGCACTTTTAACATTTCTTTTTTGCTATGTTAAAAGAATCGATTTCTTTACTGCTTCATATTTTTTGTTCCATCAAAAGACATTTCTTTTCTTCAGACAATTCTTTGTTATGGTTCATGGCGACTTTTCAGAGAGACTTTATTGTTCTACAATTCTTCATCATAATTATTAAAGTTAAATAATGGACACATATTTTGGCTAGAATGATTTTACTACCTAGTGAAAGCGGGTCTCACAATATTTAACAAAAAGGAGAGAAAAGGGACACTGGATCCAAAACCACTCCTCCAGATAAATGAAATAGGAACATAAACAAATTTCACACATTATAAAAAAAATCCCCTATAATCTCCTGCAACTTCAACCGCAATGCGCCTGGGCGACATCACTTGAAAATATTACAATCTTGATTCGTTTGTGTTATACGTCTATGCGTTTTTTTCCTTTTCTTCTTTCTTCCCCCCCTACAATATTAAGAGACAGCATGTACATCATATACTTATGTAAGCATGCAAGTACATTCATATATATATATATATATATATATATATATATATATATATATATATATATATATATATATATATATATATATATATATATATATATATATATATATATATATATATCTTTCTTTCTTTCTTTATCAGCTCCCATTCTACCTTTCGGTGTATGGGTTTTAGATGCCAAAATGATCTTTTCTCCAGGCTGTCCTGTCCTGACATTTTCTATTTCCTTCCATAAAAGTTAAATTTCTTTTGCGTTAATGCCTCTTTTATATCTTTTTCCCCCTTTCTCCGAGGTCTGCCTTTTGGTCTTTTATCTTGAGTTTTAGCTTAATGTATACTGATTTAGCTATTCTATTGTCATTCATTTTGTTAACATTCCCAAACCATTTCAGTTGATTCATTTCTATCTTAGTTTTTATGCTATCTGCTTTGGTTTGATCTTTTATTGTTGTGTTTCTGATTTTGTCTCTTTTAGTTTTCCCTACTACTCTTCTTAGATATTTCATTTTGGCTGTCTGCACTCTACTGTATTCCCTACTGTCTAATAAGGTCCAGGTTTCACTGCGATAGAGGAGAGTAGGACAACAAACTGTATTGTATACTGCCATTTTGGTTTTTGTTGACAATTCTTGTTTACCTACACATGCCTTTCCTAGATGGTTATATATTGCACGTACCTTTTGGATTCTCTGGCTGATTTCTTCTCTTAGTTTTCCCTCTGAGTTAATCGTTACTCCTAAGTAATTGTAGCTTTGAACTTGTTCTAAATTCTCCTGCCTAATTTAAGATTTTGTGTTTTAGCTTCACTAGTTACTGTTTGGTTTTCTTTGCATTTACTCTCATTCCTCTTTTATTTAATTCATTATTCATTATGTTGATATTTGACTGGAGGTCCCTTTCTGATTTTCCAAACAGAACTAAATCATCAGCAAATGAAAGCATTGATACATTTACTGGTTTGAGCTTCCATATACCTACATTCATTTTCTGCATGTTTGATGATGCCTTTGAGACTGAATCCATAAATGTGATAAACAAAAGAGGACTTAGGAAACAACCCTGTCTTACTCCTATATCTACATCAAATTCCTCAGATACATTTCCAGCTACTCTGACTGCACATGTTGGTTTATTGTAAAAACTTTTAATGGCTTCTATTAAATTTTGCTCTACGTTGGTTTCTTTTAAGGAATGCTATAGTTCGTCCCTCCTCACAGTGTCAAATGCCTTTTCTAAGTCAATAAAAACCACAGGCGCAAGCCAATGTTTCTCTCGAGGATTTTTCTATTATTTGTCTAATTGTAAATATGTGATCTTGTACACTTCTTCCTGGTCTAAATCCACTCTGGTGTTCTTCAATCTGGTCCTCTATTCTGTTCCTTAGTCTCATTTCCAGAATCCTGGCATACACTTTTCCTGGTACGCTAAGTAGTGATATGCCTCTATAGTTTGAGCATTCCATAGTTGATCCTTTCTTGTGTATTGCTACTACCGTTCCCTTTTTCCAGTCGTCTGGCACCTGTTTTGATTTCCATGCTTGTTGACATAATGCATGTAGTAGTTTGTCTGCCTCTCTCCTTGGTTTTTAATCATTTCTGGATAAACTTGATCTGCTCCTGGGGCTTTTCCTAATTTCACTTTTCTTATAGCTGTTTGAAGTTCTTCCATTGAGATATCTACATCTTCAGCTGTTTCATCTCGATTACTTGTTACTCTTAATAATTGATATGTACTCCTTGTTTCATATATTCTGGAGGGATTATGTAAGTGTTGAAAATACTTTCTCCACATTTCCATGATTTCGCTGTCTTCTTTCATTATTTCTCCTTTAGCATTCTTAATTTGTCGTATTGGGCATGGTTTGGTCTTTCTCATGTTCCTCATTGCTCCCCAGGACAGCTTTTGATTTCCTTGGATAGCTTTTTGAAATCTTTGTCCAAACTCTTCATTGTTCCTGTTTTGCTATTCTAACTTCTCTTTGGCGACAGTTCTTTTATTCACGTAATCTATCCTATCCTCTGGCCTCTTTGTTTGCAAGTATTTCTTCCAGGCATCTTTCTTTTCTTTGATCTTAGTCTTGACATTCTCATTCCACCATGCTGTCTTTTTCCCATCTCCTTTAATTTGTTTCCTACCGCAAACCTCTTCAATAAAACTGAGGAGTGTTCCTTTATATATTTGCCATTTTCTTCTATTGTGCTTTCCTTCAGATACATGTGCCTTTCACTGATAAGTCTTTTTATCCTGGATTGGTACATTTGTTTTTATTATTGGTTTATTTAGTTCTTCTATTTTAAGTTTAATAGCTTTCTTCTCTTTCCTTTTCTGTCTGTTTTCTTCAGTTAATAATCTAATTTTGGCTATCACTAGGTGATGATCACTAAATATTTCAGCTCCTCTGCTTACTCTAGCATCCATTATACTGTAAAAAAGGGAGCTGCTAACTATTATATAAAGTCTTTGATTGACTTTTTTCATCTGTCTTCATTTAGTCTTGTATATTTATGGATATCTTTATGAGGAAAAAATGTGTTAGCTTTTTTCATATTATTCTTTAGGCAAAATCTATTAGTCTCTCTCCATTTGGAGAAGTTGTTGTCTCTCCTTTTTTACCTATTAATCCTCCTGATGTTTCCACATGAATTTGCCTATTCTAGCGTTTAAATCTCTAAAAAGCACTAGTTCCTGTTTGAGTTTAAGATTCTCTGCAGTTATTTGTAAATCATTTTCTGAAGATATCTTTTTCTTCTTTGGTGGCATCTTCGTTTGGTCCATAAGCTATTAATAATTTAATTTCTCTTCTTTTTTGGTTTAATATTTACCTCTAATAGCCGTAAGCTTACAAATTTCCAACTTTCTAGTAACATTTCTTGCCTTTTATGCATTAGGAGACCCTATTCCTGCTCTAGCTCTATCTTTGACATCTACTCCTGAGAAGATTAAAGTATGATTTGGTCCTACATTTTCTATTCCTTGTCCTTTTTCTTTGTTTCTGTAATAGCCAAAATGTCTACTTTGAATTTTCCGTTTTCTTCAGCTAATTCTAACTCCTTTTCATTAATTGCCCTAACATTCCATGTTCCAAAATTCACAGTCCGTGTTCTTTCAGAGTCGTTTCGAAAGTTTAAGCCAGGTATATCATTGTATATATTACTTTGAATCAGGTTGTTTTGGATAAGTAGGGGATAAGCCCACTGTACCTTAGGTAGATGGTGGGGCTGCATCCTTGAGGCCCCCTACCGTGCCTTGTTAATTTCTGTCACGGTTAACTCCCTTAGCCTTTAGTCATTCAAGACCAGCCTGCAAGGCAGCAGGTTGTTCTTTTCTGTCAGGGTTAACTCCTTAGCCTTTGGTCAGCCAAGACATGCTTGCAAGGCAGCAGGAGACTCGTGGAGGGCGGGGTCATCTACTCCCCGCACAGGTGCTTACCTGTCCACTGCCCGGATATATATATATATATATATATATATATATATATATATATATATATATATATATATATATATATATATATATATATATATATATATATATATATACACACATATATATATATATATATATATTATATATATAAAGAGAGAGAGAGAGAGAGAGAGAGAGAGAGAGAGAGAGAGAGAGAGAGAGAGAGAGAGAGAGAGAGAGAGAGAGAGAGTAAGAGAGAGAGAGAGAGAGAGAGAGAGAGAGAGAGAGAGAGAGAGAGAGAGAGAGAGAGAGAGAGAGAGAGAGAGAGAGAGAGAGTGGGAGAGGGAGTGTGTGTGTGTGTGTGTGTGGTAAAAACCCCATTATATTTGATAATAGTGCAGCCAAC
>JAXRKP010000418.1:242500-255000 GCA_037039925.1 Doris montereyensis
TGCGTCGTAATAACTCACAATATTAAGACATCGCTTCAAAGCAGGCTGAACCAACCAGCCCCCACAAGAGGCCGAATTACAAGGAGGAAAAAGGGTTTACGATGTAAAACTTCTGGTTCGTTATGGTCAATTCTCATTGGAGAATAGAATTTCAGCATGTTCACAATAAACAAGCATATACTTACATGAACACACATACAGGTCCTGTCCTTTCTTGCAAAGAAGAAAACTGAAGGAGGGGGGGATTTTGTCCAGCCAACATTCAAACTATCGATCAAGTAACTTTTACATACATTTGATGGGCTGTATTTTTTTTAAATTATTTTTTTTAACGTTTTATATCCCATACAAAGTGGCTGCTTTTTCTTCCATTTTGGAAGGTAAATCTTAATAAATATGTAACAACAACAACAAATCCTGTTCACTGTTTCTAGTTTTATATGAGAGCCCAGAATAGAATCTTGACTACTGGCATGAAGGCAATATCTTTATCACTGAACTAAAATAAGCTGTCCGGCTATTATCGCGATGAAGAAGAAGAAACGACGATATCAGTATATTGATACGGAAGTCTCGTTTTAGATCCGGCCTTATATAGATTTATTTTCTTCATCGCGTTCAATAATCGGAGCACAACTAGTTCATCGCATTGTCGATGCATTGTTTTTGCTGCTCAACACAATTGTTTTAAGGCAAAGAAGAAGAAGAAAATAATAATAATAATAATAATAATAATAAGAAGAAGAAGAAGAAGAAGAAGAAGAAGAAGAAGAAGAAGAAGAAGAAGAAGAAGAAGAAGAAGAAGAAGAAGAAGAAGAAGAAGAAGAAGAAGAAGAAGAAGAAGAAGAAGAAGAAGAAGAAGAAGAAGAAGAAGAAGAAGAAGAAGAAGAAGAAGAAGAAGAAGAATAAAGAAGAAGAAGAAGAAGAAGAAGAAGAAGAAGAAGAAGAAGAAGAAGAAGAAGAAGAAGAAGAAGAAGAAGAAGAAGAAGAAGAAGAAGAAGAAGAAGAAGAAGAAGAAGAAGAAGAAGAAGAAGAAGAAGAAGAAGAAGAAGAAGAAGAAGAAGAAGAAGAAGAAGAAGAAGAAGAAGAAGAAGAAGAAGAAGAAGAAGAAGAAGAAGAAGAAGAAGAAGAAGAAGAAGAAGAAGAAGAAGAAGAAGATAGAAGAAGAAGAAGAAGAAGAAGAAGAAGAAGAAGAAGAAGAAGAAGAAGAAGAAGAAGAAGAAGAAGAAGAAGAAGAAGAAGAAGAAGAAGAAGAAGAAGAAGAAGAAGAAGAAGAAGAAGAAGAAAAAGAAGAAGAAGAAGAAGAAGAAGAAGAAGAAGAAGAAGAAGAAGAAGAAGAAGAAGAAGAAGAAGAAGAAGAAGAAGAAGAAGAAGAAGAAGAAGAAGAAGAAATAATAAGTAAATACTAGATAAACAAATAAAGGTATAAAAATAAAAACAAAATAATAAAAGCAATGGATGATTGGTCTCTCTCCCGAATGAATTGATCACAGAAATCATCGTCTATGAGTTAAATGGCATCGTGTTATGTCCCCATCCGTCCCCAGACCTTTGTTTGAAACAAAAGTAAAGTACCGATTGATGGCCGAAGGGGCTGAAAGATAGATCGATGAAAACATCACGCATTCGTCAGAGGTTTCATTGAAATTCGCCCCCGTTAGTGTATGCGGTGATCTTAAGGTGAGTTAATAGGAAAAAGAGAGATGAAAGATACGTGAAAGAGATAACGCAAAGAAGTAGGACCACAAGTAGCGCCTGACAACCGCCCACATTCGTCAGAGATCTTAAATTGGAACCAGGAGCCATATAAATAATAAATAGAAGACCATCTATGAACGCAATAGAAACACGCGGTAGACAGATGGAGAAAGATGCAATGAACCTGTATGCAAGCTAGTGGGTATATTGGTAGAGATAAGAAAATGCTTGATAATGACCCTTCACATTTTTAAATATCTATCTTATGTAAATTAAACATAATAAGCAATTATAAACACATAATAGTCACCATAAAGGTACATACCTATCAAACCAATTGGTGATGAGGAACGACCGTCAATAACGATGGGCCTGATATTTGAATTTCGGGAACTTACGACACAGATGTGAAAACAGTTCTGAAGGCACAATCGCTTTTTTTCCTTCTACAAATTGTAATTCTCAATCTACTTGTTTTAATTTACCTGCGCAAGAGTCTAGCGAAAGAGAATATTTTCAATGCAATATTTAATATATTTAAAAAAATTCTTTTTCAGTTTACAGTCACACTATATATTTATGTTATAGCCTGATGAAAAAAGTCCGATAGAATCCATCAAAAACTAGGCCAATGCCTAAATGTTGTGCTCGACATCAGTCACTGCGGTGGTAAGCTGAACGATCCCAGAGGGGAAACTGGGCCGTTACTGCGCTTTATGACGCTAGGTAAATGCGTGAGATAACAACACGATAGAGTCACAAAAGATTTGACGCGAGATTCTGAGCCACTACCTGGCCACACCTAAGTCCATTGGCGAGACTAGTGTCCCATTGAGTGGATAACCGTGCTATGAACGTATATATTGTAATATATGTTACATATCTTATTTGTATTAAGCAGAAGACAAATGGTTCGTGACATTTTTCTTCTTCATCTTCATTTTGCTATGACATATATTTGTATTCGATGCTCTTTGTGTCGCCGACTTGCTTGAGTATGTTTGCATGCGTAAAAATATAAACTGGGGGGAGGGAAAATCATGACAGGAAGAGACAGAGCGTTGAAGAAGTGTGTGTGTGTGTGTGTGTGTGTGTGTGTGTGTGTGTGTGTGTGTGTGTGTGTGTGTGTGTGTGTGTGTGTGTGTGTGTGGTTTTCAGGTTAA
This sequence comes from Doris montereyensis, assembly GCA_037039925.1. NCBI lineage: Eukaryota > Metazoa > Mollusca > Gastropoda > Nudibranchia > Dorididae > Doris > Doris montereyensis. The sequence goes on from JAXRKP010000418.1 coordinate 245,362, forward strand.
AGCAAACCAGCGAAAAGTGTTCATTGTCTCTTTTGTTGTCTCCTAAAATAATTTTCCAATGGCCGCAATTAACATGTCTTGAATTTTGAACGATTTTCCGCTTCATTTGAGTTAAAAGACATTTTTGAAGGTGAATGAATAACAAAGAATTCTTCTATCAGGCTGGAAGTTTTCATGCATGGCACTATACATGTGCATTGTCACGGTCATCACATTTAAAATCCACCGTATTAAGTTCAGCTGATCTTACTCTCCTAAACTTTCTTCCACCATTCCAGTCCTCTACGCAGTATTATGATGATAATGATATTGATGATCAGCATCATCATAATCCTCATCATCACCATTATCAGCAGCAGCAGCAGCAGCCGTAGCATCATCACCACAACATTATAATTATTATCATCCTTGCCTAAAGAAAGCAAATGAAAATGTCTTTGCAATTATTTTTATCAGTTTTCGTATCGGAATGTATTTTTGGCATTGTTCCAGGTTTCGCCTAATAGTTTCGGCACCTGTCCATTTGATCCTCTTAAATTTCTTTTCGATCGTCATGCTCTTCTGTCCATATTTGGATTCCATTCATAGTCCACTTATTGTGTGAAACCTGCTTGGGAATTTCACAGTTTGTGATTCTTCAGTGTCTTTCACCTAAACAAAAATGGGTTTTATCATGATATAGTAATTTCAGTACATGTATTTCATCCAATGCCATCATGTTATAAGATCCGTTGAACAACAACGAGCCATACGTTTGGAGTCAAAACTTGAATTTGGTAGTCCAGAAGAGCTTCGATGATATCCAGAACTAGCGGTCTAGAAGGATTAAAGCACGTGATAAACTTTTGATGATACCCCACCCCCCCACCCCGCAGTATTATTCAAAAAGAAGATGATATGTTATTTCAGGTCATGGTTCAGTACTAGACCATGTGTTATGTGTATACATGATTGAGGGCATTCGTGCTTGCGTGTACGTGCTTGCGTGTGTGTGTGTATGTATACATGTGTATATGCATATTTGTTTGTATGTAGATATGTATATATGTGTGTCTATATGTTGGTATTTATGTATGCATGCGTGTGTATGTATGTGTGTATGTATGTATGTATGTATGTATGTATGTATGTATGTATGTATGTATGTATGTATGTATGTATGTATGTATGCACGTATACATATGTATATACGTTTTTGTAATTCATATGTTCATGTATGTGTGTGGTGGGGATGTGTGAGTGTATGTATGTATGTATGTATGTATGTATGTATGTATGTATGTATGTATGTATGTATGTATGTATGTATGTATGTATGTATGTATGTATGCATGTATGTATGTAAGTATGTATGTATGTATGTATGCATGCATGCATGTATGAATGTATGTGTGCGTATGTATATATGTATGTATGTATGTATGTATGTATGTATGTATGTATGTATGTATGTATGTATGTATGTATGTATGTAGGTAGGTAGATAGGTAGGTAGGTATAATGTATGCGTGTGTGTATACATAGACGGATGGGGGTAGATTCAGGTAGGTATATAAAACATACTACACACACTTTGCTTACACGCACGCACACATTCATACTCATATATACAGAGAGAGTGAGTGTGAGAGTATGTGTGTGGGAGAGAGACAGAGAGGGAAAAAAGAGAGAGAGAGAGAGAGAGAGAGAGAGAGAGAGAGAGAGAGAGAGAGAGAGAGAGAGAGAGAGAGAGAGAGAGAGAGAGAGAGAGAGAGAGAGAGAGAGAGAGAGAGAGAAAGAGAGAGAGGCAGACAGACAGACAGAGACAGAGAGGGGAGAGGGAGAGCGGGAGGGGAGGGAGGGAGGGGAGGGGGAGGGAGGGAGAGGGAGAGAGGAGAGTGAGAGTAAGAGTGAGAGTAAGAGTAAGAGTAAGAGTAAGAGTGAGAGTGAGAGTGAGAGTGAGAGTGAGAGATGTAAATTAAATTGACTTTCTAACATTGAGGACGGTAAAATCAGGAAGCACTGCATCCAGGACCACTATAATTGGCATGTAAGTACAAAATAGCCTGTTGTAGGTTCCTATACTATTAACTTTTGATCACTACAATATGTGGGTGGGTGGGGGTTACAAAAAATCCTGTGATTGAGGAAACTTTGTATTGTTACTAATCCATTGATTTTCCATTATTGTAATGAAAAAGGGTTGCGTAATCTCAGTATTGAATACTGATACTTCACCGCTGTTGCCGACATATACACAGACACACACCCAAACACACATGTAGAGTACATTAAAATATATTATAGAATGGCATTCCCTGGATGCATACCAGGGATGAATTTGTTTACTGAACTTTTACCTTTTCCACCTTGTGCTGTGTTTTTGAATCAAAAGAGAACAGCAGTATGAAGGATATATTTTAAAAAGTTAGGAAGAAACAGCAACACCCTGCCAAACACCTGCATAGTGATGTGGACATGTAAATTGAAAGACAAATAATTAGACATACAGAGCACTCGATTGATGATAGGTTAGTAATTGCTTGTTTGTTTAATTGAAATTAAGACAGACAGAAAGACAGAGATAGCTAGCTAGCTAGCTAGATAGCTAGCTGGCTAGATATATAGACAGACAGATAGATAAATAGATATATAGACAGGTATATAAATAGATAGATAGATAGATAGATAGATAGATAGATAGATAAATAGATAGATAGATAGATAGATATATAGATAGATAGATAGATAATAGATAGATAAACACATCCTGAAACATAGACATAAAGATACAGGTACATTGGTACATATATTGAAGTTAAAGAAAAAGAGGCACAATCCAATGTAACTAAACAAGGACAGGGAAACATATATGCCCACCCCAACATAAATTGTATGCATAGGTACACATCATGAGCAAGAATACAAAGAGTAAAAATAATATTTTAAATAAGATACTTCATGTTGCTTTTAACATGAGGAAAACTGAATATTAACATGATAAAAACTGAATTGCTGAGACATATCAGGAGCCAGCATTCATTTTACAGTCTTCTGAACAAAAGCAGACACACAGAAATGGGTGGATTCATTAGTGGTGGTGTTTGGGCTAATAAAATATCCTACAATCTATTCATGTACTGAGATATCCGGGTCACACCCTAATCAAAATATGCACATACGATTAAATACACACACACACACACATACACGCACACACACACAAACATACACACATGTTATCCTCAAAGAAGGTGTAAAGATACTTTTGTAAACATGAGCGTGTTGCTGGCTTGGACTAGAATATAATTCCACTGTCAACTAAACATGGGTTAAACATTATGTCTTTCTAGTCACATGCAATTACAAGCGGACAAAATAACAGTTTTCGGATAAGACAGCCATAACAACAACCACAAAGCCCCAAAACAAATACACTAAGATTTAGTGTACACCTGGAAAACTATTCCAAGCAAATTTGTTTACACATTCAACAGTTTGTTTAATTATTCATTCTTACTTTTATCATTATACCCATTGAGTCACAGATTTATTCATTTATCAATCTTCTTTCTTTGTCTTACTCGAAGTTAAATGCCCTCATTCATTTCGTCAAGTCAGGAACTAATTTTTCTTTCGTGTATATTGTTGAAGAAAAGGAAACGTACAGCTAATAAAGGGCATTTGCCGATATCCATAACAAACCTCAAAAAGGTGCCAAACATTTGGATAAGAGAATGTGATGCATATGCCACAATACTGAGATTGATTCGGGCATGCAAGTCTCCGCTTAAGACGATGCAAGAAAACGCCAAAACGTTGAATTAAATTGCTATAGAAAATGCTCGGATACCGTAGACATCATTTTTTTTAAAATAAGAATGCAACAATTTACATAGACTGAATGTCCCTTTTAAACTGGCTTTCAATTCAATTATACGAGAGAAAAACTCAAATATTTTGACCATGTTAGAAGGGGAAAAAGCAGCTTAGAGAAACCTAATAGCAAAATTCACTACAACATGCAAGAGAGGAAACCGGCAAGAAGGACGTATAGATGGCATTAAAGACGGGATATTAATATTTGTGGAATTGGTATGGAGACACAGAACAAGATGAAGTATCGAAGAATGATTTGGATTGCTATGGCTAATCAAAGACCATAAAATGCTAAAACCCACGGGAAAAGACCAAAAAGGCAGGCCTCGGAAAAGGTGGGAAAAAGATATAAAGAAATATTAAAGCAAAAAGATGCAGCCTTCACAGAAACAGAAAAATGGAGAATGATAATTTTGACATCTAAATCCATACACCGAAAAGTAGAATGAGAACTGGTGAAATAAATAAATAAAGATTAAAAATTTTAAAAGAAAGAAAGAAGTATGATCTATCAGCAGTACCACCAACTGTCCATAAGTAGAAAAAGGAACTGTACATACCAGCACAATACAAACGCCTACACTTAGTAAAAGTATATTGGTCGTATATAAACTATGAGATAGAGAGAGACAGAGAGAGAGAGAGAGAGAGAGAGAGAGAGAGAGAGAGAGAGAGAGAGAGAGGGAGGGAGAGAGAGGGAGAGAGAGAGAGAGAGGGAGAGGGAGGGGAGAGGAGGGAGAGGGAGAGAGGAGAGGGAGAGGGGGGGAGGGAGGAGAGGGAGGGAAGAGAGAGAGAGGGGGATGGACTATGAGATAGGCCAGGGAGAGAGAGAGAGGGAGAGAGAGGGAGAGAGAGAGAGGGAGAGGGAGAGAGAGGGAGACGGGGGAGAGGGAGAGGGAGAGGAGAGAGAGAGGGAGATGAGAGAGGAGAGAGAGAGAGAGAGAGAGAGAGAGGGAGAGAGGGAGGAGAGGAGAGAGAGAGAGAGAGAGAGAGAGAGAGAGATAGAGAGAGGAGAGAGAGAGAGAGAGAGAGAGAGAGAGAGAGAGAGAAAGAGAGAGAGGAGATAAGGGAGAGAGAGAGAGAGAGAGAGAGAGAGAGAGAGAGAGAGAGAGAGAGAGAGAGAGAGAGAGAGAGAGAGAGAGAGAGAGAGAGAGAGAGAGAGAGAGAGAGAGAGAGAAAGAACAGAGTAAATAAACATCAACAACAGGTAAATGACTTACCTGAATACATTTGTTATTAATAAAAATAATTGAGAGATGAAAGAAGTCGAAATAAGAAATGGGTTACCTTCAGATGATTGAGTAAGATATTGAGATGTCGTGTTCTCTTTCGTCACAAGTCGAATAATGCACTGCACAGCTGTCTTAAGAATGTTGCAGGCGCGCAAAATCTCACTGATGTTAATTAATATTCCCTAGTCTTCCCATATTGTTGTAAACTTACTCTGAATACCACATTGTCTCATGTTCTAACACGCGCCGCGTACATAAGAACAAAGTAACCAGTGAGTGACTTAACTGAAATATTTATATCCTAAGTTGTCATGGGTTATACAGTTGAAAAAGGCTGCTTTTGAAGGAGCAGAGAAGCTGACCAAGTCTACTTTTGACTAAAGACATCCTGTAGCTAACTATCCTATGGCCTGGGAGTCAGTGGATATTACATTGATTTTTCACTCAAGGCGATGTCGATAGGAAAGAAACAATCACGTGAAGTTAGAGCATGTTTGATCGAGATCAGCAAACCAGCAATCGGGTGTAGAGGCGCAGCTGGCATCGTTATTCAAGTAAAGACACATGTTTACAGTTTTGTTCCTCGCTGTGTCGACAATAATGTCTTTAACACGAAGATCAACACAAACATATCCTCGATCTATACTATTACTAGGAATATAAAGGGTGTCAGAAAGAAATAACATGATGTGTGCGCGCGAGAGCGTGTGTGTGTGTGTGTGTGTGTGTGTGTGTGTGTGTTGAAAGAGAGAGAGAGAGAGAGAGAGAGAGAGAGAGAGAGAGAGAGAGAGAGAGAGAGAGAGAGAGAGAGAGAGAGAGAGAGAGAGAGAGAGGGAGAGAAGAGGGGGAGAGAGAGAGAGAGAGAGAGACAGAGAGAGAGAGAGAGAGAGAGAGAGAGAGAGAGAGAGAGAGAGAGAGAGAGAGAGAGAGAGAGAGAGAGAGAGAGAGGAGAGAGAGAGAGAGAGAGAGAGAGAGAGAGAGAGAGAGAGAGAGAGAGAGAGAGAGAGAGAGAGAGAGAGAGAGAGAGAGAGAGAGAGAGAGAGAGAGAGAGAGAGAGAGAGAGAGAGAGAGAGAGAGAGAGAGAGAGAGAGAACATGGGCATGTATGAGTGAATGTAAGTGAGTGAGGTTAAAGAGAAGATATGTGTATGATCTATCTATGATATAATGTATGTATTATGTAGTACTTATTAAAAGTATATCAATATACTGTATATTTGTGTTTAAATGTGCGTATGTCTGTGTGCATGTACCAACGTGATAGAGAGGGATGAGTTTTGTACACCAAAAAATACACGTCAATATAGAACATGAAAGACAGGACCTATTTTTGTTTTATATGTGTAGAGAGAGAGCTGCATTGGTAAAGATGAGGATGGAGACAGAGACAGAGACAAACTCTTGGGCAGCGCCTCATTTTCCCAATCGCATTTATGAGAGCATGAGAGAGAGTGAGCATTGATGTGAGAGAAAGAGAGAGAGTGAGAGTGTGAGTGTGTGTGTGTGAGTGTTGTGTGTGTGTGTGTGTGTGTGTGAGAGGGCTTAAAGAAAGACAGAGAGAGACTGCAGCATTTCACGATCGCATCCAAACACATGTATTTTTAGATCTTTCAAAATGTACCACATTTATAATGTATCGAGTTCTTCAAAGTTTCTCAGAGATCATAAGAAAAGCTATTATTTGGAATTCTGAAGGGGAGATCTTGCTAAGAGGTATACAATGAGAAGAGACAGAAGAGAGAAATGTCCAGGGGAGTAGACGATCCAGCTCTTCGCGAGTCTCCCCTGAGCATTGCAGGCGGATCTTGGCTTGACCAAAGGCTAAGGGCGTTAACCTGACAGAAAACGACCTGCTGCCTTGCAGGTCGGTCTTGGCTGACCAAAGCTAAGGGAGTTAACCCTGAAAAAATACAATTGACAAAGCCTCAGAGGTAGGGGACCCCACCATCTACCTAGGGTACAGTGGGCTAATTCCCTGCTTATCCAAAATCAACTGATTCAGAGAAATAAATACAATATACCCTGTTTCACCTTTCAACGACGAACAGGAAACGCACAAACACGGACTGTGATTTTTGGAACATGAAACATTAGGACAATAAATGGAAAAAGAGAGAATTAGTTGAAGAAATGGAAAAATTCAAAGTAGACATTTTAGCCATTACAGAAACAAAGAAAAAAAGGACAAGGAATAGAAAATGTAGGACCAAATCATATTTTAATCTTCTCAGGAGTAGATGTAAAAGATAGTGCTAGAGCAGGAGTAGGCCTCCTAGTGCATTAAAGGCAAGAGAAACTACTAGAAAGTTGGAGATGCTATTAGAGGTGGTGATTAAACCAAAAGAAAAGAAATTAAATTATTAATAGCTTATGGACCAAAACGAAGACGCAAATAAAGAAGAAACAGATATCTTCGAAAACGATTTACAAATAGCTGCAGAGAATTTTAAATCCAAATAGGAACTATTGGTTTTAGGATATTTAAACGCTAGAGTAGGCAACAATATAGAAACGTCAGGAGGAGTAATAGGTAAAAAAAAAGAGAGACAACAACTTCTCCAAATGGACAGAGACTAATAGATATTTGCCTAAAGAATAACACGAAATTAGCCAACACATTTTTTGCTCATAAATTTATCCACAAATATACAAGACCAAATGAAGACAGGTGTGAAAAGTCAATGATAGACTACATACTTAATAGTTAGCAGCTCCCTTTTGTACAGTACATTGGATGCAAGAGTAAACAGAGGAGCAGAAATATTTAGTGATCATCACCTAGTGATTGTCAAAATGAGATTGCTGAATGAAGAAGACAAACAGAAAAGGAAAGAGAAGAAAGCTACTAAAGAGAAATTAGAGGAACTAAATAAACCAATAGTAAAACAGATATAGAGATCTAGGATAGATTTATTTAGAGTGAAAGGCAGATGGATGTGAATGATTAGACAAGAGAAGAAAAGAGGCAAATGAGATAAACAAACACCCTTCAGTTGTACTGAAGAAAGTCTTTGTAGGAAATACATTAAAGGAGATACGAAACGAACACCATAGTGGAATGACAATGTCAAAACTAAGATCAAAGAAAAGAAGGATGTCTGGAAGAAATAAGAAACAAAGAGACAAGAGAGTAGGAAAGATGAATAAAGAGAACAGAGCTAAAAGAGGAAGAGAGAGAAAGCAAAACAGAAACAATAGAGATCAAAGAGAGACAAAGACTTCAAGAAAACTATCAGGGAAATCATAAACTGTTCTGAGGGGGCGGGGGCAATAAAGAGCATGAGAAAGTCAAAGCATGCCCAATAGACAATTAAGAATGCCAAAGGAAAATAATGAAAGAAGAAAGCGAAATCATGGAAACATGGGAAAGTATTTTCAACAAGGCATTGAGAGAATAGAACACATGAAACAAGGAGTACAGATCAATTAGTAAGAGTAACAAGGCATCCAGAGGAGACAGTTGAAAATGAGATATCTCAATGGAAGAATGGGAAACAGTTATAAGAAAAGTGAAATTAAGAAAGATCCCAGGAGCAGATCAAGTTTATCCAGAAATGATTAAAAAGTGAAGGGAGAGGGGCAGACGAACTACTACATGCAATATGCCAACAAGCAATTTTCCAAACAGGTGCCAGACGACTGGAAAGAGGGAACAGCAGACCAAACACAAGAAAGTATCAACTATGGAATGTCAAACTATAGAAGGATATCACTACAGCACCAGAGAAAAGTATATGCCAGCTGAGAGAGAGAAATGAGACTAAGGAAAAGAGTAGAGGATTAGATTGACAGAACATCAGAGTTTTTTTAGACCTGGAAGCTTTTGTTACAGAGACCACAGATTTACAATTAGACAAATAAAAGAAATCATTCCTTGAGAGAAACATTGACTGGCACCTATGTTTTATTGAGCGAGAAGAAGTGATTGACAGAGTGAGGAGGGAAACAGATCAGAGAGCCTTAAAAAATACAATGTAAAGCAAAATTTAACAGAAGCTATTACAAGTTTTTACAGTATACCAAGATGAAAATGAGGGTAGCTGGAAACATATCTGCAGAATTTGATGTTGTTATAGAGAGTAAGAGAGGGACAGAGAGAGAGTCCTCTTTTGTTTATCACTCAAGGGACAGTCAGAAAGGCATCCTCAAAAATGAAGACGAATGCAGGATGTCTCAAACCAGTAAAGATATCGCTCGAACCAGTAAATGTATCAATGCTTTCATTTGCCGATGATTTAGTTAGAAAAATCAGAAAGTGACATTCAATCGAATATCAACATGATGAGATAATGAACTAAATAAAAGAGGAATGAGAGTAGAGAAAGAAAACCAAAATTTTGTAGTAACTAGGGAAGCTAAAACACACAATCTTAAAGACCAGGGAGAATTTAGAACAAGTTCAAAGCTACAATTAGAGAGATATTAATTAACTCAGAGAGAGAAATAAAAGAAGAAATCAGCCAGAGAATTCAAAAAGGAAGACAGATATATAACCATATAGGAAAGCATTTGTAGGTAAGCAATAACTGTAAACAAAAACCAAAATGGCA
>JAXRKP010000418.1:260000-277500 GCA_037039925.1 Doris montereyensis
TTTTGTTATAATAGCACCAAATTTAAAAAAACAAAAACAAAAACACATTATTTCAAGCCCTTTATCATTCAATAAGCATTCAATAGCAGTTTGAATTTGGTTTTGCTAAGTGATCGGATGTAACAAATAATTTTGTTACCCAAATCTATTTTTCCTTGCTTTTTGGACGAATGAACGGGAATGAGCTTTGAGGAGAAACGAAGCCCAAGCTCTCCCTGTGAGAAAGTCTATGAACGTAAACGGACAAGACAATTCACTGAGGCCCTGCCTAGAGGTATTCTACACGATGTTCATCAGTCACACAACGAAAGAAGGATTGATTTACTTAAGATGTCAGGATCGCGGTTACCTAGACACACATCACTATATCGTTATCAAGTATCTTCATATCTTGATAGATCAAACATGTGGTTGGTGATTTTATCGGTTGTTCTGCATCATTGTAACAACAAACCAAAAAAGAATAGTAGTCTTAGTCGAGAAGGCGTGTTAGAGCGTTGAGGCTATTGGTTACATTATCTTCGTGGTAAAAAAGTGGTCCACAGTGGGTTGAAAGTAATCCACACCCAGGAAGGACAGACGCGTATTACATAACATATCATAGCCGTGTTACGCCTCAAAAAACATCCAGTGAGGTAATTTACGGTGATATACCTACCGATGGGTATCACAATGAAGCCTCGCCCAACCCGGAGCAGAATTGAGAGCCTTAGAAAATAGGACATTAAGAGGTCAGAGAAAGGGCGTTATCTCGTTATTTTGGTTGGCTTGATTTGAAGTAAAAGCCCTTAAGGGGGTGTTTTGAGCATGTTGATAGCAGAAGTACCAATCCATTGGCGTCTTTCGACACGTGCATATTGCGTGTGATGTGAGTGTGTGTGTGTGGGGGGTGGGGGGGTGGGAGGTGTAAAGAAGTATGTGCATTTAGCATCAATCAGTCGTTAAAGACTAAATAAGTCTTATGGCTTCAGAAAGAGAAAGTCATTTGAGGCGAACGACTATTTACATTTCTTCTTTATTATAACGTTTCTCATGCTTTACCAACTTTAAACAGGGCATACATACAACGGTTATATCTTCCAAGCAGAAAAGTAGGCTGAATGTCAATGGAACAAAACAGGAAGACGAATAATACATTACAGCTACTGTCAACAATTCATCAAGGGAAACAGATAGACAGACAGATAAGTGGGGCTGCCCATCGAGGAAGGTGAATCTGGTTTAACTTTGACAGCCGTTTTACTGAAAAACCAGGCATAATAGCGGCAAGTCATCTCGAAGATATGTCTAGCCTGTTGAGTACATGATGATGAAATGAATACAATGTAATGACAGTATTCCTCCAACAAAATTTGATGTCAAAGAAATCTAGCTCCGTGTACTGTTATAGACGACTCGAGTTCAAAGCTCTCCTGAACAGCATGAAATTGATCGGTCAATAAAGAAGTCGCTATGTTTACACTTGGAAATGTGTGCACTAACAGGATGACGATCCACACCGTTAAAGCGAGGAAGAAGGGGAGGGGGGATGTTGAGATCTTGGTATCGTCTCGCATTGTCTTGTTAAAAGTGTCTCTCAAAGCAAAGAGGACGAAAGGAGCTCAATAATGAAATGTTTGATGTGGAGCGAGAAAGATAATGAGGAAATGAGGAAATAAGAAGAAGGCCAGGGAAGAGATAATACAAGTAAACAATGTATTAGATAGAGAAATTAACCAAATGGTGCAATGGTCTAAACGACATCGTCTCATTTAGAAAAGACACAAACAAAAACAAACAAAAAACATTACACCCACAAGGGAGGGAGAGGGGGAGAGGAGGGAAGGAGGGAGAGGGAAGGAGGGAGAGAGAGAGAGAGGGAGGGAAGGAGGGAGGACGGAGAGAGAGAGAGAGAGGGGGCGGTTGTTATTACACGTATCAACTAGTTTTGTTTCCATTCCCCCAGTCCAGCATTGATGTTTCCACGAGGCTGTGGAAATAAAATTCTGTCACAGCGAAAAGTCTCAAGTTAGACAAAGATTTTCTCGATCTAGACTTTTCAGATCTAGATCTATCCATTTTTTAAAATGGTTCGTTGACTTATTAAACATGTAAAAAATCCTTCCAATTATTTTACTAAAATTTGATAACCGTAAAGCGTAAAACAAAAAGAACCCTAGACGCAAAGTTTCTCAATGGAGGCAAGCAGAGAGGTTCTATTTTTCTCCCATGATTTATTCAGTTCTTTGAATTCTAAATCTGTTTAGGACACACCGAATGTAGAAAGTACGCACATATAGTTGTTACGTTCCTTAGGACGTAGATCTAAATATATAATTATGTTTGTGGTTTCAGATACAAATAATTCCTTGAACAAACTTTTTAAGAATGCAGCATTAGGATAAAACAGATTTTCAAAACATAAGGGATGGCTGCTTCTTTAGCAAAATAATCAATCATCATTGTTATAAATAACAACTCAGTTTACAACCCCTACATTTTATGGGAAAACACTCTCACAACAAAGTCAACTGCGAATTGTGATTCGACCGACCAAGAATGTTGCATCTTAAGATGTAGTATCAGTAACCAACAAAAGTTGACTATGAAGACGTCTATCGTCAAATAAAGCTGCAAACGCAGTGGCTCCACCTTCACTTTGTTTATTTGTTTGTTGTCATTGTTGTTATCATTATTTGTTGTTGATTTGTTATTTTTACTGGGAACCGTTTTCAATTTGTAGAAGTCGCAAAAGATTTGTATATTATAATCTCTTGTCGATTTCGGAGTGGCATTAATGCACTCCTTTCACTACCATAGCAGAGCAGAGTAATTTTACCCTTAAGCGGCGTAAAATAAAATGGGTAAAATTTGTTTTTGTTGTCGGTATCGACTTGAATCTACCTTTAGAGGTGAGACGAAAGAAATATAACCACCGTCCCTTACCTTAAACACACCCCCCCACCTATGGGCGACCACCCCACCTGCCTCACCATGGGTTCAAGGGTAAGTGATTATGGATACATATACTTCTTCCGTCTCATCTCTAAATGTAGATCCAAGTCGATATCAGACAACGAATGCAAATTTAATTACCCACTTTATTTTACGTTTTTTCAATGTAAAATTACCCAGTTTTGATTTAAGTGCAGCACTCACATCATTCCCGTTTTTAACCCACCACATCCACCCGGCGGCACAAGATCTAAAAATAGCACAGTGGGATGCTTCAATCCCAAAATTGTTATTTCGAACTTCACATTTGAATTATGTGACAGAAATCATCTCCAAGAGCGACGGATTCCCAATATTGAGCTAAATTTTGGAGAAAGTTGGTTCTTTAAAACATTTTTTTGTTGTAGATTTTCGCCTAGAGCTGCAAAGGCTGAAACAAACAGACTGCCTACATTTTCAATATGGGGTCATCGGTCACATGTGTGAGAGAATGGGACGCACTTCGATTGCAATGTCTATGATAATAATAATATATAGTTTTTCTATAGCGCATTACCCTAACATGGGCCCCTTGCATGTCTACTCTCCCAAAATTGCAAGGGGAAGATGGTGAGACAATGAACCCACTGTGTTTGCAGTGAAAATTGCAAATCGTCACTACGCAAGGTAGTCTCGGAACGCGACTTATTGGCACACTCTGTGTGCTACTTATGATCCCCTAAATCCCTTGTAATGACAACAAGCAACTATTGGTAGTGAGTAGCAGTACATTACATACTCATGTGACCAAAACTACTACGATAAAGAGCTAGTATGATGTTTAAGGAAGGAGGTTGGCAACATACAACGACCACACCTCTTTCACATAAGCACCTTGTTTTAAGTAGCTGACTTGCTTGATCCTACACCTGCGATAATGAAATGACAACAGAGGCGTTCCAACTCTTTGGTTCATGTTTATAAACAGTGTTATGAGATAAGAATATAGAAGATAAGATGTTTGTACATAAATGGAAACAAACAGCCGAGGCCGACGAGGGAGCATTGATTTACAAAGGCATTTATTTATATATACTTAGCATAGACAATTCATCGGCCAATTACGTCACCCAAGCTTAAATTTAAGAAGTTCTTTTGAGAGGCAGATTGTTTGTTTGCTTCACTGCAATTTACCCCCAAAAAATAAGAAGAATAAATAGGTGGATTAGAAGGAAGCAGCAAAATGAAAGACATGTGAAATAGTGCAAGAAAGGATGAACCTATCAGTAGTACCCTCCAAATACCCAACTTAGAGGTCGAACATCCCGACTTTTTCCCACATAAAAATATAATTTGAACTAATGAGCAAAGCGTGTAATGTGTGTCTAATTAAAACGTTTCTTTTCACTCCCTATTTCAGACATTTAGTATGTCAGGCACCAGCAGAATCATCCAGTTTTATTACACATAAAAGCTATGGCCTAATGATGTGGAATGGTCTGCCTGACAGTCATAAAGGAATGAAATCTTTAAACTCTTTCAAGTAGTCCTGAAAACCTTTCCTTTTAACGAATGTTATAAATAATGCTGACACATCTTATCTCATTCAATATTATTTCTAATGATATTTTATCTCTTAAAGAAATCTTAAATCTTAGGTGTCATAAAGGAGTGCATATTATTTTATTGTCATTTTTACGGTGTATTTTCAAAAGTATTGATTATGCTTCTTTATTGTCTTGCGTATAAAAAGCGTCATGAGACTAGTTTTAGATGAATGGCATTTATGCATCTATCATTATCTATTATTAAATGTATTACCAAAAGTTGGACAGCCTTTGGAGGAGTGGGGGTAAGCATAGAGACATAAAAGATTGTTGAGAGAGAGAGAGAGAGAGAGACAGAGAGAGAGAAGAGAGAGAGAGAGAGAGAGAGAGAGAGAGAGAGAGAGAGAGAGAGAGAGAGAGAGAGAGAGAGAGAAAGAGAGAAAGAGAGAAGAGAGAGAGAGAGAGAGAGAGAGACAGACAGACAGACAGACAGAGAAAGAGAGAGCAGACAGACAGAGAGGGGAGGCAGAGAGAGAGAGAGAGAGAGAGAGAGAGAGAGAGAGAGAGAGAGAGAGAGAGAGAGAGAGAGAGAGAGAGAGAGAGAGAGAGAGAGAGAGAGAGAGAGAGAGAGAGAGAGAGAGAGAAAGAGAGAGAAAGAGAGAGAGAGAGAGAGAGAAAGAAAGAAAAGAGAGAGAGAGAGAGAGAGAGAGAGAGAGAGAGAGAGAGAGAGAGAGAGAGAGAGAGAGAGAGAGAGAGAGAGAGAGAGAGAGAAGAGAGAGAGAGAGAGAGAGAGAGAGAGAGAGAGAGAGAGAGAGAGAGAGAGAGAGAGAGAGAGAGAGAGAGAGAGAGAGAGAGAGAGAGAGAGAGAGAGAGAGATACAGACAGAGAGAGACAGACAGACAGACAGAGACGGAAGCAGACAGACAGACAGAGACCGAGAGAGTGAGAGAGAGAGAGAGAGAGAGAGAGAGAGAGAGAGAGAGAGAGAGAGAGAGAGAGAGAGAGAGAGAGAGAGAGAGAAAGAGAGAGAGAGAAAGAGAGAGAGAGAGAGAGAGACAGACAGACAGACAGACGGACAGACAAACAGATAGACGTGCAGCGGGAGAGGAGAAGAAGATAATATCTATGCACTTATGGTTATTTACATGTGAAACATACACAAAATCAAAGGAATAGGACGGACCTAACATGGTAAACTGACATACAATTTCTCAACTTTCTCACAAACAAAACAACAAACATAAAGTTCAAACCAACCCACGATAACAAAACAAACCAAAGAACGATAAATACCCTATCTGTCACAAAATTAACATTATGAAAATCAAGATTTTGTACACAGAAGACTTACTTCATTTGATGCATGTTTTTGATACATGTTTTTGATGCATGTTTTTGATGCATGTTCCTGATGCATGTTTTTGATGGATTCACGTCCACACTCTTGTAAAACGGCATTCAACTCCATACCATATACATGTATCACTTTCATTAAAGATTATCGTCTGAAATAATGCAACAATATTCATTCAGTTGCATTCGGGAAAAGTTCCTGTCCATATTTGGCATGCATTGTGAAAAATAAAAGTTAGAAAGAACTATTGTAAAATTGTGAACCAATTTACTGCTCACTGTAAGTGTAGTGGATGTAAACGACTTAACGAAGATCAACGTCAACGAATAAAAAATATGCACAACATCAAACCTTGTGTTCAGACTATTTCAATTTCCCCGAGAAAGACATCAACCCGCCTTTGAAACAACGATTCTCACAGACCAACATCGATAAGAAATGTAGCCCATAAAACAGACAGTTACGGACTGAAGAGCACTGTCAAGACTATCTAATTTTGAAGGTCAGATGAAAGACGATAAGATGAAAGAAACTCCATTCATTAAAGTAAAAGAGAAATGTACACGTAACAAGAGTGGTGGTCTCACTTTACTGGTGTAGTGCGCCCAAAAGACGCGCTTCCTTATTTCACTGAATGCAAAGATAAACATTAGTGTATGCACATATTAAAAAGAAATATGTTATTATACTATACAATTTTACGATTTCAAATGAAGGAAACGAATAGACTATCAACAGGTGGCTTTCATGTGAAGAAGTGTGCAAATGGACGAAAACATCTTAGGTCATTTATTTTAATGTAAATTTACGAAGTGTGTTCAATTTCTTCGAGCGATGAAAATTCCATTATTAACAATCATCCTTGAGTAAGTAGATTATTTAATCTGGATATCCTGGTCATTCATTCAATCAATGGTTGCATCAGCAAAGAAACGCCAAGTAATTCTTATCATATTTGTCAAAATGTTTCCTAAGACTGAATGAATGCAAACATAAATCAAACATGTAAATGTAAAGACAAACAGTGAGGCAAGGGTCATGTCGAAAGGGAAAGATAATGACATTAAATAACATTAAAATCCCATAGGAACATAGACCAGACAGACACAA
This sequence comes from Doris montereyensis, assembly GCA_037039925.1. NCBI lineage: Eukaryota > Metazoa > Mollusca > Gastropoda > Nudibranchia > Dorididae > Doris > Doris montereyensis. The sequence goes on from JAXRKP010000418.1 coordinate 266,925, forward strand.
GGAATAGACACACACAAATCTTGGCTACCATGGAGATTAAACCCGCGACGTCTGTGTCGGCACCTATCGTCTCGCCATGAAAAGAAAAAAACTAACCGAACTAATTACACGGTATATCCAAAACATCTAGCGATTTCAGCAGCATGTTGCCTTCTTCATTCTAATAGTCATGGTTGTGATAGTATCTAAACAGACATAAAGTTTGTAGGTGGAATAAAATATCAAAAAGGAAAGAGGGGGAAAACCTACGGGTAGTCACTTTATGATAAAATGTGTAAAAATGAAAAAACAAAAGAAAAGATTCATCTCGAAACAGATGTAATAAACGCCGCCATGAATTTACAATAGGATAAAGTGTAAAAGAAACAGCCTGTTTTTCATCCCATCCCAGAAGAACAGAAAACTAGAAAAAAAAACATATTCCCTTTTCTTTAAAACTCATTAAAGAAGTCAGTGAGTCCCTTTAACATTCATCATCATGACGCTACATAATTCAAACGTGAAGAACATGTACCAACTCTGCTAGCGAAACATTCATCTCATTTTCTGCTTCTTCTTCAAAACTGCGTTCCATACAGACAGACAGACAGACAGAGACAGACTGAAAAAGAACATTTCACAGCATGTTTGCAAAGGTAAATCGGCGCGTTACTCGCTATCAGAAAACATTCAAGTAATTCAATTATTGCATTATTGCATCCTAGCAAATAAATGTAGACACCATTTGAAAGACGTGTCATTTTCGCATGTACATAAAACCCAATGCAAAAAGTCGCCAAACGTAAAGTAAGCAGATTATAGAAAGTACGAGTCTGTGGTTTCACTTCCTTCCTAAACATATTTTTTTAGAGTTTCAGATATTGCCTCATCCCTGTCTTCATTATGCCATACGTTGCTTAATATTACATACACTCTTTTTGAAGCTTTATTAAGCCATACGTTGTGTAACGTTACATACAATTTCGTTGTAGTTGTAGTCGACGATTCTTCAGAATGAAAGGTTACTATAAGTAAGTCTTCAAATATCATGGGGAAAATAGAACGATAAACGCAAACACACAAAAATATCTATCGATTCGAAGTTCGCGGTGAAGTTTGCAAAGTAAAAGGCCATCTGAGCAAACAGGCAAACCTTTGTGTAAAACATGTTTCACATCTAAATAAAAAGTTCTTCATATCAGTCCTTGTTACGCTTGGCTTGACGTGTTCTCTTGTCAATGGCATTTGACATGGGTTTTTTTCCGCACCACACCCAGTGCAGTGCGAATGGCACTTTAGTTGAAAGGCAAAGTTTGTGGCAGATCGACGTCCTGCCAAGAGGTGATCTAATATCGTCTGCTTCTTCTTAACACAATGCGCACTGTCATAAACTCTGGCTCTATGAACCTCTATGCCAGGGGAAAGATTCATCAGTTTAATCTTAACCTTGAAAACGTACATGATATCATAGCATTCAACTATATGCACAGACTAAGATCGCGTAAGTGAAAATATTTCTGTATTTCTTTTCTTTATCAATTCCCAATGTAACTTTCGGTGCATGGGTTCAAATGCTTGAGATGATCCTTCTGCAGACTGCCATGTCCTGACATTTTCTGCTTCCTTCCAAGAAAGTTTAATTTATTTGCTTTAATGTCTCTTTTTATACCTTCTTCCCACTTTCCCGAGGCCTGCCTTTTGGTCTTTTACTTTGGATTTTAGCACTGTGTACTGATTTAGCTATTGTATTTCATCCATTCTTCTTTATACGCTCAAACGATTTCAATTGAATTATTTCTATCATAGTTTTAATGCCATCTGCTTTGGTTTGATCTCTTATTGTTGTGTTCTGATTTTGTCTCTTTTAGTTTTCCCTGCTTTTCTTTTTAGATATTTCATTTCAGTTGCTTGCACTCTACTGTATTCTCTACTATCTAAGGTCCAAGTTTCACGCCATAGAGGAGAGTAGGACAATAAACTGTGTTGTATACTTTCATTTTGGTTCTTGTTGACAATTCTTGTTTACCTATAAATGCCTTTCCTGAGATGGTTATATATTGTCATTGCCTTTTGATTCTCTGGCTGATTTCTTCGCTTAGTTTCCCTCTGAGTTAATCATTACTCCTAGGTAATCATAGCTTTGAACGTGTTCTAAATTCACCCTCCCAAGTTTAAGATTTTGTGTTTTAGCTTCCCTAGTTACTACCATTGTTTTGGTTTTCTTGGCATCTACTCTCATTCCTCTTTTATTTAGTGTATTATTCATTATGTTGAAATTAGACTGAAGGGCACTTTCTGATTTTTTAAACAGAACTAAATCATCAGCAAAGGAAAACATTGATACATTAACTGGTTTGAGTTCCACATGCCTACATTCATTTTTTCATTTTTGAGGATGAGCGAGTAAATCCATATATGTGATAAACAAAAGAGGACTTAGGATACAAACCCTCTTACTCCTATACCTACATCATTTTCTGCAGATACATTTCCAGCTACTCTCACTGTACATGTTGGTTTATTGTATAAACTTTTAATGGCTTCTATTAAATTTTGCTTTACATTAATATTCTTTTAAGGAATGCCATAGTTCGTCCATCCTCAGTGTCAAATGCCTTTTCTAAGTCAATAAAACACAGATGCAAGTCAATGTTTCTCACAAGGAATTTTTCTATTATTTGTTTAATTGTAAATATGTGGTCTTGTACACTTCTCCCTTGGTCTAAATCCACTTCTGATGATCTTCAATCTGATCCTCTACTCTTTCCTTAGTCTCATTTCCAGTATCCTGGCATACAATTTTCCTGGTACGCTAAGTAGTGATTATCCCTCTATAGTTTATACATTCCATAGTCCATACTTTCTTTGTGTATTGGTACTACCGTTCCTTTTTCCAGTCGTCTGGCACCTGTTTGACTTCCATGCTTGTTGGCATATTGAAGTAGTAATTTGTCTGCCTTCTCTCCTTGATTTTTAATCATTTCTGGATAAACTTGATCTGCTCCTGGGGCTTTTCCTAATTTCACTTTTCTTATAGCTGTTTAGTTCTTCCATTGAGATATCTACATCTTCAGCTGTTTCATCTCGATTACTTGTTACTGTTAATAATTGATCTGTACTCCTTGTTTCATATTCTGGAGATTATGTAATTGTTGAAAATTTTTCCACGTTTTCATGATTTCGGTGTTTTCTTTCATTATTTCTCCTTTTGGCGTTCTTAATTTTGTCGTATTGGGCATGCTTTGTCTTTTTCATGCCTCATTGCTCCCCAGGACAGCTTTTGATTTCCTTGAAGCTTTCTTGAAGTCTTTGCCCAGACACTTCCCATTGTTCCGTTTTTTTGTTTTTCTCACTTCTTCTTTGGCAATAGTTCTTTTACTCGTAATTTATCCATCCTCTGCTGTTAAGTTTGTTCCAGGGATGCCTGTTTTCGATTATTTAGTCTTGTAATTATCATTCCACCACGTTGTTCTTTTCCTAGCTACTTTATTTTTGTTTCACCACAGATCTCTTCACTTCAATTGAAGAGTGATTCTTTATACATTCGCCACCTTTTTCTATTGTCTTATCATCCAGATCCATTTGCCTTTCACTAATAACTCTTTTTATTCTAGATTGGTCTATCTGTTTTACTGTTGGTTTATTTAGTTCCTCTATTGTGAATTTAGCAGTTTTCTTCTCTTCCTTTTTATTTGTCTTCAGTCAGTAATCTCATTTTGGCTAGGATCACTAAATATTTCCGCTACTTGTTTACTTTGCAACCATGGTACGGTAAAAAGGAGCTGCTAACTATTATAGTCTATCATTGACTTTTCACACCTGTCTTCATTAACCCTTGTATATTTTGTGGATATATTTATGAGGGGAAAGGTGCGTTGGCTATTTTCATGTTATTCTTCTGAAAAATCTATTAGTCTCTCTCCATTTGGAAAAAGTTGTTGTCTCTCCTTCTTACCTATTACTCCTCCTGATGTTTCTATATTGTTGCCTTCCTAGCGTTTAAATCTCTTACAACCATTAGCTCCTGTTTGGGTTTGAGATTCTCTCACATCTATTTTTAAATCGTTTTCGAAAATATCATTTATTATTTTTTGGCGCCGTCTTCGTTTTGGTCAATAAGCTGGTTACTAATTTAACTTTCTTCCTTTTGGTTTAATATTTACCTCTAATAGCCGTGGGTTTATAAATTCCCAACTTTCTAGTAGCTTTTTCATGCCTTTATGTATTAGGAGGCCTACTTCCGTTTCTAGCTCTATCTTTTGACATCTACTACTGAGAAGATTAAAGTGTGGTGTGGTCCTACATTTTCTATTTCTTGTGCTTATTTCTTTGTTTCTATAATGCTAAAATGTCTACTTTAAAATTTTCCATTTCTTCAACTAATTCTACCTTTTTTTCCATTTATTCCCTAATATTCCATGTTCCAAAAACCACAGAGCGTGTTCGTTTCATGTTTGTCATTGAAAAAGTCAAGCCGGGTATATTGTATTTTATTTCTCTAAATAAGTTGATTAGGTAGATGGTGGGACTGGCACCTTGAGGTCTCCCTGACTAGGCTTTGTTATTTTCTGTCAAAGTGAACTCCCAGGCCTTTTTGGTCAGCCAAGACCAGCTCCTGCAAGACAGCAGGTTGTTCTCTGTAAGAGTAACTCCCTTAGCGTTTGGTCAGCCAAGACCAGCCTGCAAGGGCAAGCAGGGAGACACGTGGAGGGGCGGGGACCGCGCATAATTCTGTACAGTTCCACTTCCCGGAAATGAAAAATATAACAAAAGCAAAGTAATGAACAATTTATGAGAGATATTGATACGCAATATATGAGAGAGAGTGAGAGAGAGAGTGAGTAGAGAGAGAGGAAGAGAGAAGAGAAGAGAGAGCGAGAGAGAGAGAGAGAGAGAGAGAGAGAGAGAAGAGAGAGAGAGAGAGAGAGAGAGAGAGAGAGAGAGAGAGATGAGAAGAGACGAAGAGAGTTGAGAGAGGGGAGAGAGGAGAGAGAAGAGAGAGAGAGAGAGAGAGAGAAGAGAGAGAGAGAGATGAGAGGAGAGAGAGAGAAGAGCGAGAGAGAAAGAGAAGAGAGAGAGGAAGAGACCGAGAGAGAGGAGCAGAGAGAGAGAGGAAGAGGAGAGAGAGAGAGAGAGAGAGAGAGAGAGAGAGAGAGAGAGAGAGAAGAGAGCTAGAGAGAGTAGGAGAGAGAAGAGAGAGAGAGAGGAGGAGGGGGGGAGAGAAGGAGAGAGAGAGGTAGAGAAGAGTGAGTAAGAGGACGAGAGAGAGAGATGAAGAGAAGAGCTCGCTTCTCTAGTATGACAACAGGTGACAGACAGAGAGAAGCAGAGCGAGAGAGAGACCGAGAGAGAGAGAGTTACAGAGAGAGTTAGAGGCGAGGAGTCGAGTGGGACAGACAGCCGGACATACGAGCAAGACACCCACGACCCGCCCAGGAGTTATGAGTTGAAGCAAATTCACAAATGCCTTTAAAATACAGAAGTCCCAATTTTCCCCAGCAATTTCGAAAAATATCAGTGAAACTCGGAAGTAGCGACTTCGGCCGGGACTCGACAAGAAAATCTCGCTAAATCCAAGTTCTCGCCATTTCCAAGCTGTCTTGAAATAACAAGCGCCATTGTAACAAGTACGGATAGCAATCAACTAAGAATGAAAAAAACAAACACAAAAGTAGTTGGTGTCATGAGTTGGTATGTAATCAATCGATTAAATTGGAAAAATGAGCAATGCATCATCTCGCCCACGTTTAACATTTACTATCAACGTTAATTATCTGTTCTTTGCTTTTTACACATGCCACACAATGGCTCTATTTTTCTTCTTCTTAAAACTTAAAATCTCGATCGTACATGTCGTACAAGGGTACACGCTGCACACGCATTTCCTTTCCCTCATTGTTCATTGCTTTCTAATAGTCTGATCCAGACGACTTAAAATCGTTGACACTTGGCAAGCAAAAGATCGAAAGCGATGCCACTTAATTAGTCTAGACAACCTCCCCTCCCCTCGCTATCATCAATTCGCAGTGTATTTTACAATGTGCTACACGGGCCGGGGACTTGGTAGTCCAGAGGTAAGGTGTCGGCCTCTCAACCAAATGCAGTGGGTTTGAGCCCCGCCAATGGTTGAACAATTTCACCAATTTTATTCGAGCAAAATCTACCCCTGGTCCAGGTAGGTGGATCGACACCTAGTCCCATCGTAGACGGACGATAAAAGGAGGTCCCGTGCGCAGATCACAACACTGTGCACGTTAAAGATCCCTTGGCTGCTTCATAGGCAAAGCCCTGGCAAAATTAACACTCGTACCGAAATCCCCATGATCACCTTAGTTGTGATGTAAAGCAAATCAATTTTTTTTTAATTTTAAAAAGAAAGAAAAAAACTACTTGTACACGCAAGCCCACCAACAGGCCATTATGAATGATGACAAGATGGAATCTGGCTAGATCTAGTCATTTTTATTACTGCACAAGTAGGCTTTTTATTCTTACCCAATTACATTTTTCATACAATTTGCTTCTTTTACGAGGGTTAATTACGAGTCGAGGATCTCGCTAAATCCAACTTGGCTATATTTTCCTTTATCCAATCATTGAGGGTGACTCTCGAACGACTGAGGAGGTTTACTATAAATATGATTTCCTTCAATAAGCACGATACTACTCCTAGAAGTCAATCAAATCGTTTTGACCGTTGGGCCGTACAATATGTATCATTATGCGACAAACGAGTAGCCGCGCCGGCAACAGCCATCAGTCAACTTTTCCCGTTGACAGACGGGTAATATCCAAAGGGAGATAAAAGGTAACTTTTAACGACGCTATTTTACAAAACATTGGATAACACAACGCATAAAATGGTTACATTAACATAAAATTGAACTGGAATGAAGTCATTCCACCATAATCGATGATTTCATGCTTAAGTCAAAGACACAAGAAAAATGACAGATAAACGTAAAAGAATTACAGGGAAAAAGAAGGTAGTGATTACCAGCAGACCCACCAACCTGTCGTGCAACGGCACGGGCAGAGAAGAAAGACACTGGACAACATACATACGATACAAGCCATCCCTGAATGACAATCAATTCGTTTCATTGGAATTCTACCTTAATCAACCATATGCGACGATCTCTGGTTTACTTTAGAGGAAAACACACCATAAAAGATTCGTGAAAGACTGAAAGAAAAGAACGACACCTACTAATGGCGCCTGCAACCGTCCACACGAATGACAGTCGAAGGTTTGTTTGTTTTTTTTTCTACAATGCAGACTATCAGCCTAATCCCTACTTATTCCACAAATTGCAATTTACGTGTGTCTTTAAAATACCGTGCCTTAGGGCTGAACGGGGAACGGTAATCGGACGTGAAAAACAAACACAAAAGTAGGTGGTATCATGAGTTGTATGTAATCAATCAATTAAATTTGACAAATGAGCAATGTATCATCTCGCCCACGTTTAACATCTAATATCATATCTTTTCTGGTTTCAAAACGATTCTAACATTTCTTGCGTGGTGCCATTTCTATTGTTTTTTTGTATTTATTTAGGTCTTCTTCTTCGATCTCTGTGTCAGCGGGTCGGATCAGATGCGGATTGTCTCATTTAGTGCATAGTTGTTTTGCAGACTTTCTCCTATAGAGCCGTAGAGCTTTTCCTCCAAAGGTGCCATGATTTCTCCCCATTGGTTGCAGACATATGTCATGATTATCGCCTTCTTCCTCGAAGGTACATGGGAGACTCCTGGGGCATACTCGAAACTTTTCTTACGAGTTCATCTGCACGCTCCTCCCCATCAATATGACAGTGTCCAGGTATCCATTGTAGTATGGTGCATTATAGTGATAGATGGTTTAACTGGCTTTCATTGGTTGAATTTAGGCGCATATGGTACGGATTTGGCATCAGTGAGAAAGATTACCCTTTGAGAGATATCAATTTTATCTAACAATAATCTTGTGGCTTCCTAAATTGCAACTATTTCTGCTTTATATTTTGTACAGATCTTGCATGATGCAATAGACTTTAATTTTGTTTTCTATCTGACCAGACTATTAAAATTCCACAAACTCCCTTCATTGCATCTTTTAAAGATCCATCATTTAGTTCTAATGTTACTCGTTCAATAGACTTAATTTTATTTACAGACTGAATAAGATCATCAGATTTCGAACCATTCCTGACTGCAATTTTTCTATGTGCCTTTTTATTCTTTCAGGAATACTTTGAAAACGAATTCTCGGTCGTCGCAGTGTAAGAAATATGAAAGGCGGCCATGCTCAAGGACCAACTAATAACAATCATTGTCATCATTCTATTCGTTTGGAAAGTAATGCCTTCAAAGTCATAATTCCAAAAGAACCCAAAATGCAGGTCGATAGTGTATACTTGCATACGGTTGGGCATCTATTACACAATGACTTCATTAGTCGCCGTCTCTGACGCCACATAACATAATCTTATGTTCGCCAACACTTCACCAGTAGAAGCATATGGATAAAAACAAGCTTCATTTCGAGGCATCAGCGGTAAACAACAGCTTTCGCCTCGTGGTTATAATTGAAGTAGAGCTGTTTATGGTATTTCTTCATCTTGGGGAAAAGATGTAAGTCCGAGGAGCACGGTCCGTCCTGAATGGTGGATGAGCCAGAATACCATTTACCTCGAGGCACCGCAGCACGTTGTTTGTAGTGGATAAATGCATCTTTTCCCAAGCGAATCCACAATACCCGTGCATGGAGTTTCTAGTTTCAACGTACCACTCACGAGATACTGACTTTAATGAAATCTTTCCCCAACAGAAAGTGTCAATCTTCTTAGAGATGCCAGAACCGGGTATTGTATTGACCATTCCTATGTTTCGGCAATTTAATGATGCGAGTCCAAAAGCGAGTCCAAGATTAGTCGGATTATCATTTGAGAGGATGCAACCCACTGGGGGCAATTTCTGAACGATAGGGTTATGCAGTTAAAAAGTTGAACTTTACAGTGATTAGCACGAAAAACTCAGAATGAGTAAAAAGAAATTATCATTTTGAGACGTAAAAGGATTTTTTCGCTAACGGGTACCACCGGGGGCAAGTAAATCGACTCTGGAAGATAGGTTGAATTGATCATGTTTATTACTTTAATTAGGTGATAAAAATAAAACATTTGCGTCAAACCTTGATTAATATTTGACACCTCTAGGAAAAAATAATTTTAAAACGGAAGAAGAAAAAAGATTAGCACGAATGGAAAAACCTGTTAATAAGGAGAACCACAGAAATCAGAATGAGTAAAAAAGAAAGAACATCGACTTAACTACACGTAAAAGGGTAAGTAGGATTTTTTTTCGCTAACGGTGAAGTTATACCAGCATGCTGGGAGTGTAGAGGCAATGCCAGCCAACGACTATGGTAATGATATGAATACGATAGATTTTAATAAAAACTTTAATATTATATCACGATGCAAATCGATTCATGTTTATTGTTTTAAGATAAATATAAAAATAAAAGTATTTGGGAACATGCTTTTCCAAACAGCTTGATTAATATAATAAATAGTGTCATCGTTCTCATAAAGATTACTGAAGAAAAATAATTTTAAAACGGAAGAATAAAAGATATAACCTAAAACAGAATACTGACATAATTATGACTAAAGCATTATGGAAACTCATATCAAAACCGACCCGTTTGGAGGTAAAAGTCCCAAGGAGAAACTTTCACAGAAATCAGTGTACAATTGAGATTTATGTGCAGGCAGCACGCGGCGTGGAAGTTATGTAGTTCAGCCACGTTGTCTCCAGACAGACAACCCTTGGGACGCTTCGTTGAACTTACCATTACGGCCAAGTAATCTCTCTCTCTCTCTCTCTCTCTCTCTCTCTCTCTCTCTCTCTCTCTCTCTCTTCTCTCTCTCTCTCTCTCTCTCTCTCTCTCTCTCTCTCTCTCTCTCTGCTCTCTCTCTCTCTCTCTCTCTCTCTCTCTCTCTCTCTCTCTCTCTCTCTCTCTCTCTCTCTCTCTCTCTCTGTCTCTCTCTCTCTCTCTCTCTCTCTCTCTCTCTCTCTCTCTCTCTCTCTCTCTCTCTCTCTCTCTCTCTCTCTCTCTCTCTCTCTCTCTCTCTCTCTCTCTCTCTCTCTCTCTCTCTCTCCTCTCTCTCTCTCTACGTCTCTCTCTCTCTCTCTCTCTCTCTCTCTCTCTCTCTCTCTCTCTCTCTCTCTCTCTCTCTGTCTAAGCGCTCGCGATCTCCCATCTCTCTCACTCTGACTCTCTCTCTCTCTCCTGACTCTCCTGGTCGTGTCTCTGGCTCATCTTCTTCAGTGCTCGCCCTCCTCGTCACTCCCGTCCTCTCTCGCCTCGTCTCTCGACGCCCGTCTTCTCCCGTCTCTCCCGTCACTCATCTGTCTCGCTCATGCTCTCGTCTCTCCCTCGTCGCTCCTTCTCTCTCCTCTCGCTGCTCTTCCCGTCGTCTCCTCGTCTCTCCTCGAGTATCTCGTCTCTCCCATCTCCCGTCCGTCATCTCGTCTTCTCACGTGCCCGCTCTCGTCACTTCTCGTCCTCCTCTCCATCCCGTCTCCGCGTCTCTCGTCGTCTCTCTCT
>JAXRKP010000418.1:280000-297500 GCA_037039925.1 Doris montereyensis
AGAGAGAGAGGGGAGAGGGGAGAGAGAGAGAGAGAGAGAGAGAGAGAGAGAGAGAGAGAGAGAGAGAGAGAGAGAGAGAGAGAGAGAGAGAGAGAGAGAGAGAGAGAGAGAGAGAGAGAGAGAGCTAGCTATAGCAGAGGGGTTGGGGATGGGAGATGCAGTGATGATATTTAATGCAGCTATGGCAATAGTGGTTAGAGGGCGCGTCCACATGAGTTGTTTGCCACTCCCAGATCTAAGTCGTAGGCAACATTGCTGTTTCGCAGTGAGGTGATGTCGTGTTTTGCCTGCTCTGGAAACGTTTAAAACAAGTGGACGCTTGACCTTAACAAATCAAACTTCCAGCAAGGGATGGTTTCCCAGGATTATGGAACAAAAAGTTGACAGCAGCATCATCGCGGGCCACTTCATAACAGTTATACTGTGATATGGCATGCAATTGGAAAGAAGAGGCTAATACTACTACCAAAGCCTGTCTGTCATTAACTATCTTTGCTAGTACATACTAGAGCTGGGCAAAAGTCGAGCTGAAGATCGAGCTTTTCGATCTGTCAAGTGGACTTCAAAGATCGAGCCTGGCAGACAAGATCGGCCTCTGATCTTATGTCGTCACATGAATAAAACAAGCAGCAGATATAACAGCAGTGTAAAAAACAACAAACTTTTTGATGAGAAAGAAAGCAACATAGGGGCAAATGAAAGTTGAGAAATAAATATGCATTTGCTGCATGTATAGTGTAGAACGTAGGGATTCAATTATTTTCTCTTTTTCCCTCTTCTCCTTCACAACACCCATAACACATTTTATGCTACCACTCTTCTACTATTAATAACAATAGTAACACCAACAACACTAATACTACTACTACAACTATACAACTACTACTACTACTACTACTACTACTACTAGTAAAAATAATAACTTAATAGTAAGCTTAGTAATAACAACCCGGCAATGGACAGGTAATCACCTATACGGGGAGTAGATGATCCCGCCCTCCACGAGTCTCCTGCTGCCTTGCAAGCGGGTCTTGGCTGACCAAAGACTAAGGCAGTTAACCCTGACAGAAAATAACAACCTGCTGCCTTGTAGGCTGGTATTGAATGAGTAAGGGATGAGGGAGTTAACCCTGACAAAAATAACAAGGCCTGATAGGGGGCTTCAAGGTGGCAGCCACACCATCTACCTAGGGTACAGTGGGCTAAGAGAGCTTATCCAAAAACAAACAGATTCAGAGAAATAAATATAATACAATTGGCTTGATCTTTTTGAAGACAAACTTGGAAACAATACGGACTGTGATTTTTTTGGAACATGGAACGTTAGGGCACTAAATGGAAAGAAAGTTAGAATTAGTTGAAAAATGGAAAAAGTAGATATTTTGGCCATTACAGAAACAAAAAAAAAAGGACAAGGAATAGAATCATATTTTAATCTTCTCAGGAGTAGATGTCCAAAGATAGAGCTAGAGCAAGAGTATGCCTCCTAGTGCATAAAAGGCATGAAACGCTACTAGAAAGTTGGAATTTTATAAGCCCGCGGCTATTATAGGTAAATATTAAACTAAAAGGACGAGAAATTAAATTAGTATTAGCTTATGGACCAAACATAGACGCAACTAAAGAACAAAAAGATGTCTTCAAAAACGATTTACAATAGCTGCAGATAATCTTAAACCCAAACAGGAACTAATGCTTTTAGGAGCTTTAAACACTAGAGTAGGCAACAATGTAGACACCCCAGGAGGAGTAATAGATAAAGAAGGAGAGACAATAACTTCTCCAAATGGAGAGACTAATAGATTTTTGCCTAAAGAATAACATGAAAATAGCCAACACCTATTTTTCTCATAAAGATATCCACAAATATACAAGAGTAAATTAAGAAAGGTGTGAAAAGTCAATGATAGACTACATAATAGTTAGCAGCGCCCTTTTTACAGTACATTGGATGGAAGAGTAAACAGAAGAGCAGAAATATTTAGTGATCATCAGAGAGACAGTGATTGCCAAAATGAGATTACTGACTAAAGAAAACAAACAGAAAAGGTAAGCTCGAACCAGTGTCGTCGTGATGACCAGCTCACAATACTACCGTTCAGCTACAACGCCTAAAAGATTATGATTATTATATTCACGAGTGTGTATGTGTGTGGTGTGTGAACGTGGGGACTATTCATGAATCAAAGGTCAAACTCGGAAAGCAAATTGAGTCCACTTCTTAAGACACGTTAAGGAAAGGGTTGCCAGAGGAGAAAATAAATCTTTGAAAGTCGAGCTTTTGCTCCACCTCTAGCTAGTACATGTACTACCAAAAGAGCAATTTTATCAAATACACTGTAACTGGAAGTTTTGTTGTTTGGTTGTTGTTTTTTTGTTTTTTGTTGTTTTTTCTTTTCTTTTTTTTTTGGGGGGGTTCAGCTTTCTTTCTTAGTTTTTTTGGGGGAAAGGGGGGGTGTTCAATGGAACCATTCAAAAGAAGGGAAATATTCTCTCTTGCCTTTTTTTTCTTCTTATGTGTTTTTTGTTTTCTAAAAATCTATATCATTCGCACTATGTGGTGATTCATGGTGAATTCAGAGGAGGCAGCAAGATGAAAGACATGTGAAAGAATAAAAGGAGAGAAGTAGGACCCACTGCCAACCACCGTCCACGTTTTGAACGGGGAGATGTCGCCACGTTTTGAACGGGGAGATGTCGCCCACGTTTTTAACGGGGAGATGTCGCCCACGTTTTTAACGGGAGATGTCGCCCACGTTTTTAACGGGGAGATGTCGCCCACGTTTTTAACGGGGAGTCGCCCACGTTTTGAACGGGGAGATGTTGCCCATGTTTTGAACGGGGAGACGTCATCCACGTTTTAAACGAGAGATGTTGCCCATGTTTTTTAAACGGGGAGACGTCATCCACGTTTTAAACGGGGAGATGTTGCCCATGTTTTTAACGGGGGAGACGTCATCCACGTTTTGAACGGGGAGATCGCCCATGTTTTTAACGGGGAGACGTCATCCACGTTTTAAACGGGAGATGTTGCCATGTTTTTAACGGGGAGACGTCATCCACGTTTTAAACGGGGAGATGTCGCCCACGTTTTGAACGGGGAGATGTTGCCCATGTTTTGAACGGGGAGATGTCGTCCACATTTTTAACGGGGAGATGTCGCCCACGTTTTGAATACTATTAATGCTCGTGACCCTATATTTTCTTTCTTCTGCTGAATTGTCTATTTTTCTTTTCCCTCTGTCTGTCTGTCTGTCTCTGTCTCTCTGTCTCTCTGTCTGTCTGTCTGTCTGTCTGTCTCTGTCTGTCTGTCTGTCTGTCTGTCTGTCTGTCTGTCTGTCTGTCTGTCTCTCTCTCTCTCTCTCTCTCTCTCTCTCTCTCTCTCTTCTCTCTCTCTCTCTCTCTCTCTCTCTCTCTCTCTCTCTCACACACACACACACACACACACACACACTTTTAAAATATATCCCCAATGATGCTTATCTGAATTTAATTTCTAAGACTTGACGACATCTTCTCGGTATGTTTACGTGTAGCGAAATAGTAATTATGGCTCTCGTGTTCAGTAACAGTGTCATCTTTGGGCAACCTTTGAAATATCACTAGTTTATTTATTATCAAACAGTAATAGGGAAATTGTAAGCTATCTATAGCACACACAGAAACACAAATGCAAAAGAGAAAAACATGAGATAAATCTTGTTCCAGAATTAGATCTGATTTAAACTTGACAGTATAATGATAAAGTAAACTTGTCTTAAATGCTCTTTCATTCATTCATAATACATATTGTATATTCATATCACAGACAGAGATAAAGAGATAAGGATAAAGACAGAGAGACAGAGAGATATATAGGGGGAATATATAGAGAGACAGAGATACAGATATAGAGAGAGAGAGAGAGAGTAGATACCGGACATCGATATCAGAAGACACACTGGATCCGTGTTAACATTATCCACATAGTATTTCAAACGTTAATCAATAGCAGCAGGAAAATAATGGTAAGATTTATATATGTTTTTACCTGAATTGTTTGAATAGCTCAGAGTTGATTAGACAAGTTATAACATATATGTAACAGGCGAAGGAACAAATGAAAAGACAAACGCAAGCAAGTAAAAGCAGACAAACAAAAGGGGGAACGGATTAAGGAAAATCAAGATCAAATCGGAAGCTAGAGATATCTTCCACAGTTTAGAAAAAGCTTAAGATTTGCGTGAAGACAATAGAGCAATGCGAATAAACTCTTTATTGTCCAATAACCATGGCAAAACGTAGCCCATCTTGAAGGATAATCAGGTAACGAATTATTGAAAGTTTTTGGATACATCACACTTTACCATAATTTCAAAAAATAGTCTAATTAGATGAGACAAGGTAGGATGATATAAAGAAATGGATAAACTTAAATAGACATGCTAAGGCAAGGTAAGGGGGAAAAGTTAAGTAGGGGGAACGTAAGGTAAGGCAAGGTAAATAATGAAGGGTAGGTAGATAAGAAATGGTAAGGTAAGGTAAGATAAAGTGAGCTGAGATAAGGTACAGTGAAAATATTCTTTATCGATTCGAAAGGAATATCATTTCACATTTTAAAATCGCATGAAAAGGAATGCACGTGTAATATGGTTGAGAAAAATAGGTAACAATCGACAAATCACGCTCCTTTAAAGGAACCATAAGCATTCATAAAATTATTCATATGTCTCCTAGATAGGCACTAAACCGTGCACTAAAACAAACTGCTGATACACACCTGACTGATGTATTGTACCTGTACGTAATTCACTGAGCGAGCGGGCGTGAATAGACCCATACCAGACACTCACAATATTCTTTCGCTTAAACAAACACGCGATTTACATATCGTGAAATGTAACAGGATTGCCGGAGATAACTGTAAAATCCTACTGCTGATATGATGGTAGAAACAACAAGGGCGCGAGTTAGATTAATGACTTACTATCTCAAAAACATTAGAGACTTGACTATCTTAACAACCAGTGCATCTTAGGAAAACAAATATGAGGATTAGTCTACTTACTGATTGAGGACGTCGATCACAAACAGAATGATCGAATGAATATTAACAATATTCGAATGCCTTTCTTGATAGTTTTACAGTTGTAAAGAAACACGGGGCCCCCATATCTTTTCCAATGATTGAGCACTTTCATTTGTTTGAAAATGGTCACTTCCTTTGCACGTTGAAATTCACTTTTTTTACATCGAAATATAAATGACTAGATCTAAATATAAACTAACAAAGCGACGAACTTCGCAAAAAGGACTTACTCAAATGAGACTTTTTTCATTCGATGTTGGAAAAGAACACTCTTGTCTCTTTCAACCACCTTCAAACAGATGAATCAACAGCATCCAGTTCATATCTTTATGTCCTCTCCTTATCGGACTTTTTATTGACCCTTTTCTCAGGATATTTGCCCTTTCTTGGCAGCTTTTTTTTTTATGGGAGTCCCTTGCTAGGTCTTTTGAATAGGCACCAGTCTCGTGGAGGGTAGCGCGTTTCCCAATGGTTGACGAATTTGGTACTATTTTTGAACCTCTGTGATCCCTAGCTTTGACCGGTAGTCGTCGCGAATTCGGTTTTTCCAATTCAGAGCACATTATGGCCCACCAACAGTTATAAAAATGAGAATGAATAGTGAATGGACAATTGTTGTGAGAGACATAGTTTAAAATTGGTAAGGGTTCATAGAGAGAAATATATTGTATCAGAATGACAAATATTCATTAAATGTGTGTGATAAAGAGAAAAATCAAATATTGAACATCATGGATATCTGTTAGAGAGAGAAAAAAACTTGCCTAAGGGTGAGAGAGAAAGAGCCTGACAGAGAGAAAAAAAAACAACAACATAAAAACCCAAGAACTACATAAGCAATAATGGTCTTCAACTATCTGTGGGCGATATAGAAAGGTTACGACATCGAGACGAATCCGCCGTGAGGTGATGGCAGATAAAGAGATGGACAATCAAGGCAGTACGGTACATTGAGCGACGAATGTTCGATACAAAACGGCCATAATACCGATAGGAATCAACCCCAGATCAGTGAGATCGAGGCGAGAGAGAAGTAGAGTCAACGGTTGCGGTGAGGTGGGATGGAGGGTAGAGAGAGAGAAATTCTACAAGTCAACTGTCAAGAGATATCATAATGAGAAGAGAGTTTGCATGATTCAACAGACTGAGAGAGAGAGTTCTGAGAGAGCCTCCCTGTCAAGTAAGCATGAATTGAGTAAATTATAGAGTATTATAATACAAATGTATTATGATGTTTTACCCTCATATAAACTCGAATTGCAATGTACTACACACACACACACACACACACACTAAACACCAGCTGATTACGGTTCAGCCAGACAGACGAAGAGAGATAGAGGGGGCGGGAGGGAGAGAGATAGGGAGATCAATTCAAGACATTTGGATTAAGAGAGAGAGAGAGAGAGACCTCTTCCCGTGGTAACAGGAGCGTGGTGACCTTCTTTTTCACTCTTCACACAGAAACCTCTAATCGTGTCTTATTTTCACGTTAACGCATCGCTGATATATATCTGAGAGAGAGACCTCCTGAGTAACACGGGGCAAGGCAAAGAGAGAGCAAGGCATAAAGAGAGAAAGATATGTGTGTGGATATATGGATAAATAATATAGAGAGACAGAGAGAGAGAGAGAGAGAGAGAGAGAGAGATAGAGAGAGATAGAGAGATATAGTATATGTATATGTATATGTATAGATAGAGAGAGAGAGAGAGACAGAGAGAGAGAGAGAGAGAGAGAGAGAGAGAGAGAGAGAGAGAGAGAGAGAGAGAGAGAGAGAGAGAGAGAGAGAGAGAGAGAGAGAGGGAGAGAGAGAGAGAGAGAGAGAGAGAGAGAGAGGACAGACAGACAGACAGACAGACCGACAGACAGACACAGAGAGGAGAGAGTGACAGACAGACAGACAGACACAGAGAGAGAGACAGACAGACAGACAGACAGACAGACAGACAGACAGAGAGAGAGAGAGAGAGAGAGAGAGAGAGAGAGAGAGAGAGAGAGAGAGAGAGAGAGAGAGAGAGAGAGAGAGAGAGAGAGAGAGAGAGAGACTATACGGAAGGAAGGCGGTTGTTTGTTTTTTGATCTGAGGAATATACAGAAAATATCGTTTTTAAGAAGACAAAACGGTATACGTAGCTCTACCAGGTTTGGAATAAATCCGTTCACAAGGATCCGAGCAAGTGAAATAAAATCTACGTTCGTTTATTTCTAGCGAACTATAATAGCATATTACATGTGTTATCAGAACTCGCATAAATAACTGTTTTATTTCATAACGTTTTGGGGACAATAGTTACTTCAAGAGGATGCCACATTTGCATAAAATGTTGCACCTTTTTATTTTGTTTTGAAACCGTTCTCCGATTCCGTATGACCAACAGCTGGAAAACCATCTGCGGTCAAGAAGAAGTCGACGTAGTTATTGAAGTCAGTGGCAAGACCCACATTCAGCCAAAATTTGGGCTAGCTTAGATTTTTGACTGTATGGGAAAAACGCAAAATAATTATATGTCAATTCAAAAAAGGCATCCGCTGCTGATATATATATATATATATATATATATATAATTATCGTATATTCAATACAAAAATAATAAAAATTAAAACCTGCAAATTGACCGCAGCACAACGCGAGTACAAGCAGCTTTGAGTGCATTGTTCTAAGAAAGTTCAAGCTCCGCATACGAAGAAGAGCAGCCTTCATGTAAAATACACGTGGAATTATTTTTAAGGCCTTGTACCATATTGACAGTGGGGAGAATATAAAAAAGAAAAGAGAATAATGTCGAAATCGCAACGTAGGCCATGATCATGCACAATCAGATTTTTTATGATATTTTAAAAAGACTTTCGTATTATTTAGAACAAGCGTAATTTCCTTTACGTTACATGCTACCAAACATACCACACAGTGTAAACGTATGCTTGCAATTGAAAAGAACCTAAAGGAACAAGACGTCAAGACGTTTCCGCAAACATTGATCGCATCTGAGCTTGTTAGGGAGGTCACTGTGTCATTGCCTCTGGTGGTTTCATTTTGTTTGCTCCGTTGACTGAGCAAATCGCTTGAATACAATGACTAATGCTACAGATTTGGTTCAAGGCATTTGTATAAGAAATAGATTCGTTCTGTTTCCTTTACTAACAGGCTAAAAAAGCTACTTGCGTTGTCACCAATGGAAAGAGAAAAAGCGTAAATAATATCAGTGTTGGATGTAATCGCAAAGACATCCTCAAACATGAAGCAAATGAATGTAGGTATGTGGAAGTTCAAACATGTAAATGTATCAATGCTTTCCATTTGCTGATGATTTAGTTCTGTTTGAAAATCAGAAAGGGACCTCCAGTCAAATATCAACATAATGAATATTGAATTAAATAAAAGAGAATGAGAGTAAATGCAAAGAAAACTAAACAATGCTAGTTACCAGGGAAGCTAAAACACAAAAAATCTTAAATTAGCAGGGAGAATTTAGAACAAGTTTAAAGCTACAATTACTTAGGAGTAATGATTAACTCAGAAGGAAAACTAAGAGAAGAAATCAACCAGAGAATCCAAAAGGAAGTGCAATATATAACCATCTAGAAAGGCATTTGTAGGTAAACAAGAATTGTCAACAAAAACCAAAATGGCAGTATACAACACAGTTTATTGTCCTACTCTCCTCTATGGCAGTGAAAAACCTGGACCTTAGACAGCAGAGAATACAGTAGAGTACAGGCAGCCGAAATGAAATATCTAAGAAGAGCACTAGGAAAACTAAAAGAGACAAAATCAGAAACACAACAATAAGAGATAAAACCAAAGCAGATAGCAAAATCACTTCATAGTAGAAATGAATCAACCGAGTTGATTTGGGCATGTTAACAGAATGAATGACAAAAGAATAGCTAAATCAGTATTCAGTGCTAAACTCAAGGTAAAAGACTCGGAGAAAGTGGGAAGAAGATATAAAAGAGGCATTAACGCAAAGAAATTAAACTTTCTTGGAAGGAAAACAGAAACTGTCAGGACAGGGCAGCCTGGAGAAAGATCATTTCAAGCATCTAAAACCCATACACCAGAAGGTAGAATGTTGATAAAGAAAGAAAGAAAGTTGAATGTAATACCGGGTGGCCACCAACAACAAAAACACGGAAGCCAAAGAAGTTGTATTTAAAAACAAAGATATTCTGCCCTGATATAAAACTAAAATCATGGACTGAAATACTTTGAATTGACATTTTTCATGTCAAAATTTAACATTTATACACAAAATCAATCAACTTTGACAAATATATGTCAAAACTGGCAAACGCCAGTGAAGGCGCAGTTTCAAATTAACATTATTGTTTCGGAAGTCAACAGTGGTGAACATGTTAAGAGAACACACTGGCTCGACAAAAGCAATTTTATCCAAAAAATAGATATCATCTTATATACAAATACAAACCAACATCTTATATACAAATACAAACCAACAAACATGTTTTTTAGATTATTCTTAAGGACATGCTCAAAGTGCCCACTATGTCTACGTAAAGCAAAGGTGAGCCAGGTTTTTAAGTGTTTCAAATAAAAGCTACTCACATGCATTAAAGTCATTGTTTTCTGTCCACACATGGTTAGGTCGTCGATTGCTTGGTGATTCTCTCTGTAGCAATGATCCTTGTTGCCCTCAGAGAAAAAGTCAGAAGGGTTCAAATCCGGTGAATGAGACGCTCGGCCGCACAAAAGAGTCTGTCCGGCATCAACGCTAAAGGCTTTTCGCTCTGTTGTCCACGGCATATCAATAGGTATTCAGCAAAGGTAAACGATCGCGAGGACTAAATGCGAATTGATATTTCCGCTTTAGGAATCCTGATTTCATATCCTCCAAAATTCATCACCATTGGCATCGAAGATTGAACATGACGCATTCAAGTTACCCATCGTATGCCTTGCTTAGTCGAGAAAAATGTTTGAATGCGCAAAATGGTGTTTTTGGGTCCATGTTGAAAATAACTCATACTTTGAATAACACAGATACAATAATTGTGAAATTTGGTGTACAAAATTTGCTAAGGTTCATCTCAATGTAAATGAAATTTGATTCAAATTCAACTCACTTTGCGAATTACAAACAACATTCTAAGGGTACGTTTTGTGTTTTTATGGTCATTTGTTACACTGTAAGGCTACATGTTGCTACATTAATCAATTCATTTAAGTTGAGACCTCAATGACAGCAAATAAAATTAAACAATAATCTACCTGTAAGAGATGGTACAAGATAGAGTTTTGTTTGTTTTTACTACCATAATTAACCCGTCCAACATAATGCAGTAGTATCAATGTGAAACAGTGAGTTGAAAGAAACCCGAAAAAACTAGAATTCCAACCCATCAGTAGTACGTAGTGAAAGAAGAGTGTCTAACACTTCAGACACAGTATTCAGTTTGTTCAACCCTTGCTTACAGACGCAACAGACGGAAAAACAAGATTGGGTTGTTTGGAGTTGTTGTTTATTTGTTGCTGTTTTTTATACAATCCAGCAGTTTAAGGAAAATTAAGAGAAAATGCCTTTCAATAATACACAATTTACCATTACTGTGAATACCACACCTTCGTGTCAAAACAATTAAATGAAAACATTCAGAAGACAATACAATTGCAGATAGGAAGATACCACTAGAGAAGTAACAACTTTGAAGCTTATTTCAAGAATACAGGCAATAGGCCAGAGTTCGTTGTATTTGTTGCAGCGTGAGGCTTAAACAGAATAATAAAAAGATAGATTTTGACCTACCTGACATTTGTCACCAGGTGCAAATTTTCGTAAGTACGCCTGCTTTCGAAAACGTTCCTCTGAAAGGACAAATATAGACAAAATATCTTGTCAGGTCACGTGAACGTATCATAATCTTAAAAATCGAACAGTACAAACGGAATCGCTGTCTGTCTGTCTGTCTGTCTGCCTGCCGGCTGCCTGCCGGCCTGCCTCCCGACCTCCCAGTGGTCGGTCGGTCGGTCGTCTGCTCCCCTCCCTCTCTCTCCTCTCCCTCCCCTCTCCCTCTCCCTCCCTCCCTCTCTCTCTCTCTCTCTCTCTCTCTCTCTCTCTCTCTCTCTCTCTCTCTCTCTCTCTCTCTCTCTCTCTCTCTCTCTCTCTCTCTCTCTCTCTCTCTCTCTCTCTCTATGAGTGACTAAAAGGGTCATGTACCTCGAATCTCCTCATAGATTTATATCAGCTCTACATTCCGATACAAAGGTTGGATGAGGCTTTTTGCAACACGGTAAGGCAAAGGTGGTGATGACCGTCCTGCAATTCTCTGGTGAATGCAATACATCGTAAATACAATAGGTGATGGTGAAAAGTAGAGTGCGTCATGGTTTGCAATGAAAAAGAAAATAATTGAATAATTGGGAGTTAAATTTCTTGCATGACCCTTCCAGTGATTTGTAGTAAGTAAGTTCTGTCACTGCCATTACGGCTCTTAGAAGGGGGTTTATCGGTTTCTATGACAGGAAGCGGAACAGGTGATAATAATCGTGCCCCCCTAGAAAGGGCACCAGTCTGACGCAGGTTTGTACCCCAAAGCTAGTGCTTGTACTTGTACCCATTTGTCGAGTGGGGAAATGGGTGATCAGTGTCTTTCCCAAGGAACAAAAATCTGACATAGCTTTGCTATAATTCAAACTCGGAACCTCATGATTCCAAGTCCTGCAGCCTAATCACTCGGCCACCGACGCCACTCCATTGATTTGTTACATGACATCGTTATTCGTTATACTCTATGTGTTCGAGTGGATAAAGCAAAGCCACACGGAAATGTAAAGAGTATAATCATTAGGAAAGTGTATTGTTTTATTTCAATTCAATCTGCTATATTTGTTGATTTTTTTCTTTTTGATTTTTGGTTTGTATTTTATTTGTTATTTTTATTTGCTACTATGTATATCTTGAAAGTTAGCTTTAAATCTCACAATCAATGGTTCAGTTAAGTTGAAATTCATGTCACAAAATTATTTAAAGAAGGAAAACCTTTAAAAATCTGCTTGACGGTATTCATGAAGGTGTTACAGTCAAAGAAGACGAAGAATGAGGGTGTTAAAAATTGTGTAAATTTTCTACACAAGACACACTTCTAGTCTCGTGTGTGTGTGTGTGTGTGTGTGTGTGCGCCGCGCGTGCACGCGTGCGTGTTTTTGGAGTCTGTGTGTGTGTGTGAAAGAAAGAGAGAGAGAGTGTGTGTGTGAGAGAGAGAGAAAGAGAGAGAGAGAGAGAGAGAGAGAGAGAGAGAGAGAGAGAGAGAGAGAGAGAGGGAGAGAGAGAGAGGAGGGGAGGAGAGAGGGAGGGGGAGGAGGAGAGAGAGAGAGAGAGAGAGAGAGAGAGAGAGAGAGAGAGAGAGAGAGAGAGAGAGAGAGAGAGAGAGAGAGAGAGAGAGAGAGAGAGAGAGAGCATGATAAGAAAAGAAAACACGATGTACGGATATAATAAATCAAAATGCTTAGTTATGTATCCTCTAATGTGTTACAACGTTCCTTCCTATGCACGTGACTGGATGCCTAACAAATCCGTCCCGGAAAAATGTAGTATGTCAACAAATGACAAAGAAAAAACTAGCATAAAAATGGTGTACATAATCGACGTCTTCCCAGACGAAAACTTTGAAAAAATTTAGTACGTTTAAATTTCACGTACAAATCACGTGATTTTCATATGAAACGCACACATACACATACATCAAGCACGCTTAGTACAACCCAGTGATACACAAAGCAATGTAGTATGTAAAAAGGGGACAACGTAAATTAAGTTTTGCTTTTCCTGAAAAGTAGCATTTTAACGTACGACAATGTTCCTGAACAACGACGACCTTTGTACACAAACAAATATCATGTTCAGTTGTTATTTTTAAAACAAACTAGGCGTATCATTAGATACAATATTGGTCAATATTGCAATTTGAATATGGAAACTGGACAATTGATATAAAAAAATCGGGGATTGGGGGTGGGGGGGTCTTTTTAAAAGTCACAAAAGTTGGGTTTTCTGAAGCCGTACATGGACTTGAACTTCGAGAAAATGTAATAAAGCAGGCGTAAACAAACAACAACAAAAAGCTGGCCAATCAAAATAAAATGGGTTCCCCACAATTAGCGGGCAAGAAAGAAAAATTCTAAAGATAATATTGTAACGGGCAGTGGGGAAAACCCCAATAATGCGACCGCAGAGATTTCTATTAAGAACAAGAAAGAATGACAAGAAAGGCAAATTATAAATATAAATAATATGTACGCTCGTGTGCGTGTGTGTGTGTGTGTGTGTGTGTGTGTCCGCCCCTATGGGATTAAACAACTATATTATAAGTATCTATCTATCTATCTGTCTGTCTGTCTGTCTGCCTGCCTGTCTGCCTGCCTGTCTGCCTGCCTACCTGCCTATCTATATATCTATCCATCTATTTATCTATCTATATGTCTATATCTATATAATGATGTGTATGTGTGTGTGTGTATGTTTGTATAAACATACATTTACTACTTTGTAGACGATTTGCCTCATTGTTCTTTTGATAGGGAAAGAAACATGACCTATGACTTTTTATTTATTTATTTTCTTAACGATGATCCTTGGTCCTTCAGTTAACGGGTAAACATTATCTGCAACAAGACAAAGGATTGAAAAGATATCTGTGTGGTTTTCACATCATTCAAACATGATTTTCAACGATAGCTGCACACAAAACTTAGACCTAGACTGGGGTCTAATGAAGTATTAAAAAGCCTTACCCTTTATAATGTGTATACCCACTGGTTAAAGATAGCAATACACTTGCAGCTACTGATGTGAAAGGGAGGGTCGTAATGCTAATAATAATACATTGTAAAATAGTCATATCCGAAGCGAAGTTCGCTAAATATGAAACGATTTTTTTACACCCTGCTGGGTTTTGGTTTATGTGTGTGAAAGGTTGCGCGAACGGCATTTGTATGCACATGAGATATGAAAGTAGTATGTCATATTATTGCATAAGGCAGAATGTTATTGCACAAGGCAGTAAATAGAATATGCTGAACAATCCAACCCAGCAATGTATTGCTTCATGTCATCAGTGATGAGGAATAGGTACTCGCCAGCTGCAAGCTGCGTGTGTTGTAACAAATCACAAATGATGGACCACAGGAGGTAGATAATGTTTCGCTTTCGCGTGGTGAGAGCCTAGGAGCAAGCCTCTTCTTTAAACTCGTATCCAAACAGTTAAGCCCCATGTATCGTTTAATCTTTGTACTGGTAAGACGCACCGTTTAATCCAGATTAGGAGATGATTTCTGTAGACATAACACAGGACAAGAAACGGCAAGAAATCATAATGTATTAAACCGATTTACTCTTTTATAAATGGGTGGGGTGCATGGAAATGCTTTGTTCTGTAATATGAAAAGAGTTTGGGGAATTCCGACGTGTAACGCTTTAGAAAATGGGCGTCAGTGTAATTTTCTTTCTTAATATTCTAAACAGTTCTCACAGAAGATATAAATGGTTACATTATAGGTAACCTTTGGTAATAGAGTCCGTGTTGTTTTACAGTTAGCGTGATATCGATGCATTAACCTTCAAGACTGTAAATTCATTTTCCCTACACAGACAGTGAATTTAGTATAGTATGTAGGGTACAGGAGAGAATAAAACAAATCCGGATATCATTTTACTTATTTAGTGATGCAAAATTAGAGTGATGGAGAGACAAGTTACTGACGAAAGAAGAGTCCCCAAAATCCATTGTAGATAATAAGTTACATAATGTAAGGCGGCTCATCTTCGATAACTTGTCCATGCCCTGTATTTGTAATGATTGCATCTATGAAATATGCAGAACAGATATGATATGTGAAGTTGGTTGCCGAACAGCCACACCGTTTTAATGCAATCGTTTATGGGGGGGGGGGGGGGACCTTTTTATTTTCGTTTTAAATAATCCTCATGTGACCCTAACAAGGGCATGGTATAGGCAGTTATCTCGAATGAATCTTTCCATAGACAAAGCAGGACATTTTAATTTTGAAGATGCTATTTCTGTTTCAACATGTGCGATACAAAGAACTGCCCCAGATATGAGCAACACACATGAAGTGACTTTTAACCCTGAATGGCAGGTAAATACCCCACACATTTATTAACGATAACGAGAAAACGTTTTTGTGGAAATATGACTTACTACGTGGTTCGACGATAAATTGATGGGTAATATGTCTCAAGTTGCATCTTAGCAGATAAGGAAACTAAGAGTGGCTTGCTCCATTAAAAAAAACAAAGTCAAATACACACCACATCAAATTTAGTGTTCAGACCACAAGCTTAAGATAACTAAAATATGGATTTTGATGGAGAATCCAGATCGATTAGCAGTTGGGTAGGTTTGGATTTGCAACATAAAATGATAGATTATAGGTTAAGGTTTTCTTTTCCTTCTTTTAGGTTGGGTTTGTTTTGTTGTTTTGTTTTTTGTTTTTGTAATTTATTTTTTTTAAATAAGTTAAGAATTGATAATATGTATTAATTCATATTATATTTAGTATCATTTTTATTTACCTATCCTGTTAAAAAAGAAATTGAAATACTTAACCCTGAACTCCAATGTTGGAGGCCAGTACCAATCGTTCTTTACCATTCCACTGGTGCGTTAAAAAACATACATAATATTATATGGTTGATGATATAAATATCAAAGCATTATAGCAACTGATCGCAAACGTGTATGGCAGTAGTTTTTCATAAAGCAGACACCATAATTTTCTCCTTAAAGCAAACATTCAAACTTCTTGAAGCGTTCAAAGGGTTTTGTGACACCCTCACAAAAGAAATCTGATGGGAACGAAGATTGCAATGCAAGGGTGTGAAATGTCTTGATGGGTTGGCTTACAATGGTTAAACGATTTTCTGGGATATCTTAATTAACAGTTTTATGCACCAACTGCAAACAAATTCAGCTTATAAAGATAGTCACTTTTCATCGAACCGTTTTTAGACAAGCTCTATTTCTCCTCACTCGGTCTTCAATCCTAACGACGTTTTCCGAGTTTGTTATTGTCAATAATGTTTCCATTGCAATGTAATGTGTAATGATTTATAACCTCTTTACAACTCTTTCAATCACGATCAGTAAAATAACGCTGTCTCATCTTTCGCCTTTTATAATTATCAATATTGTAGACACACTGGTTTCTTTTCAACGCTATAAATAACCCGTTTTCTTGTTATATCACCACGGTCTGGAGTTCTATGAAAGTTTTGACATACCTGAAACTTTATTCTCAGGCCATATCCCTTGACATATTCACAAAACAATTCAACATAAAACCAACAAATAGACACATCGGGTAAACTGGAGCGTATAGGGTGGGGTCAAATTTGATTCCCTTTCAAAAAGGTGCTCCTGCCAATCCTTTTTAACCTGGTTCTCATTGTGGAGACAAAATATTTAGGAAGCATACCAAACCATTTTGAGAGCAACATGTAGACAGTTTTCCCATGTTCACAAAACATTATGAGGCCTTGGTGTTTTGAGGACACCACCCTCTCCCAATGGTACCCAAACAAATCTTCAGCACTGCGTCTCGTGGTTTTAGTCTTTTAACGTGCATTAATGATGCTTGAAGCCACCAGTTATTTTGTCTACCTCAGATTAAACTGCCTCATAAATATTTCCTTTTTTGGATCTGGGATTAATTTAACCTGAAAAACATTTTCACAAAACTTGCTCGTACACGCAGATGAAAGCCCTGCGTTTATAAACACTGGATATGACTTGCTACTGGATTTATCTCCTAGCTCTAGTTGTTTCCTTGTCGCATCTAGATGGTGAGGTAAAAACAAAATGTTTAGGTGTCTTTCCCAAGACTTATCAAATCGAATTCTAACGCACAATATCACGGTATCAAGTCTGACTGCCTGACACCAGACCATCAATATAAGCATACTCTAATGACTGACAGCGGTCGGTGGCTTAATAAGAACGCGTCTTAGAAGACAAAATAGGAATGATGATTGGGGGTGTACACGCTATAAAACGCTTAGAATGGCCACGTTCAGAATGTAAAATGTAAACATTTAAAAACGAGGTAGGTGGATGATCTAAAATCGTAAGTTCAGTCTCGCAATAATAGTGACAAGGTCAAACTCCAACCAGCTTAGGCTCATAAGATTGAAGCTTATTTCAGAAACAAAACCGATATTGGGCGAAGGGTCGAACATTTTATAACAAAACGATTAGGAGCTTGAAAGACGACTGGCAGTGATTTTATTCAATGAGTAGAAAAATACAATGGAAAACAACCTAAGCAGAAAAAGCGTCATAGTAGAACTGCCATTGTTTGATAACAAATCTAAGAGCATTCCAGTATCCTCCATAATCAAACTAGGCGCTTGAATCAGAATGTACGTTTACTTTAAATTAATAGGGATAAACCTC
>JAXRKP010000418.1:300000-310000 GCA_037039925.1 Doris montereyensis
GATATTACATCTTTCTTAATAGGCCTAGTTGGTGTTAGACAAAATACCGAATAGAATGTCTGGGCTGTACGGGCTTTAACCACGACGTGAAATCGGGCGAAAGCGCAACAAAAGTAGCAGTAAAGTAAAATCGCAAATGAGACAAAATTCTAGAACGATTACGTTTAAATGATAAAGAGTGGCCACGATTGCATTCGAGTAAGCCCCAGAGTCTCTGCCATGGACCTTCGAGGAAAAGAAGACAATCATCAAGGCAGCTATTCGTAATCAATGGGGAGAAAATCATAGCAGCTATAACCCCAAAGATCCCATTCACCAGCTTGACAGAAAGTCCTTATGTCACACTATTCATACCTAGGACTGGACACAGCCGTCTCCATCAACACATGTATCTCTATCTGAAAGGCAAGGAATCAGAAGGGTGTGAGTGTGGAGAGCCCCACTAGAACACTGAACACATTCTACAACAGTGTCCACTCCACACATCATCAGAGAGAACAGTGATATGGCCAGGAGAGGCACCTCTGGACGAAAAGCTCTACGGCGCTATGGAGAGTCTGCACAAGACTATGCAATTCATGGAGACGATCCGCATCCTGATCTGACCCGGTGGCAGAGAGATCGAAGAAGAAGAAGAAGAAGAAGAAGAAGAAGAAGAAGAAGAAGAAGAAGAAGAAGAAGAAGAAGAAGAAGAAGAATGAAGGGAGGAGGAGGATGAGGAGGAGGAGGAGGAGGAGGAGGAGGAGGAGGAGGAGAAGAAGAAGAAGAAGAAGATCAAGGATATCTTTGGTGGCGGAAATGTCATGGTACGAAGTGGAAATCCTGCTGATCACCGCACACCGTTGGCCACTCATGGGAATATCACAAGAAGGTGATACTGTGAGGAAATCCTTCCGCGTTTTGTCGTACCCCATACGACACACCATGGTGGACTTTTCCAACATGACGATGTCCGACCGTGCGTGACTAGAATATATATTAAAAACTTCATGATAGTGAAGTCAATGTTCTGGACTGGTCCTCAAGATGCTCCATTGAACATATTATGTGGGATGAACCTGGCCGAAGGGTTAGAAATAGGCACACCCTCTTCAGATACGTCAGGAATTTGAACCTGCCTTATAACAAGAATGGCTGACAATACCTCAAAGCAGTTCCTCAAGCTAAATGAAGGCACACCAGGTTGTAGTCAAACTTGAACAAGGAATTAACAAAGTCAGTCTGAATGACTAGATTTGTTTTATTGCATTTTAAAAAATACATATTTTTGATTTATACCAAGTTATATCCATTTTGAATAAATCACAAACAAATAGATCTTTAATTTTGGGTGTGACAGAACTTTTGCAACACAGTATATTACTTGACATTTCAGGATCTAGATCGGTTAAGTTTTAATGAGACCAAAGAAAACAAAACGTTTACTCGTTACTGGGAATAGACCGACAATACAATACGTATTAATCCAAAATGAACACAGCAGATCAGATCATTGAGTCAATATTACTAGTGAATATACACTAGGTCATATCATTGAAAACAGATCACCAATCATGTATTTTAGAGAATGCCATCATTAAGTTAAAATATCAGCACGAGTAGCAACATTATTTTCGCAATAACTGCTACACACAATTTTAATTGTATGCTTTAAGATCACAAAGTCTATTCAAAACTGATGAAAATATTTTTAATCGTACACCAAATACAAGTATTAATAGTGTTGCTGGTAACATGGAGAGATAGAGTTAACATTACCTACTATGCAAGAAATAGTGTCGGTAAATTATACCTTGAAAAAGCAACAATGTTTTTGGCAAAGATTTAAAACAAATCTCACATAATGAAAGAAGAAAATCAGGGTAAGAACCAAAAGCGGAAAATTTGGGATTCCAAAATCAATAATCGGTGATCGAAACAGTAAGTACTACGAGAAGCCATTATCAAATGCGAGATAGAATCATATCAGTTAAGGAGGACGCACCGAAAAAATAAAAGGAATGATATCTAAGAAACCTTAAATGACAACCCATTTTTTAATTTTAAGCGTCACTATTTTAACATCGGCAAAGAAATTAGAAAGTTTTTTAATTTAATATTTTATAGAAAACAAACCATTGACCCTTGTAAGAGAAAGTCTGTAATTAGATATGTATAATATTATTGAAGCATTGTATTGCAGATGTAATATGAACAAGATGCAGACAAAATTACAACTACAAAAACGTAACCTCATCCACACACATCCACACACACACACACACACTACCCCAAACAAAACAAAATTAAATTCTAAAAAACCGGCAAGCATAACACACACGCACACACGCACATACACAAACACTAAAACACTCAATATAAGCGCATGACTAGATAATGTTCAAACGGGGGTTTTGTATCAGCAATTTGTACATAAAACAAAAGTTTGTTTGATTGAGTGGTTCCTTAGCTGGATGTGTCAGTTACATATACTCCCTTTTCAACCATGTCTATAATTAATGCAAAATTCGCATTTTTACAGTTTTTAGTGTTTTATGCGAACTACAAACTCGCAAATAATTTTCAAGTACTTCTTTCATCATAACTCATGGATCATCATCCAGCCATGACAGAATCGGTGCTACAATCAAGTAATCAATCTTTAATTCTTTCTTTCCTTTTTATCAGTTCCCATTCTACCTTTCGGTGTATGGGTTCAGATACCCCAGATGATCTTTCTCCAGGATGCCCTGTCCTGGCACTTTCTGTTTCCTTTCAAAAAAGTTAAATTTCTATGCTTCAATGCCTCTTTCATATATTCTTCCCACTTTCTCCGAGGTCTGCCTTTTGTTCTTTTACCTTGGGCTTTAGCACTGTATACTGATTTAGCTATTCTATTGTCATTCATTCTATTTACATTCTCAAACCATCTCAATTGATTGGTTTCTATCTTAGTTTTTATGCCATCTGCTTTGGTTTGATCTCTTATTGTTGTGTTTCTGATTTTGTCTCTTTTTAGTTTTCCCTACTATTCTTCTTAGATATTTCATTTCAGCTGCCTGTACTCTACAGTATTCTCTACTGTATAAGGTCAGGCTTCGCTGCCAAAGAGGAGATTAGAACAATAAACTGTATTGTATACTGCCATTTTGGTTTTTGTTGCCAATTCTTGCTTGCATACAAATGTCTTTCCTAGATGGTTATATATTGCGCTTGCCTTTTGGATTTCTCTGGCTGATTTCTCCTCTTAGTTTTCCTTCTGAGTTAATCATTACTCCTAAATAATTGTAGCTTTGAACTTGTTCTAAATTGTCCCTGGCCAATTTAAGATTTTGTGTTTTAGCTTCCCTAATTACTAGCGTTGTTTCGGTTTTCTTTGCATTTACTCTCATTCCCTCTTTTATTTAGTTCATTGTTCATAATGTTGATATTCGACTATAGGTCACTTTCTGATTTTCCAAACAGAACTAAATCATCGGCAAATGAAAGCATTGATACATTTACTGGTTTGAGCTTCCACATACCTACATTCATTTTCTTCATTTTTGAGGATGCCTTTGCGATTGAATTCATAAATGCCATAAACAAAGAGGGCTTAGCTACAACCTCTCTTACTCCTATATCTACATCAAATTCTGCAGATATGTTTCCACAGTCTCTCACTGTACATGTTGGTTTATGGTAAAAAAAGTTTTAATGGCTTCTATTAAATTTTGCTCTACATTGTGTTCTTTAAGTAATGCCATAGTTCGTCCCTCCTTACAGTGTCAAATGCCTTTCCTAAGTCAATAAAACGCAGCTACAGGTCAATGTTTCTCTCAGGGAATTTTTCTATTATTTGTCTAATTGTAATATGTGGTCTTGTATAGTTCTTCCTGGTCTATATCCACTCTGATGCTCTTTAATCTGATCCTCTACTCTTTTCCTTAGACTCATTTCCAGTATCCTGACATATACTTTTCCTTGAACGCTAAGTAGTAATATCCCTCTATAGTTTGAACATTCCATAGTTGTTTCTTATGTATTGGTACTACCGTTCTTTTATTCCAGTCGTCTGGCACCTGTTTGGACTGCCATGCTTGTTGGCATATCGCATGTAGTAGTTTGTCTGCCTCTCTTCCTTGGTTTTGAATCATTTCTGGAAAACCTTGATCTGCTCCTGGGGCGTTTTCTAATTTCACTTTCTGATAGCTATTTGGATTTCTTCCATTGACATATCTACATCTTCAGCTTCCTCTGGATTACTTGTTACTCTTACTAATTGATCTTTACTCCTTGTTTCATACGTTATGGAGGGATTATGTAATTGGTGAAAAATGCTTTCTCCATGTTTCCGTGATTTCGCTTTCTTCTTTCCTTAGTTTTCCTTTGGCATTCTTAATTTGTCGTATTGGGCATGCTTTTAGTCTTTCTTATGCTCTTTCATTGCTCCCCAGAAAAGCTTTTGATTTCCTTGATAGCTTTCTTGAAGTATTTTGTCCAAACTCTTCCCATTGTTCCTGTTTTGCTTTCCTAACTTCCTCTTGGCGATACTTCTATATTCACGTTAACTATCCTATCTCTGGTCTCTCTTTGTTTGCAAGTATTTCTTCCAGACATCCTTCTTTTTCTTTGATCTTAGTCTTGACATTCTCATTCCACCATGCCGTCCTTTTCCTTTCTTCTTTAATTTGTTTCCACCACAGACCTCTTCCAGTACAACTGAGGAGTGTTCTACTGAGGAGTTTTCTTTATACATCTGCCACTTTCTTCAATTGTGCTATCATTCAGATCCACCTGTCTTTCACTGATAAATCTTTTTATCCTAGATTGGTATACCTTTTTTACTACTGGTTTATTTAGTTCCTCTATTTTGGAGTTTAGTAGCGTTCTTCTCTTTCCTTTTCTGATTGTTTTCTTCAGTCAGTCATCTCATTTTGGCAATTACTAAGTGATGATCACTAAATATTTCTGCTCCTCAGTTTACTCTTGCATCCAATGTACTGTGAAAAGGGGAGTTGCTAACTATTATATAGATAAAGACAAACAGTGAGGCAAGGGGCATGTTGGAAGTTAATGTAATGACACAATATAATATGAAACCCCCATAGGAAAAAAGACGAGGCAAACACAAGGAATAGACAGAAAAATCCTAGAGCGAAGTTAGCTCGGTTGGTAGCACACTTTCTTTTCATGGCAAGGCGATATCTTTCTTCTTTAGTTGCATCTTTGTTTGTTCCATAAGCTATTAATAATTGAATTTCTCAACCTTTTGGTTTAATATTTACCTCTAATAGCCGTGGGCTTATAAATTCCCAACTTCTAATAGCTTTTTATGTCTTTTATGCACTAGGAGGCCTACTCCTGCTCTAGCTCTATCTTTGACATCTACTCCTGAGAAGATTAAAATATGATTCGGTCCTACATTTTCTATTCCTTGTCCTTTTTTTCTTTGTTTCTGTAATGGCCAAAATATCTACTTTGAATTTTTTCATTTCTTCAACTAATTCTAACTCTTTTCCATGTATTGCCCTAACGTTCCATGTACCAAAAATCCCAGTCCATATTCGTTTCCAAGTTCGTCTTCGAAAGATCAAGTCGGTTATATTATATTTATTTTTTCTCTGAATCTGTTTGGTTTTGGATAAGCAGGGGATTAGCCCACTATACTCTAGGTAGACGGTAGGGCTATCACCTTGAGACCCCCTATGCCTTGTTATTTTCTGTCAGGTGAACTCCCTTTGGTCAGTCAAGACTGGCCTGCAAGGCAGCAGATTGTTTTCTGTCAACGTTAACTCACTTAGCCTTTGGTCAGCCAAGACCTCCCTGCAAGGCAACAGGAGACCGTGGAGGCGGGATCATCTACTCCCCCGGACA
Source organism: Doris montereyensis (assembly GCA_037039925.1). Taxonomy (NCBI): domain Eukaryota; kingdom Metazoa; phylum Mollusca; class Gastropoda; order Nudibranchia; family Dorididae; genus Doris; species Doris montereyensis. The sequence continues at coordinate 305,836 of JAXRKP010000418.1, forward strand.
GGTGCATACCTGTTCTACTGCCCAGAAATCTTTAATTGAGAGATGTAAATTACGTTTTTCTGTGAATGCAAAATAGAACAAAAGCTCGGCGTGGGATCAGGCAGGAAGTTCGGTGTGTCCCCTAGAAGCTCGACTCAATGATGCCCTAAACACACACACACACACCCCCCCACACACACACACACACCCACATACACAAATATACCATAGAAGAGTCGATGATGCTAAAATAACTATTTTGGATAGAAGGGGTGTTTAATAGCACATTTTCTGAGCTGTCATTCGTATAATTCTCCAAAGACTTGACAAGACCAAAACAATAATGATGATTTTGAAATTCTTACCTCTAAAACTGGTAGCTTTTTCTTGACCAAAGAATGATATGGCATTAGAGAGAGCACACCTGAAAAGAAGAGAGACGAAAGTGAACTCCACAATAACGTAATTAGCAAAATAAACTTTCCATTTATGCTGGAAATAACAGCCGTGAATGGTAACAAAGTATCAACGCAATGCACCCATCAAATATGAAATACAAGCAGGACTTGAAGCAACATTAAAATTTCAGAGTTCCCTCAATGTTATACATTCATAAAGATATATTGCAGCAAATGTTATTTACACAAAGGGTCAAAAGAAAGCGAAGGTATGCAAAAGCCATTCAAATAGATAAAGACTTTACGTTTTATTTTTTAGAGAAAGTATAGGTAATTATAGCGCAAATATAAACATGCAACGGTGAATGATTGTTGTAAAACCTATCAGGAACTCCCGCCAACCGCCCGCGTGAGGAGTGGCTGTGATTTTTTTCAAGCACAAACTGCAATATTAAAGATAAGAGAAGGAAGGGAAGGAAAGAAGTAGGATTTACCAGCATCGCCCACCAACCCTCGCTATGCTCATACAGCTGTAACGTCGATCTCTAACGATACAAATTAAAATGTAACGTTTTTCCAAGGACGAATTTAATAATTTTAAAAAACGTTTTAAGTAACAACTTTTGATTGTTTGTTTCATAAAAAATTATCCCACCCACCATATGCAGCGATCTCAGGGTGAATCCAGAGGAATTAACAAAATAAATGACAAGACAAAGTGAAAATTTCAAGGAAGAACTAGGACATACCAGCAGCTTCTGCTAACTGCCCACCAAGTAAGTACTAAGAGCAATGGCAATTTTTACGGGATTGACAAACGTAATAGTTTAGTCTTGTCGAAAAATGTATAATATTCTAGAAAAGAGTGGCTGCTCGATTCACTGAAAGTGAAAGAACTGCTCGTTTTACTGAAAGTGAAAGAAAAATATCCTCTTTACGCGGTATGTTGAAGAGATGCAGATTTTTTAGTTAAAGAAAAGACCCTGAAAACAAAAGCGTCCAAAAAACCCGAAAAAGACTACAAGAGAAAAACGAAACCCAGCCAAAAAAGGCAATAAGAATGCATTTAATTTTTTAACCAAATATTTTGAAAACAAGTGCAAACATGTTCTGTCAAACAAAAATTCCAGACCAAAAGACATAACAGAGCTCTCACTACTCAGTCTCAATCAGCTATTAAAGAGTAAGCGAGATCATATTATATCGCCTGAAAATAAGAATTTGCACTGGTTGCAGATTAACCATACCTGAACATGTTTTAATTTTTTAAATCTACGCTGCCCATCACACAACTTACGATCATCCGGCGACAGATTAATTTTCAACAAAAAGATTCCATCATTTAAAAAATGTGTAAGAGGTATTGTAATTGTTCCTTCTCACAATGGCCTTTTTTTCTTCATAGAGACGGTTAATAAATGAAACTAACAAATTTTCAAAACTTTCAAAATAATGAAAATAAATAGGCCCATGCAACTTTTCAGCTGGTTTCGAGCATGTATGCAAATTTCCAATTCTACGTCCATTATAATACAATATTATACTTGCAGAGCAGATCACCTCTGGTAAAGGAAGTACTCGTAGATCTAGATTTTAGTCTACATCATGATTCTGCAGACGCCCAGGAAAGGCTTGAACTTTGTTCCTTTTGTCTCTGTAGTGAGAGCCTCATATTTTTTACTTTTCTTTCAGGTATGATGATTCTCTAACGTTAGATTTATGTCTAATAGATTTTAAGCGCTTCCGTCCTGCTTTTAGTTTGGGTTTTTTTTATCAAGTATTTATCGATTCGTTGTAAAAAGATAAAAATCATGGCGTTTCTGTTTTTCCTTTATGTTTATAAGTATGCCTACAAATGAAACTAATATATTATTTTCGACATTTTGAATCAATATGTAACATACTTACTTTTATAGTTTGGAAGGGGGATTACCCTTGTGAAAGTAAACCTTTGACGTAATCGATTCTAGTGTTCGTAAAATGTAAATTTACTTATAGTTTGGAAGGGGGTATTACCCTAGTGAACGTAAACCTTTGACGTAATCGATTCTAGTGTTTGTAAATGTAAAATCCAGTGTGGCGTAAACGTTTTGGTGTGCCCTAGTATCGATTCGTTTATATATGGAAAGAGAAATAATTTTAGTATTGTATCGAACTTTGTCACCTACTTTTGAACGGGTAAGCAATTTCTCAAAAATGTTAGTTGCCGATTAAAGATTTCATTCAACGTTACATGATCCGATTATACTTCCATTATAACATTATCATCATCACTACTATTATTTCATTATTATTATTATTACTATTATTATCATTATCATTATCATTATCATGATTATTAGTAGCTGTAGGTCCCCGGTGTTGCTGGGTTAACTGATTAAATTGTAAATCAAATGTTTGTGTAATCGTTTGTCTGCGCCCTCGGGTTGAACAACAAACACGTGCTTCACTATTGAATTTCACGTGTAAATATTACCCCCTAGAAAACTAAGTGTACCGTACGAACACTTGCAAATCATGGTTTCAAAACATTGCTACACAATTTTTGTAAGATAGCCACGCCCGCGCCGGGTTGTGAGAAACCAAAAGAATGATAATACTAAGAAAAAGAAAAAGGAAATGAGAAGGGGGAAAACTTGACTTCTGGCGATTCGAACCCGGACCGATGAAATCACAATGCATCGCCCCCGACCGCGCTACACATTGCGCCATTGGGGATATGCTCCTCCGATGTTAAAATATCATGACTTCAAAGTGACTGCTGACGTATTTCTTTTGTTTTCCTATATTCGATTCCTTATGATATTAGCTCTAAATCTAGAGATTAAGATTGAGATCTTTGTTCGATGATGTTTAAACCAATTTACTTAACGTATTCTGCAAAAGAATCTAGATCTAAAGAAAGATCTAGATTTAGAACAATGCATGTCTCAAACTGGGTCATTTTATCGATCATAATTAAATTCAAGTTGCGCTAGAAAGAGGCTGAAAGGGATCACATTTTTCACCTCATTGTAAATTTTGAACTTTCAAAAGTTAAATTGCTCACAAACAGGATTGAAATATTAAACAGAATGGGTTGCGTACACTGTGCTATAACATTTGCAACTATGGAATATATAATGATAACTTATATATCCCTACCTAGATCTGTAGTCTTCAGGGGGGGGGGGGGGAGTCATTAAAAAGCATTGGATATAAACACAATACGGCTCCCCTGACTATTTATCTTATATAATAGTTTATTATTATGATTATGATTATGACCATTATCATTATCCTCATCGGTATTTTTATTTTATTTATATATTACTATCACTATTGTTATTATAATTATTATTATTATAATTATTTAAAATATTATTATAATTATAATAATAATAATAATTATTATTATTATTATTATTATTATTATTATTATTATTATTATTATTATTATTATTATTATTATTATTATTATTATTATTAATATTATTGTGATTATTATTATTATTATTATTATCAAATTTAACATAGATGAAAGTCTTGTAACCAATGCTAAAGAGAGACGCGTTTTGGTTTTGAATTTTTTTACTTTTTTTCAAGTTGCGGTTTCGAATTTAAGAAATACACATTCAGCAAATAATAAAAAAGCTACATTTCTATTTAGTATAAGCATTGACCTGGAAGCAGAAGCATGAAAGATTACCATATTGCTACCCTTTCTCTTGGTGATATATATTCCAAACAACTGACATTTAGATAACATAATACAGCAAGGTAGAGATAAAGCTTTCTTCCACATTTTT
>JAXRKP010000419.1:0-37500 GCA_037039925.1 Doris montereyensis
CCCTCTCTCCTCTCTCACTCTCTCTCTCTCCTCTCTCTCTCTTCTCTCTCACCCGTCTCTCTCTCACTCTCTCTCCCGCTCTCTCTTCTCTCTCTCTCTCTCTCTCTCTCTCTCTCTCTCTCCTATCTCTCTCTCTCTCTCTCGTCTCTCTCTGTCTCTCTCTCTCTCTCTCTCTCTCTCTCTCTCTCTCTCTCTCTTTAATAGACTTCGTATGTAAACCGCCACCAACCTAACAATATTGTAGGCTATCATCAGCTTAATAAGTCTTCCTGAATTAGACAATTTTCTTGTGCTTTTGAGATAAAAGTCTCTATTTCTGTGTTGTCCAATAGGTGGGTGGGGGATGGGGGGGGGAGAGGGGGGTGTTTGGTAGACAGAGGCATGGTGTCAGCCACTCAACCTAAAGGTAGTGAGTTCGAGCCCTGCCAACGACATTTTCGAGCCAAATCTATCTCCCTGGTCCAGGTAGGAGGATCGACACCTAGTCCCATCGGGACGGGCGATAAAAACGAGGTCCGTGTGCATATCACAACATTACATGTACATTAAAGATTTTTAAAATCCTCCCAAAAACCCTGAGATCACCTGAGTTGTAGATGTGGGTAAATCATATAAAAAGCCCAACCTTTGAGGTAGAAATCAGTCCGGATCAATAAGAACTAATCTAGGGAATCTACAAAATATCTGCGGAACATGTTTACTAATTTGAAACAAAATGGCAGCTCCCATAAAGTTTTGGAGGAATTTTTGCTGCTCCTGTTTTCCGTTGGAAAATATTTAACAGAAAACATGTAACGCACGCGAAAAAAGTTTTCTTTGTTTATTTCATCATTTAAGAAAAGCAGATTATGTGACTCAAAGTATCTCTTTACCGTCCCTGCCGCATTCTCTCCCAAGTTGTTTGCTTCATCAGATTTGTCGAAACCAGCGGAGGTACAAGTGAGTAGATTTCGGTTCTCCCAATTTTGATACCGGTATTAAGGCGATGGGTTCAGGTTTTTACTTAGAATCCAGACAGCAGCTTTGATGGAGATTTCCATAATGATGTTGCAAGTTGCAATTTGTCCATGAAGGATATCTCATTTTTCATTTTATCAATTATTTTATTTTACAAATCTATTGGTCGTTGTTACAAAAAAAGATTTTATCACAATCCCTAACGAATAGAGACTTAAGATGAACCTGCTAAAACAGAAACCTGTCCAAAGCGAAAACCTATCTAGAATGGAATGCTGCTGATTCTCCCTGGTTTCAATTCCTATATTTTCTACCTGTTTAAAGCGGAAACCTGTCTAACGGGGAATGGACCAGTAAAATCTGCTTCCCTTACACAGCTGTGTAACCTCTCTGTCTAAACCGGAAAATTTCCTTTTTAATTCAACAAGAGCGTAAACACTTTCACTTTCACGCACACACACACATAAACACGATCCTCATACAATGTAATGTATAATGTCACTGAGTATAACCTGTTCCCTATTTTTGTATTCCCATTTATTATAATAATAATTTTACGTGTCCATAAAATGAATGTCAATATAGTAAGAAAATTAATGTCAAACCGGGATGTGTTTGAAAAAGAAAACAAAAAGCTAAAAAATCCGACTGAGGGTGCCCCAACTTCAACTTTCCCGCCAATGGTTGAGACAAAAAGACAACAGAACTGCATTTCGTTGCCTTCACCTTGCTTCAAATCTTAGCAGCTAACCAAAAACTTTGCTTATGATGCGCACCCATGCAGTGATTGGTGCATTGTCATTGTTGAATAGGAAGAGTAAATTTTCTGAACAATCAAAACATCACACTAAAAGATTCTCTGATCACACTTTCTGTACCATATTATGCACAGGCGTATAAATTCTTGTGCCTTTTTTTTCATAGACACGTTTTATAGTAATGTTAGTGCATAGGTTTCATGGTAAGGTGACTTCACATTTCCCCAAATTTTCAAAATATGACAAATTGTCAAAAGCATTGAAATGATACACATTATAATATAATCAAATTAAAGCTTAGAGTCCCGGGAATTCAATTCTGAAGGTTAGAAAGTCAGCAAAGGACTTGTTTGAGCATGACAGCTTCTTAAATAAGGTGACCCTCATGTTTACGAAAATCAGCGTCAGTAATCTTTAACTACGTCAACAAGGCGATGTCTTTGAAAGAGACCATGAACATAACTAATTAATGTGGCAATAGCACCTAATGTGTGATAGGTGAACAGGAATTAATTAATACAGACGTTATTTACTTGAAATATTACATCACACAAGTACTAGGCACAATATAACTTTTGACCAATCACATGCCTTTTCACGAACAACTGCAAGTATAGAAATCAGGAAACTTAAGTTGCACAAGAGTTTTGACTTTGAAAAATAGATTCAGTCAAAGATAAAAAAGAAATGGCTGCATGAAGCAAGCATAAGCTTCCATATCTTTTCTTCCATTTTCTTTATAAATGTTTTGCAGCTCTTTTCTATTTGACTTACCCTGAGATCATTGCATATTGTTGGTGACACTGTCTAAGCCAGCGCCTAAATCTGCCTGACGTAATTTTTCAGGAGAAGCAAAAACGTCAAATAATTGAAAACTATGCTGTGCTTTTTTGGAAGAAAAATGGAAATCTTTGTTTAGATATGTGCATAAAATGAGCTTTTTGATTGGATCAAACTCAAAGCCTCTAAAATTTATTATAAGGACACATAAGAAGCATGCGTTGTTTGTTCATTTTAGGGACGCATCTCTTGTCTATCTCATATATCGTGGCCTTACGTGCTTAGACAGTGTTCAATGATATGCGTTAGGTGGAAAATCTGCTCTATGTTTGCTTTCTTTTAGGAAAAATCTTTGTAGCCTGATTGAAGAAAACAATTTTTTCTTTATTCCAGAATTTTGAGCCCAATGATTCCAGGCTCAGGAGTAGCGAATGCTTGAAGAATGCAGCTGGTCTAGCTGTGGATTCAACTTCTGCTGTCTTGTCACAAACTGTCTCGCTGTAATCAAAATAGAACAGCAGTACATAGAGGTGTGTCTCAATATGATGTCAAGTACGCTTATTCCGATTTGGTTTTACCAAGTTTACGGTTATTCAAATTTTTTTTTTAAACGAAAGAGAATTTTAAAAATAAATTTGAACTGGTTAATCAAATCTTGACCTGCTTAATCTATAAAAAATTGGTCCATGAAGAAAAGAATTAAAGATGTGATTGAATCAAATGCCGTCGTAATTAAAGCAAAACTTCATAATAATACCACACAAAGGCCCCTGGTTACATTTATTTCAGATAGTGCTCTCTATACATTATACACGTAACACCATTCACTCATAAGACACTGTTGGTTGATGTAGGCTGGACGGTCACCTATTGTGATATAACTAAGACTATTATAGTGAAGTGGCTGTAGTAACGTTGCTTGTGGGCCAAGGTATAACACCCACATTTGTAACTAGATCAGAATACGGCATTTTCGGTTAATCCAAATTCCCGGTTAATGTAAATATTTTGCCTGTTCCGCACGATTTAGATTAAGTGGCTTCGACTGTACATGTATTATTGTTTTTCTAAAACAGGGATTCATTATTGGAAATGTAAGAACCCTTTTGAGATTCCAGTAGCAATGTTTCGTTCGATAGAGAAAGGGATGACAAAATTAAATATCACCTACATTAATGATAAGACAGTCCCCCATATTCTCCTGGACTGTCAAAACCTGCAGGGTATAAGGCTTCTCCTTTTCCATACCAATCTCGTCATATGGACACGGCGCAGCTAGAGAAATATTCTTTTATTATATTATATCTAATAGCACTATTAATAATAATAATACATGTAATAATAAATGCATTTATATAGCGCCATTTACTTACAATTAGTCTCAAACTTGGCTAAAGGGCTAATACCCAAGAGCTGTTGGAAGAATAATTACAATAACAGTAACAAATTTTAATGATCTTGTTGACCAATTTTGTTGGTGACATGATTCTTTTATTTTGTTGGTGACATGATTCTTTTATTTTGTTGTTTAGCATCATCTGATATCTTTAATCTTCAGGGGCCAACATTAAAAAGATATGGTTATTATTAACAAGTCGCATGCTCAAAATTATCTTGCCTTAACTACACATTGGGTGATTTTAGATCTATATAAAGCTATTTGTAAATCATTTTCATGCTCACTATTGAAGGGCCATTTCAATAGGGGTGCCTAGGTCTAATTACGCCATTTAGAGAAAAAATGCAAAAGATAATGGATTTAGCCACCAGATGACTTTGGGAATGCCAAGTTTCAAACAGCTGTAAATGTGATGTGTTTTCATCATATCACTTTCATACTGTTCAGGAAGCATGAATCCCTTTTATTCCCTATGATAATCTCTCTGTCTCGTTTTATATGAAAGAGGACATACACACACTATTGAAATGACCCATATATTATCAATTGTTCTGTCTCACAAAATTTTCTTTACATTTTATAGCCTTTTTTCTCACAAAGGGTTTGTGTGTTGTTGGGATAAGAAAATTCTGAGCTGACGAATTTGTGAATTGGTTATGAGTTTAACTTGTTATTGTTTGTGAACTAAGGTTATGAGTTTAACTTGTTATTGTTATGCATGATGCGTAAATCAAATAATTTCTGACAAAATGGAATCAACATTTTAAAAGTCAACTGCCTCAAAGACACATTGTTTATATTTCTTTCAATTTTCTTGCAGCTCATAGATGTTCTTATTAAATTGATGGAATATCAAGTCCAAGTGTTAGGGTACAAAACAGAAGTGGAAAGGAGAAGATATTATTCTTGAAACAAGGCACGAGATCAATAATGTTCTCAAAAGGAAGCAGGTCAGTGATTTCTTAATTATCATCAGAAGATTAAGTGATCTTTATGTGAAAGTGAAAGGATGATGTGTGCCCATTTGCTGCCATTTAACAAAGTGCTTCAATTGATGTGATTACAGTGGCTGACGTTTTAAGTCAATGTCCCTGAAGTTGGTTTTCAGCTAAGTCTAATTTTTTCACGGTCCTTAACCCCAAAAATGCAAAATTGCTGTAAGTTGACATTGACATATATGGGTGTCAGTTAATTTTTCAGTCAGTCATGATCTTTTAAAATAAATGGGGGAAAAACCCAGTCACTTTATTCGACTTTCGGCCTTCATTGTAATATACACATTGACATATTATAAGTATATTATGTAATTTGATTAGGTAGTTGTCTCAGTTTTCAAGACGTCTTCATAAAATCACAGCTGTCTGGACTTATTCAGAAAGTTCATTGCAATAATTGGTAGTGAGACTACATGTTTACAAACACAAGCAAGTAGTCTATTTTATTCCTGTTTTACAAATATAAACATTTAATATGTTAAGGAAACATCTATGTCAGCAATCCAGCTTTAAAGCTTCATTCTTTGTGACATATTTTTGTCATAAATGTAACGGTAGTTTCAAGTTGTTGTAACATAGTTACTTCTAGTTCTGAAAGGATTTCCCATAGTAAAGGAAAACCTATGACATAATCGATCTCAGCGGTTGTGAAGCCCTGTCCTAGGATCGATTCGTTTATATCTGGATAGAGACAGAATTATTTAGAAGTCTTGATTATCGTATTGAAGCGTCTCGTATTGTGTGGAGTGTTATGGAAATTTCTGTTTCTAGAATTATCTTAGTTTCATTTATAAATACTGAAGTTATCCATGATAAGAGGTAGAGACAGACATATATACGAGAATGTAGTCCTGATTCCTCCTTCGTGCTATGCCAGCATTGTGAATCTACTTCACTTCATTGATTGATTGTTGACTGTGAGTACTGGTATACTAAATAGCCTTGTTATAATTATTAGTCAAGCCGTGGTGTTACTAGATTGTCTATGTCAAAATCTAGATCTGAGTCCTTTTATACCTTCATAACATTTGTAAAAATGATCTTTTCATATTATTGTCCATCTTTACTTTTTGTTCAAAAAGGCCCCTGTCTGTTGTTTTCTTAGACTAAGCAATAGAATATTGGTGTTTTTATCACAGAGAGAAATTAAGTTTTTGTCAGACATTTTGATTTAAAGAAAATTTGCCATTTAGACACTTTTCTCATTGTGAGGGTTGCAGCTGAACCATCCGTATGTAGTGTTCGAGTTGTTTATCACAGCTGTACTCGTTCAAGCCCCAGGGCTGGCACAGGTGGGTTGTTTTCACAACGTTATACTCTTAGGAAAGGTGTTTCACTCTACTTTCCTCACTTAACTCAGGTGTCAATGAGTACCCAGCTATAGGAAGAGAAAGATCTTGTCAGTGTTAGTACGAAAAGCCTAACACTAACAGGCTTGTGTACTGTATACTCCCCGGGAGTTGAGAATGACTTTGAATGAAATGGTCTGCTGTGGGATAAATGATGTACAGTTGGTGAGCCTGCACTTGTGCGGGGATACAAACTATAAATCTATCTTTATCTTTATCTGGCTCTAAAAAGCACATTTTCAACATGCGGAGATAATCTTTTAATTAAATTCATACTTTTCCTTGTTCCAAAACAAATTGTAAGAAGTCGTAAACTAAATTGAGGTCATGAGGAGGAAAAGAAGATGCAAAATGCTCAGAGTTCGGTTTTGTTCTTGTTCTTTGTTCTTTAGGATTTAGCATTGCTTTTCGGCAGCGTTGAAAAATTGGCTGACGCTACAGCAGAAGTTGCATTTGCTTCAGGTAAGTTGATTAACTCAAATGCTTGTTTTATCTTACTCCAGCACTCTTTTTGTTAAGTGAAATTCAGTCAAGGAAAAATGTTAAACTTGAATAGAATTGTTAAAGTGAAAAAGGTGGATTTTAACACAGTAAATTGATTTGCTTACCAAAAAGATTCTTTTTCTCTTTATTGAATTTCATATTTATGGGAGTTTACAAAAGCATCTTCGCTTTATGTTTATGTTTTATAAAGAAAGAAAGAAGGGAGAAAACAGGTTTTAAATTCATGCAGCCAGTCCTTAGGATGTTAGCCATTAATTTAGACCCCATCAAATTTTGCTTAGTGTCATCTGTGCTTAACATAATCTCATTTAAAAGTGATCCGACAGTTATCTTTTTTTTTTTGCTTCCCATTCTAAATTGCTATAAAAAAATTATAGCTGGCCCATAGGACATTGTCTGTTTGACATTTTATAAAGTTTGTAATGGTCGGGTACCGAGAAAAATATACATTATGCAGTTGCTACCTGTCTGCTTATTTAACAGCACCACCGATTCCCTCCCCCCCCTAGACATACAACAGCAATGTACCAGTATGTTAGATAAAACTGGATGACCTACAACTGTTTGGTACTGACAGAAAAATTACACTAGTTGTGTGAACACAACTGATATTCCAGATGGCTGCAGTTTTTTTCTTTTAATTCCGTTGTGGGTTTTTTTCAAACTTGGGAGGAAAAATCAAAGTTTTCTCATAGAAACGTCATATTGTTACTACTGTATTACATTAAATTTAAGATCTTTTGGCTACCAAACACCTCTTGACAGAACTGAAACAGGTTGATAACACACTCATAGTAGTCATAGTTCAGAGGCCCCATAAGGGGCAGAGTGTGGGTGAAATAATAACTGTTTCCATTGCAATAATAATAATTGATTTTGAGATATGAGTACTTTTGGATACCAACACTTCAGTCCTTTCCTCACACGATGAAACCTTTAACAAACCCACTTTTTAAAAACGTTTTACAGGTGCTGACTATGCCTCCACCAGCGCTGGTGAAAGACTGCTCAGTGCCCAACGTGAGGTCCAGCGTGTTCGCGTATTGTCACAGGAGGCTGAGAAACAGTTAGTCGAAGTGGAAGTTAGCGTTATCTCACAGGTCTCCAAACATGAGGAAAAATTGAAAAGAATGCAAGAAAAAGCTCAAGAAAACATGAATGAAAACAATGCTGAATCAGATGTATCCGCTGAAGGGAATAGTAATGAAGAAAGACAAGACAATAAAAGGGAAGAATGACAGATTTGATATTTTGTTGGTGTTGACTCATTTCCCTTCATCTTTTATTGTTCAATGTAATTTTAAAATTTTTAATGTGTTATAGGCCTGCGGGTGGTACCAGTGGCAGTTGTTAGGACACTGGACTGGGGATCATGATGTCACGGCTATCTTGAACTCATTAACCCGACCTGGGGGGGTTTGAGATAGCTGTACTGCTTTTTGTTATGTTCAGTGATTGCACATTGTACAATGCTCTTCAATCTATGCTTTTTGCAGTCAAAAGTGTTGGTTCAGAGTAAATACTTTGTCAATACACAACACACATTAAATATCCTCATCTTTTCAATCCATCTTTTCAACACAATTAATAAAGATATTTATCAACAATATTTTGGGGTTAACGAGAGAAAAGATTTCTTTATTCAGTTCTGTGGTTCATGTATATTAGAAAAATAGTATTTCAACAAGCTCCTGCAAAACAGTAAAAAAGAAAAGAAAACAATAAAAAAATATTTGTGTACAATATGATAAAATGTTTACAGGCCCTTGACATGAATCTAAAGCATTTGTGGCCTTAAATATGAAAATACGATATAAACCGGTTATAACGGTGAGTGATTTAAGATATAAGTAAGGTACTCGGATGTGAGGTGTCAGCACCTTCAACTTGCCAAATGAAAAAAGAGAAGCTCAATATTCTTCATTAAAGTAGAGTTCCTCCAAAGCCACTACAACCCTTAGACTAGAGCCGGAGCTTATCCCAGTTTCTATAACATGAAGGCGAAACAGGTGATAATAATCACCTCCTGGACAGGACGCTAGTCTGTCGCAAAGTTTTACTCCCAAGCTGGTGCTTGTACCCATTTGCACCTGGGTCGAGCATGGAAAATGTGTTTAGCGTCTTTCCCAAGGAATACAACATCGGATGAAGCATTGCTATGATTTGAACCCAGGACTTCACGATCTCAAGTTCGGCAATTTAGCCACTAGGCCACTGATTCAATCAAAACATTTGAAAACAGCAGAAATCTTGCAAACCAATTTTCAAGTACAGAAGCTTGTCCTTGTCATCAAATGGAAAAATCAAAGGAGATAAACTCTGACATGACTTTGATTTTACTTTCAATTTAAATAGAACTGATTATTTTCACAAAGTCTGTTTTTCTTTCTGTTTATGATTATTTCATTCCTTCAGCATACACCGAAAGGTAGAATGGGGAACTGGTAAAGAAAAAGAAGCAATGCTTTGCCTTAAGTACACCATACAATATTTTTAATCTCTTTTTTCTCCAGTTAAAATGTTGCTAATGATATTGTTTTAATTTGTTGAACAAAAATTATTTTCTGTCCGCTTTTATGAACTGTTTATAGACAGGAAAATGGAAAAAGTACAGTGTAAAAACAAAATTGGATATATACTAATTTCAACAGCAACCTCTCAAAACCTTTCTGTTCTTTCTTTCATAAAATAAATATACTGCATTATGTATAAAGATTGAAGTTGAAGAATATTGGAGGATAGTTTAAGGTCAGATGCAAAGGGACAAAAAATATGAATACAACTTATTATGAGGCTAATTGCATAATTCTTGCATGTGGGTCATACTTGTTTTGCATAGTCTTATCAAAGAGCTTTTTCAATCCACGTCATTCACCATAAACACTAATCGCAGGTTTTAAATAATGATAATAATAATAATGGTGAACACATCTTGTGCAACATTTATTATCCCACCACGGAATGGAGGCTCTGGGTGCATCACAATAAATTGGACAATGGAAAAAGAAAACTATTACATCACTATATGAATCAATAGTATGCCTTTCGAAAGAGATGTGTGTTTAAGTTTCTTTTGAATACATTTAGTATCGATGATTGCCGTAATGTTATAGGCAGATTGTTCCATATGATAGGGGCGAAAGATGAGAAATACATCAATAACCTTTATGCAGGCAATTCTTTAGACTACCACAGGATCAGCAATGTTCATGACACGATCAGGTAGGCAGTGCAGTCCTAGTTTTTCATCTATTGCTCAAAGTAGTAAAATATTAGGTCTTACGCTTCAGAATTCCTGTCATCTTGGATTGATATAGTGAGGAACAAACTTTCTCTGGTCAACAAGACTAAGTGGTTGCTGATACCCAGATTTGAATGGAAACCTTTGACTTACAAGTTATACCAGGCCTACATAATTTGAATACCTCAGCATCTGCATCACTATCTGTAATTCATCATGGAGCTGTAATAATAAATAAGTAAGGTTCAATAAAGGTTAGGTTGCTTCAGAATCTTTATGGCCCATAGAGCTGGAGATTATTCCAGTTTTTATATTATATTTTTAGCGTGAAGTGGAACAGGTGATATGTCACCTCCTGGACAGAACGCTAGTCTGTTGCAGATTTTACTCCCGGCTGGTGTGGGCACCCATTTACACCTGAGTTGAGAGGGAAAAATACTTGTAATGTTAAGTGTCTTTCCTGAGGAACACTGTATCAGACATTGCACTGAACCCAGGACCTCTGATTCCAAGTACGACAACCTAACCACTAAGCCTCTGCCACCCTGAAAGCTCCATACAGTGCGGTATGAAAAGATTCAAAGCTGGTAGTGGTACACACTAGTGATACAGTTGACTACGCTTGTACCTTGTAGTGATGTTCTTGAAGGAGTATAAAAAAGATCACTACATCCGTAGTTCAATACAAGAACTGTTTGACTACAACTTCAGGGGATATGAGCGCTATGTACAGTAACTATACTGTTATAGTAAAGAGATGCAATTGGTACACAGAAATGATTAAGATCTTTCTATCTCTCTCTTGTATGTGTGCGTGTGTGTGTGTGTGTGTGTGTCTCTCTCTCTCTCTCTTCTCTCTCTCTCTCTCTCTCTCTCTCTCTCTCTCTCTCTCTCTCTCTCTCTCTCTCCCACTCTTTTTCTCTCAGGGGGAAAGAGAGACAGAGATAGAAATAGATGCAATTGTAATTGTGTTGGCTCTCGCATCTACGTGCAAGGCAAGCTGCAATATTCATGATTTAAACAGTGCCTGACTCCATTCAGCTAAACCCTACCTTCTTCTGCAAGATGGTCATTTACCTCACCCTCTCTCACTCTCGTGGTGTGAGTACACTGTACGTCACTTAGGTAATGTGTAGATGCTCGTATGGTGTAAACTGTAATAATACATGTGATATGCAAGCACGAGTCTAAGTCTAGTAGGCTAAGGCATACTGTACTTGTACATTAGTTAAAGTGATCTTTAGGCTTATTCCACGTGTTGTCTTAAACCGACCATCAGGTCAAACTTTATCATGGAAAAATTCAATACGACTGTTGACTTTTTATCTAGACTCTTTAAAATAGGACAGGGGAGAAAATCCACTTCACCACAACAATCACAACGGATGTATTGAAGTCATTACAACCGTATAATTTTCAGAACAGTTTAATGACATTGGTGTGGGTTCCAGGCAAAAGATCAATACATCCGAAGAAATTCAATTTTTCAAAGATCATTCAAATTCTTACTAAAAAAGGTGAAATGAATGCAATCCAATAATACTATTTATATGTATATATAAAATATACACTCATTTATATTTAAAACATCTCTAGTTCTAATCTGGTTCCTCGTGGGCGTCTTTTTCTCAACATTCATTCTTTTTAAGTTCCAGTAAAATTTTATTACCAGTAGGGACTAAGAAGAGTTGTAGCTGAAGTACATGATCTCCATCTCATACAAAATTGTCTTTTAAATCAAAGTCTTAAAACTCAGACATTCATTTTAATCTTGTCCTGTCAGAGGCCAATCCATACTGTCATGTAGGTTGCAAGGCAAATAGGCGCCATAATTGGCATACCGTAGTAAAGATAGACACGGCACTGCTTGACTGGCATGCTTTTATGCATACCGTGTATTTATGGGAACACTTTTATTATACATAGTAACAATTCGATTAGCAAATGTAAGCATGTGTTTAAGCAGAGTGTGTTTTTATGAACTGTGCTTTTACCCAGCGACTACTGTACTCTGACATACAGTAGACTCTATGGTCAAAACAGGTGGAGCATATTCATAGAGCTTAGTAAATCAAAATGTTTTCAATAATTTATGGATGTTTATTTAGTAAAGGAGATATTAATTAACTTTGGCAAACAAATTTAATGCGTGGATCTAAACCTATTCTCAAGCTATTAAATTTAAAAAGCTGCAAAAACCATGCATTCACAAATTTGTGACAAAATCAGAAGGATTAGGTGTTTTGTTCTGATTATTCAATCACAAAATAATTATATGATTATACTATAGGAAGATTCTAAAATTACACTGTAGTGTATGTAAATAAAAGAAAAGGAAAATCCTCTAAAACATTATCAATAGAAAAATGATTCTCAGGTTGTTATTGAAGTTGTGTATATGATGTCACATTCAGCAACAAGCTTCAAGTGTTTTGACCTCTGACATTGGAACAATTAACCTTCCTAAATCAATGCCTTTTTTTCCAGCCAATCTACCCTGTATTTGATCAAAGTTTTTTAAAAATCAACAACTTATTTATTTCTTCCATCCCTCTCTTTGGATCCTTCCTGGAGTTCATGGGCTGGTTTGTAAGTTAATATCCCTCTCTTATCCACATATTGTAAACATGGATTAGGGTGAGTGTTATCCATACTCCCTAGTGATGTACCTGTCACAGGGAGAAAAAAAGATACACATCATCTTTTTAATCAAAGCATTTACATAAACACAACTTCTTTCCCCCAAAACAACATCAAACAAACAAAAACTACACACAACAACATCAGAGCACTTACGCCCTTGGAAAAATTACTGGCACTACTGTGAGTGTGGTATTGGTGGCCGAGTGGTCAGGCTGCCAGACTCGGGATCATGAGGTCCCAGGTTCGAATTCTAGCAAAACTATGTCTGATGTTGTGCTCCTTGAGAAAATCACGTAACACACTTTTTCCCCACTCCGACCCAGGTGCAAGTGGGTATAAGTACAAGCACAAGGTTGGGAGTAAAAACATGTGGTAGGTGGTACAAGTACAAGGTTGGGAGTAAAAAACAAGTACAAGGTTGGGAGTAAAAACATGTGGTAGGTGGTACAAGTACAAGCACAAGGTTGGGAGTAAAAACATGTGGTAGGTGGTACAAGTACAAGTACAAGGTTGGGAGTAAAAACATGTGGTAGGTGGTACAAGTACAAGTACAAGCACAAGGTTGGGAGTAAAAACATGTGGTAGGTGGTACAAGTACAAGCACAAGGTTGGGAGTAAAACATGTGGTAGGTGGTACAAGTACAAGCACAAGGTTGGGAGTAAAAACATGTGGTAGGTGGTACAAGTACAAGCACAAGGTTGGGAGTAAAAACATGTGGTAGGTGGTACAAGTACAAGCACAAGCACAAGGTTGGGAGTAAAAACATGTAGGTGGTACAAAGTACAAGCACAAGGTTGGGAGTAAAAACATGTGGTAGGTGGTACAAGTAGAAGCACAGGGTTGGGAGTAAAAACATGTGGTAGGTGGTACAAGCACAAGGTTGGGAGTAAAAACATGTGGTAGGTGGTACAAGTACAAGTACAAGCACAAGGTTGGGAGTGAAAACATGTGGTAGGTGGTACAAGTACAAGCAAGGTTGGGAGTAAAAACATGTAGTAGGTGGTACAAGCACAAGGTTGGGAGTAAAAACATGTGGTAGGTGGTACAAGTACAAGTACAACAAGACAAGGTTGGGAGTAAAAACATGTGGTAGGTGGTTGCAAGCACAAGGTTGGGAGTAAAAACATGTGGTAGGTGGTACAAGTACAAGGTTGGGAGTAAAAACATGTGGTAGGTGGTACAAGTAGAAGCACAAGGTTGGGAGTAAAACATGTGGTAGGTGGTACAAGTGCAAGTACAAGGTTGGGAGTAAAAACATGTGGTAGAGGTACAAGTACAAGCACAAGGTTGGGAGTAAAAACATGTGGTAGGTGGTACAAGTACAAGGTTGGGAGTAAAAACATGTGGTAGGTGGTACAAGTACAAGCACAAGGTTGGGAGGAAAACATGTGGTAGGTGGTACACAAGTACAAAAGGTTGGGAGTAAAAACAAGTACAAGCACAAAGGTTGGGAGTAAAAACATGTAGGTGGTACAAGCAAGGTTGGGAGTAAAAACATAGGTGGGTACAAGGTTGGGAGTAAAACATGTGGTAGGTACAAGTACAAGCACAAGGTTGGGAGTAAAACTTAGGTGGTAGGTGGTACAAGTACAAGGTTGGGAGTAAAACATGTGGTAGGTGGTACAAGTACAAGCACAAGGTTGGGAGTAAAAACATGTGGTAGGTGGTACAAGCACAAGGTTGGGAAGTAAAAACATGTGGTAGGTGGTACAAGTACAAGGTTGGGAGTAAAAACATGTGGTAGGTGGTACAAGTACAAGGTTGGGAGTAAAAACATGTGGTAGGTGGTACAAGTACAAGGTGGTACAAGTACAAGTACAAGTACAAGGTTGGGAGTAAAAACATGTGGTAGGTGGTACAAGTACAAGTACAAGGTTGGGAGTAAAAACATGTGGTAGGTGGTACAAGTACAAGGTTGGGAGTAAAAACATGTGGTAGGTGGTACAAGTACAAAGTACAAACAGGTTGGGAGTAAAAACATGTGGTAGGTGGTACAAGTACCACAAGGTTGGGAGTAAAACATGTGGTAGGTGGTACAAGTACAAGTACAAGGTTGGGAGTAAAAACATGTGGTAGGTGGTACAAGTACAAGTACAAGGTTGGGAGTAAAAACATGTGGTAGGTGGTACAAGTACAAGGTTGGGAGTAAAACATGTGGTAGGTGGTACAAGTACAAGCACAAGGTTGGGAGTAAAAACATGTGGTAGGTGGTACAAGTACAAGGTTGGGAGTAAAAACATGCAGTAGGTGGTACAAGTACAAGTACAAGGTTGGAGTAAAAACATGTGGTAGGTGGTACAAGTACAAGTACAAGGTTGGGAGTAAAAACAGGTGGTACAAGTACAAGTACAAGGTTGGGGTAAAAACATGTGGTAGGTGGTACAAGTACAAGCACAAGGTTGGGAGTAAAAACATGTGGTAGGTGGGTACAAGTACAAGCACAAGGTTGGGAGTAAAACATGTGGTAGGTGGTACAAGTACAAGCACAAGGTTGGGAGTAAAAACATGTGGTAGGTGGTACAAGTACAAGTACAAGGTTGGGAGTAAAAACATGTGGTAGGTGGTACAAGTACAAGCACAAGGTTGGGAGTAAAAACATGTGGTAGGTGGTACAAGTACAAGCACAAGGTTGGGAGTAAAAACATGTAGGTGGTACAAGTACAAGCACAAGGTTGGGAGTAAAAACATGTGGTAGGTGGTACAAGTACAAGCACAAGGTTGGGAGTAAAAACATGTGGTAGGTGGTACAAGTACAAGTACAAGCACAAGGTTGGGAGTAAAAACATGTGGTAGGTGGTACAGTGCAAGTACAAGCACAAGGTTGGGAGTAAAAACATGTGGTAGGTGGTACAAGCACAGGTTGGGAGTAAAACATGTGGTAGGTGGTACAAGTACAAGCACAAGGTTGGGAGTAAAAACATGTGGTAGGTGGTACAAGTACAAGCACAAGGTTGGGAGTAAAAACATGTGGTAGGTGGTACAAGTACAAGCACAAGGTTGGGAGTAAAAACATGTGGTAGGTGGTACAAGTACAAGCACAAGGTTGGGAGTAAAACATGTTAGGTGGTACAAGTACAAGGTTGGGAGTGAAAACATGTGGTAGGTGGTACAAGTACAAGTACAAGGTTGGGAGTAAAACATGTGGTAGGTGGTACAAGTACAGGTTGGGAGTAAAAACATGTGGTAGTGGTACAAGTACAAGCACAAGGTTGGGAGTAAAAACATGTGGTAGGTGGGGTACAAGTACAAGTACAAGGTTGGGAGTAAAAACATGTGGTAGGTGGTACAAGTACAAGCACAAGGTGGGAGTAAAAACATGTGGTAGGTGGTACAAGCACAAGGTTGGGAGTAAAAACATGTGGTAGGTGGTACAAGTAGAAGAAAAGCACAAGGTTGGGAGTAAAAACAAGCACAAGGTTGGGAGTAAAAACATGTGGTAGGTGGTACAAGCACAAAGTACATGTGGTAGGTGGTACAAGCACAAGGTTGGGAGTAAAAACATGTGGTAGGTGGTACAAGTACAAGTACAAGCACAAGGTTGGAGTAAAAACATGTACAAGTAGGTGGTACAAACATGTGGTAGGTGGTACAAGCACAAGGTTGGGAGTAAAAACATGTGGTAGGTGTACAAGTACAAGTACAAGCACAAGGTTGGGAGTAAAACATGTGGTAGGTGGTACAAGTACAAGCACAAGGTTGTAAAAACATGTGGTAGGTGGTACAAGTACAAGCACAAGGTTGGGAGTAAAAACATGTGGTAGGTGGTACAAGTACAAGTACAAGCACAAGGTTGGGAGTAAAAACATGTGGTAGGTGGTACAAGTACAAGTACAAGCACAAGGTTGGGAGTAAAAACATGTGGTAGGTGGTACAAGTACAAGTACAAGCACAAGGTTGGGAGTAAAAACATGTGGTAGGTGGTACAAGTACAAGCACAAGGTTGGGAGTAAAAACATGTGGTAGGTGGTACAAGTACAAGCACAAGGTTGGGAGTAAAAACATGTGGTAGGTGGGTACAAGTACAAGGTTGGGAGTAAAAACATGTGGTAGGTGGTACAAGTACAAGTACAAGGTTGGGAGTAAAAACAAGGTTACAAGGAGTAAAAACATGTGGTAGGTGGTACAAGTACAAGCACAAGGTTGGGAGTAAAAACATGTGGTAGGTGGTACAAGTACAAGTACAAGGTTGGGAGTAAAACATGTGGTAGGTGGTACAAGTACAAGGTTGGGAGTAAAAACATGTGGTAGGTGGTACAAGTACAAGTAAAGGTTGGGAGTAAAAACATGCACAAGGTTGGGAGTAGGTGGTACAAGTACAAGGTTGGGAGTAAAAACATGTGGTAGGTGGTACAAGTACAAGGTTGGGAGTAAAAACATGTGGTAGGGGTACAAGTACAAGCACAAGGTTGGGAGTAAAAACATGTGGTAGGTGGTACAAGTACAAGGTTGGGAGTAAAAACATGTGGTAGGTGGTACAAGTACAAGGTTGGGAGTAAAAACATGTGGTAGGTGGTACAAGTACAAGCACAAGGTTGGGAGTAAAAACATGTGGTAGGTGGTACAAGTACACAAGGTTGGGAGTAAAAACATGTGGTAGGTGGTACAAGTACAAGGTTGGGAGTAAAAACATGTGGTAGGTGGTAGTGCAAGTACAAGGTTGGGAGTAAAAACATGTGGTAGGTGGTACAAGCACAAGGTTGGGAGTAAAAACATGTGGTAGGTGGGTACAAGTACAAGCACAAGGTTGGGAGTGAAAACATGTGGTAGGTGGTACAAGTACAAGTACATGTGGTAGGTGGTACAAGTACAAGCACAATACAAGCACAAGGTTGGGAGTAAAAACATGTGGTAGGTGGTACAAGTACAAGCACAAGGTTGGGAGTAAAAACATGCAGTAGGTGGTACAAGTACAAGGTTGGGAGTAAAAACATGTGGTAGGTGGTACAAGTACAAGTACAAGGTTGGGAGTAAAACATGTGGTAGGTGGTACAAGTACAAGCAGTACAAGGTTGGGAGTAAAAACATGTGGTAGGTGGTACAAGTACAAGCACAAGGTTGGGAGTAAAAACATGTGGTAGGTGGTACAAGTACAAAGGTTGGGAGTAAAAACATGTGGTAGGTGGTACAAGTACAAACAAGGTTACATGTGGTAGGTGGTAGAAGTACAAGGTTGGGAGTAAAAACATACAAGTGGTACACAAGGTTGGGAGTAAAAACATGTGGTAGGTGGTACAAGTACAAGGTTGGGAGTAAAAACATGTGGTAGGTGGTACAAGTACAAGGTTGGGAGTAAAAACATGTGGTAGGTGGTACAAGTACAAGTACAAGGTTGGGAGTAAAAACATGTGGTAGGTGGTACAAGTACAAGTACAAGGTTGGAGTAAAAAACATGTGGTAGGTGGTACAAGTACAAGCACAAGGTTGGGAGTAAAAACATGTGGTAGGTGGTACAAGTACAAGGTTGGGAGTAAAAACATGTGGTAGGTGGTACAAGTACAAGGTTGGGAGTAAAAACAAGGTGGTACAAGTACAAGGTTGGGAGTAAAAACATGTGGTAGGTGGTACAAGTACAAGTACAAGGTTGGGAGTAAAAACATGTGGTAGGTGGTGTACAAGCACAAGGTTGGGAGTAAAAACATGTAGGTGGTACAAGTACAAGTACAAGGTTGGGAGTAAAAACATGTGGTAGGTGGTACAAGTACAAGCACAAGGTTGGGAGTAAAAACATGTGGTAGGTGGTACAAGTACAAGTACAAGGTTGGGAGTAAAAACATGTGGTAGGTGGTACAAGTACAAAACAAGGTTGGGAGGTGGTACAAGTACAAACAAGGTTGTAAAAAACATGTGGTAGGTGGTACAAGTACAAGTACAAGGTTAGGTGGAGTAAAAACAAGGTTGTGGTATGTGGTAGGTGGTACAAGTACAAGTACAAGGTTGGGAGTAAAAACATGTGGTAGGTGGTACAAGTACACAAGGTTGGGAGTAAAAACATGTGGTAGGTGGTACAAGTACAAGCACAAGGTTGGGAGTAAAAACATGTGGTAGGTGGTACAAGTACAAGCACAAGGTTGGGAGTAAAAACATGTGGTAGGTGGTACAAGTACAAGTACAAGCACAAGGTTGGGAGTAAAAACATGTGGTAGGTGGTACAAGTACAAGTACAAGCACAAGGTTGGGAGTAAAAACATGTGGTAGGTGGTACAAGTACAAGCACAAGGTTGGGAGTAAAACATGTAGGTAGGTGGTACAAGTACAAGTACAAGGTTGGGAGTAAAAACATGTGGTAGGTGGTACAAGTAGCACAAGGTTGCTTATGGTAAGGTGGGTACAAGTAAAGTAAAAACATGTGGTAGGTGTACAAGTACAAGTACAAGGTTGGGTAAAACATGTGGTAGGTGGTACAAGCACAAGCACAAGGTTGGGAGTAAACATACGGTAGGTGGTACAAGTACAAGCACAAGGTTGGGAGTAAAAACATGTGGTAGGTGGGTACAAGGTTGGGAGTAAAAACATGTGGTAGGTGGTACAAGTACAAGGTTGGGAGTAAAAACATGTGGTAGGTGGTACAAGTACAAGGTTGGGGTAAAACATGTGGTAGGTGGCAAGTACAAGGTTGGGAGTAAAAACATGTGGTAGGTGAGTAAAAACAAGGTGGTACAAGTACAAGCACAAGGTTGGGAGTAAAAACATGTGGTAGGTGGGTACAAGTAAAAACAAGTACAACAAGGTTGGGAGTAAAAACATGTGGTAGGTGGTACAAGTACAAGCACAAGGTTGGGAGTAAAAACATGTGGTAGGTGGTACAAGTACAAGCACAAGTACAAGGTTGGGAGTAAAAACATGTGGTAGGTGGTACAAGTACAAGCACAAGGTTGGGAGTAAAAACATGTGGTAGGTGGTACAACAAGTACAAGCACAAGGTTGGGAGTAAAAACATGTGGTAGGTGGTACAAGTACAAGTACAAGGTTGTGTTAGGTGGTAAAAACATGTGGTAGGTGGTACAAGTACAAGCACAAGGTTGGGAGTAAAAACATGTGGTAGGTGGTACAAGTACAAGGTTGGGAGTAAAAACATGTGGTAGGTGGTACAAGTACAAGTACAAGGTTGGGAGTAAAAACATGTGGTAGGTGGTACAAGTACAAGTACAAGGTTGGGAGTAAAAACATGTGGTAGGTGGGTACAAGTACAAGGTTGGGAGTGAAAACATGTGGTAGGTGGTACAAGTACAAGTACAAGGTTGGGAGTAAAAACATGTGGTAGGTGGTACAAGCACAAGCACAAGGTTGGGAGTAAAAACATGTGGTAGGTGGTACAAGTACAAGCACAAGGTTGGGAGTAAAAACATGTGGTAGGTGGTACAAGTACAAGTACAAGGTTGGGAGTAAAAACATGTGGTAGGTGGTACAAGTACAAGCACAAGGTTGGGAGTAAAAACATGTGGTAGGTGTACAAGTACATGTGGTAGGTGGTACAAGTACAAGCACAAGGTTGGGAGTAAAAAAACATGCAGTAGGTGGTACAAGTACAAGTACAAGGTTGGGAGTAAAAACATGTGGTAGGTGGTACAAGTACAAGCACAAGGTTGGGAGTAAAAACATGTGGTAGGTGGTACAAGTACAAGTACAAGGTTGGAAGTAAAAACATGTGGAGTACAAGTACAAACAAGGTTGTAAAAACATGTGGTAGGTGGTACAAGTACAAGCACAAGGTTGGGAGTAAAAACATGTGGTAGGTGGTACAAGTACAAGCACACACAGGTTGGGAGTAAAAACATGTGGTAGGTGGTACACAAGTACAAGGTTGGAGTAAAAACATGTGGTAGGTGGTACAAGTACAAGCACAAGGTTGGGAGTAAAAACATGTGGTAGGTGGTACAAGTACAAGTAAAAACATGTGGTAGGTGGTACAAGTACAAGGTTGGGAGTAAAAACATGTGGTACAAGAACAAGGTGGTACAAGTACAAGTACAAGGTTGGGAGTAAAACATGTGGTAGGTGGTACAAGTACAAGCACAAGGTTGGGAGTAAAACATGTGGTAGGTGGTACAAGTACAAGTACAAGCACAAGGTTGGGAGTAAAAACATGTGGTAGGTGGTACAAGTACAAGGTTGGGAGTAAAAACATGTGGTAGGTGGTACAAGTGTACAAGCACAAGGTTGGGAGTAAAAACATGTGGTAGGTGGTGGTACAAGTACAAGCACAAGGTTGGGAGTAAAACATGTGGTAGGTGGTACAAGTACAAGCACAAGGTTGGGAGTAAAAACATGTGGTAGGTGGTACAAGTACAAGCACAAGGTTGGGAGTAAAAACATGTGGTAGGTGGTACAAGTACAAGCACAAGGTTGGGAGTAAAAACATGTGGTAGGTGGTACAAGTACAAGTACAAGCACAAGGTTGGGGAGTAAAAACATGTGGTAGGTGGTACAAGTACAAGTACAAAGTAAAAACAGGTGGTACAAGTACAAGTACAAGGTTGGGAGTAAAAACATGTGGTAGGTGGGTACAAGCACAAGGTTGGTAAAACATGTGGTAGGTGGTACAAGTACAAGCACAAGGTTGGGAGTAAAAACATGTGGTAGGTGGTACAAGTACAAGCACAAGGTTGGGAGTAAAAACATGCAGTAGGTGGTACAAGTACAAGCACAAGGTTGGGAGTAAAAACATGCAGTAGGTGGGGTAAAAACAAGGTGGTACAAGTACAAGGTTGGGAGTAAAAACATGTGGTAGGTGGTACAAGTACAAGTAAAACAAGGTTGGGAGTAAAAACATGTGGTAGGTGGTACAAGTACAAGTACAAGGTTGGGAGTAAAAACATGTGGTAGGTGGTACAAGTACAAGTACAAGCACAAGGTTGGGAGTAAAAACATGTGATAGGTGGTACAAGTACAAGTACAAGCACAAGGTTGGGAGTAAAAACATGCAGTAGGTGGTACAAGTACAAGTACAAGGTTGGGAGTAAAAACATGTGGTAGGTGGTACAAGTACAAGTACAAGTAAAAACATGCAGTAGGTGGCACAAGGTTGGGAGTAAAAACATGTGGTAGGTGGTACAAGTACAAGTACAAGGTTGGGAGTAAAAACATGTGATAGGTGGTACAAGTACAAGTACAAGGTTGGGAGTAAAAACATGTGGTAGGTGGTACAAGTACAAGCACAAAGTAAAAACAAGGTGGTACAAGTACAAGGTTGGGAGTAAAAACATGTGATAGGTGGTACAAGTACAAGTACAAGGTTGGGAGTAAAAACATGTGGTAGGTGGTACAAGTACAAGTACAAGGTTGGGAGTAAAAACATGTGGTAGGTGGTACAAGTACAAGTACAAGTACAAGGTTGGGAGTAAAAACATGTGGTAGGTGGTACAAGTGTACATGTGGTAGGTGGTACAAGTACAAGGTTGGGAGTAAAAACATGTGGTAGGTGGTACAAGTACAAGTACAAGGTTGGGAGTAAAAACATGTGGTAGGTGGTGGTACAAGTAAAAACAAGGTGGTACAAGTACAAGGTTGGGAGTAAAAACATGTGGTAGGTGGTACAAGTACAAGCACAAGGTTGGGAGTAAAAACATGTGGTAGGTGGTACAAGTACAAGTACAAGCACAAGGTTGGGAGTAAAAACATGCGGTAGGTGCTTATAGTCACTTGTTCCGCTTCACACTGCAGAGTGACTGTTAAGTGTCGTTCCCAAGGAACACAATGTCAGAACTAGCTTTCCTAGGATTCGAACCTGTGTCCTCATGATACAAAGTCCTACAGTCTACCACTCGGCCATCGACGCCACTAATATATACATACTAACTGGTAGATAATGACCTAACATTATAACAATGCCAATTAGTTAATAAGAACATCAGTAACTAGTAGTAGTAGTAGTAGTAGTAGTAGTAGTAGTAGCCCATTGGATGTAATAAAAGTGGTAGCAGCCATACCCCCTGTCATAAAGTGTGCAGTAGGGTAGACACAGATGTCGTAGAAATTTCCACACATCATTGTACTCCCAGTTCAGGAGAGGATTCACACGCATAAAACGTGGCCAGTCGGCATCAGTCATGGCAAACGAAGTCAGATGACCTGGCGTAAAAATCAAAGAAAATTACAATAACAATGATGATATGATATGGAGCTGTTAAACAATTTCTATTTAACATAAGCTCCTGTGTCCCCGTATCACCATGAGCTTACTTTTCATCATGTACATATTAGATAAACTTTCTCTTTCAAGGTCTCTCTGAATTTACCTGGGTGTATGCAAATGCAATTAAACCACGAGCTAGGCACATCATACTACAGTCATCTCCGGTTAATCACAACATGACGGGAGCAGCAAAATTGTTGCGATTATTCAAAGTTGCGATTAACCAGATTCAAATATGGGCCCAGTATTTAGGGTCATTTGAGTACTTGATGATTAGGTACATCTGTGTAAAAGTTGTATGCCTTCAAACAGATACTACACAGCCAGCAAAGCATATTACTATTACAGTGATTCAGTTCATTCCTTATGTTGAGCTAGTTGTGTAGTACGCTACAAGGTGTGCAGCATGTGATAAGTGATGCCATTCCCTTTGATCTGAATGGTCAGTCGTCGGCTGCCCTCGGCTTATTGCCTGGGGAAAGTCATCTGTTACTTATTGTACCATTCATACTATGCTGCCCAGCTGTCTGAGTCTCTCTATGCAAGGCCGATTGCGCCATTTACTGTCTGCTAGACCCATAATCAGTGTCCGGCCATTGTATCATTACGGTTGTTAGTTAATGACAACGTAGACATACACGCATCGTTTAACAAGGTGTGAAATCAGGAAAAAGCTGACCAAAAATCTGAAGCAAATTGTTGTTGGGATTGTGATTATCTGAAGTGAGTTGCGATTAACCAGTGACTGTTATATATAAATAATTCTGTTTCTTGGGAAAAGTTGCAATTAAGCGGAAATTGTGATTCACCGAGTTGCGATAAACCGGAGTTGACCGTAGTACATAATGTATAATCCTGACTATAAGTTAGCTCACCTTTAGCCAAATACCCATGTAATCTTCAATTTTTAAAAACATAAATTAAAAAACACCTGAATATTTTCCCAGCAGTACAAAAATATGAATTGCCTCGTAAGACAACAATAGTGATAATCTGCAGGGTGAAATCTATCCAAACCAGCGGTAGAAGTAGCGACTTCATGGTTACAGGAGATTTTTCTCACTCTGGCGACTTTTGCCTATGCTTTGTTGTTTGTTTCATTTTCTTCCCATAAAAATAACGCACACGAGTCTCATTATATGCATATCATCAGGGGATTAGCAACGTCTTTCTGTTATATTTCTTACACCAAAGATTAAAACCGACAGCTAATGAAAAAAACAAACTGTTTTCTATATTCTTCATACCACAACAAAAAGCTTGGGAGATGTATCTAATACATATTTATAAAAAGGAGAAAAAACACTTTATTCATAGCCATGAAAATGGCCGTCATATTGAAAGGGATGGTATTTCACAAGGAAATTTCAGTTTTCAAAATTAACTTTTTCTTCATTTGATTCATTTTCATTTTCAGTTGTATCAAGGTTAATTCTGTTTCTTGGGAAAAGTTGCGATTAAGCGGAAATTGTGATTAACCGAGTTGTGATAAACCAGAGTTGACTGTAGCACATAATGTATAATCCTGATGATATGACAACAAACAAACAAAAAGCGAGTGATTTTTTCACAATTTTGTAAAAAAACCTTAGGATTTTCAAAGATTTATAATTTCTTTACAGAAATTTTGCATTATGACATCAATGATGACACCTGCCAAAGAAAATATCAATAAAAGCAAAAAGGAAATGTGCATTTAATTAACTACGACCATAGACTTGTGAGTGTTCATGTGAACTTTGGTTCGGAAAAAACCCCAGTAACTTGAAACAAACTTACTGGAATATGGATCAGTTTTCCTTGTTCCCATTATGACAGCCTTGATTTCAGGTTGTTTTTCAGCCATTAACCTCATGCTCTCCTTTATTCTTCCATCATAATGAATCATTTCAATGTTATATCTGAGAGGAGATAAAGTATACTATCTTTAGTTTGTTTAGTGGTAAATGTTTACAAAAGCAAAAAAGCAGAGACAGATAGAAAAGTATATGTATGCAATAAGAAAATACCATCAGGGGCTCCAGTAATGTAGAAAGAAAAAACAAACTCGCAAATCAAGTCTGCATTACAGCCAGAAGTACCCCAGAGCATGGTTTACTTTAAGAAGTCATCAGAACTGTAACAATATGAATAACAACAGCAGAACCACAAACATCAAAATAATGCAGAGAAGGAAAAGAATTTTAATTAAAATCTTTATAATTAAATAATAAACTAAAACCAAAAGACATGTGTCATACACAGGGAATTTCATGGTTTCTGTTTAAAATTGAAATACTGTTTTTGTTACAAACAATCTTTTACTTACATTTAATGTTTTTATTAATTTATGCATCTTCCATGTACAAAATGGATTTGAAATAATTGATATTTTTAACAGAGCATATTTTATCAAAAATGTTGTAAAAACCCTCAATGTTCATGAAACTGGATGATTTATCATTTATAGTCACATGAACAAATCCATTCTAATTAAATCAAGTACTGACGTGTTTATCATTCATCCAAGCTAAACACACCTGTCTCTTGCAATTTGCACAAATTTCTCCACTTCTGAAAAGGACATCGACTTCTGATATATAATGCTTGTAGTTTCTTATTGAAATCGGGATACTTTCTGAAGACAGACATGATAATGTTCAGTTCAGTCATCAACGTAACGGTTATACCTTTATGACAAATCTACCACTGTTAAGACTGACAAGGATAAATCAATCTGAGATGTATTAAATTCCTTGACAGATGTGACAAAGAAGTCATTTTCGTTTGCAACTCAGCAACATAAATAAACTTTCTACCTTAGAGACGTTGCAGCTGAGCCGTTGTGTTGTGAGCTTGTAATCACGACACAGGTTCAAACCCCATGGCTGGTACAGGTGAGGTGGGGGTTTTTTCCATAACGTTGGACTCTTAGGAAATATACTTCACTCTACTTTCCTCACTTGACTCAGGTGTGAATGAGTACCCAGCTTTAGGTAGAGAAAGATCTTGTCAGGGTGTTAGTATGAAAAGCCTAACAGGCTTGTGTACTGTATTCTCCCCATGGAGTTGAGAAGGACTTTGAATGAAATGGCCTGCTGGGAGATAAATGATGTACAGTTGGTGAGTCTGCACTTGGGTGGGGATTCTACCACCTTCTTGCTTTTGAAGAATTTGTCGCCAGCTCATGGTAGACCTAACATATGAAACTACATATTTTTTCAGAGCCCTAATAACATATATTATGTTCCATATAGGCTACAGTGCTTGCTGAAAGAATTTGATTTTAAACAATGTTTCCATTAAACTGTCTGTGGTGACATTGAGCAGAACACAATACAAACCTTTTGACAATAGCATAAAACAGGTGTAACAGAACAGTGCAGTCTTTGCCCCCGTTGAAACCAATACAAATTTCACTTAGTCTGTAAAACATAAAGATAGCATAGTAATAGTATAGTGCAAAATATAGCAGTACATTGAAAAAAAGTATAAGATAGTATAAAGCATAAGACAACTTTCTTATCTCCATAGAGAAAGTATCTTATTCCATCATGAAGATATTGATCAATACAGATCCAAATACATAATAAAATACAAACACAAGAAATTATTACAAATATTAGGCCTGTATACTTGGATTTTTTCTCTCAAATATTGACATATGAAAGTTACTTAACAATAATTATTATTCATTTGATATGTGCCAGAATACTAACATCTGTTTTCTTCATGGGATAAAAAAAAACTTTTATTTATAAAATGATTTTTAAAAGAATTTGCTAATCCATTAAGTAGGAGAGGGAACCTGCTATAAGTATAAGAAACTTACAGGAGAATTGTAAAAGTCCATAAAATTTCTTTAAAAAAGAAAAAGTCATAGGGTGTACGTTTGAAGGAAGATTTAAAAGTTAGCACTTTATGTAAGTTTATGCATCAAATTAGCAGCATTTTGATGATTATGGTCCATAGCTTTAAGAAAGTTTCAAAGACTATGATCTCTTTTATAAAAGTTATGAAACCTTCAGTTATTTTTGAAAATCATAGAGAAAAATAAAATGTCACTTAACTTTACAAAGGCCTCAAATCCTACTTGAAAGTAAACCAGTTTTTTCTTTCTTTCTACTTTTAATGACAATGAACTTTTTTTTCACATGCTTTCAACTGAATATCATTCCAGAGACTTTTCAACTGAATATCATTCCAGAGACTTTTCAACTGAATATCATTCCAGAGACTTTTCAACTGAACATCATTCCAGAGACTTTTCAACTGAATATCATTCCAGAGACTTTTCAACTGAATATCATTCACGAGAGACTTTTAAACTGAATATCATCCCAGACATTTTTCAACTGAATATCATTCAAGAGAGACTGTTCAACTGAATATCATTCCATAGAGCGACTTTTCAACTGAATATCATTCCAAAGATTTTTCACCTGAACATCATTCAAGAGAGTCTTTTCAACTGAACAGCATTCAAGCGAGACTTTTCAACTGAATAATTCCAGAGACTTTTTATATCATTCAAGAGAGACTTTTCAACTGAACATCATTCAAGAGAGATTTTTTAACTAGATATCAGTGCAGAGATTTTTCAACTGAATATTATTCCAGAGAGACTTTTCAACTGAATATCATTCAAGAGAGACTTTTCAACTGAATATCATTCAAGAGAGACTTTTTAACTGAATATCATTCAAGAGAGACCTTTCAACTGAATATCATTCAAGAGAGAGACTTTTCAACTCAATATCATTCCAGAGAGACTTTTCAACTGAATATCATTCAAGAGAGACTTTTCGACCGACATTTCAGAGAGACTTTTCAACTGAATATCATTCCAGAGAGACTTCTCGACCGGATATTATTCCAGAGAGACTTCTCGACCGGATATTATTCAGAAAGACTTTTCAACTGAATATTACTACAGAGACTTTTCAACTTCATATCATTCCAGAGAGACTTCTCAACTGAATATCATTCCAAAGAGACTTTTCAACTGAATATCATTCAAGAGAGACTTTTCAACTGCATATTATTCCAGGAGACTTTTCAACCAGATATCAGTCAAGAGAGACTTTTCAACCGAATATCAGTCCAGAGACTTTTCAACTGATCATCATTCGAGAGAGATTTTTTAATTAGATATCATTCCAGAGCGACTTTTCAACTGAATATCATTCCAGAGCGACTTTTCAAAATATCATTCCAGAGTGACTTTTCAACTGAATATCATTCCAGAGCGACTTTTCAAAATATCATTCCAGAGTGACTTTTCAACTGAACATTATTCCAGGGGACTTTTCAACAAAATATTATTCTAGAGAGACTTTTCAACCGAATAGCATTCCAGAGTGACTTTTCAACTGAATATCATTCCAAAGAGACTTCTCAACTAAATATCATTCCAAAGCAACTTTTCAACTGAATAGCATTCCAGAGTGACTTTTCAACTGAATATCTTTCCAGGGTGACTTTTCAACTGAATAGCATTCCAAAGCAACTTTTCAACTGAATAGCATTCCAAAGCAACTTTTCAACTGAATATCTTTCCAGGGCGACTTTTCAACCGAATAGCATTCCAGAGTGACTTTTCAACTGAATAACATTCCAGAGTGACTTATTCAACTGAATAGCATTCCAGAGTGACTTTTCAACTGAATATCTTTCCAAAGTAACTTTTCAATTGAATTGCATTCCAGAGCGAGTTTTCAACTGAATATCGTTCCAGGGAGACTTTATCGTTTCAGAGCGACTTTTCAACTGAATATTAGTCCAGAGAGACTTTTCAAGTGAATTTTTCAACTGAAAATCATTCCAGAGAGCCATTTGAACTGAAAATTTCAACTGAATATCATTCCAGGAGATTTTTTAACTGAATATCATTCCAGGGTGGCTTTTGACTCACTTGTACTTTTCCAAAGCTTCTTCTAAAACCCTGATGGCTTCCTTTACTACTTCCACGTATGCGTTGGCCGGATCAGCTCCCTCAATTAGTTGATAAACACTTGTCGCTGCTGATCTGACGGGGTCATTGTCATATGAAACAATAGAACCTATGTTCACAGGCCAGAGAAAGAGGTTAAATTACTTCAGCATAAATTCCCACAATCTGAATATCAAATGTATACACATATCCATACTCATTACATATCGGATACTTGTCTAATACTGTAGTAAACATTTCTATATTAAAATAGAATAAGTGCAGGTAGAGAGATATCTATAATAATGGATGGAATCCTTGGAAGGATAGATTGATAGACAGACAGACCGGCACATAGATAGGCAAATAGATAGATAGACAAATAGACAGATAGATAGGTAGATAAATATAGGTAGGTAGGTAGGTAGGTAGATGGATAGATAAGAAGATGGATGAATTGATAGATAAGATAGACAGATAGCTAGCTAGACAGATAGATATATAGATAGATTGATACATATAAAGATAAAGATAAAGATGGATTTATAGTCCGTATCCCCACACAACTGCAGGCTCACCAACTGTACATCATTTATCCCCCAGCAGGCCTTTTCATTCAAAGTCTTTCTCAACTCCCCGGGGGAGCATACAGTGCACACGCCTGTTAGGCTTTCCGTACTAACACTCAAACAAGATCTTTTCTCTACCTATGGCTGGATAGATAGATAGATAGATAGATAGATAGATAGATAGATAGATAGATACATGTAGATAGATAGATAAAAAGATAGGTAGCTACCTATGTTGATAAATAGATAGATAACCACTTAGAATGAAAACTGGATAGACGAGTAGATAGATAGGAAGATAAATAGATAGATAGATAGATAGATAGAGGGATGGAGAATGAATTGATAGATAAATAACATTTAAAATATTCAATTAGGTATATACACTACTATTGCTTTGCAGGTAAGACTTATAAATGTGCAAAACAAATTGTATATTATAACATTTGGCAGAAATGATAGAAAATTCTATGGTACTCTTTTACTTGACTTACTGTTACTACACTTGTATTTCAAGATATGATTTTGACAAAATTCGTATTGTAAGACAAGAGCTTTGCTTAAAAACAAACCAAGCATGTTCAAATAATCATTCTTTCATAAATCACATGTTTTTGTTTTTTTTAGGCGTAGGATGAATAGACAGTAAAATAATATAGATAGTTGAATGTTTGAATACCTTCTGGCATTAAAGAAATCAGTTCATCTTTAGCCAATTGGACATCCTCTTCCTTATTGGATTCAAACGTTAATTTCACTTTGTAGTAACTGGAGAAGAGTAATCAAAGATAAAAGTCAGTTTATGTAAGACAAAATCAAAATATTTTATACCGCTCATGAAGAGAAAGAAAAGCAAAATGTGAGTTGCAATAGTCAAGGCCACATTCAAAAGAAAATAAAAAAACAAAACCCGATTAAATAGTAGAGATGACAATTTCTTATTCAAATCTAACAAGATACAAATAAACCTAAACACTAACTTGCAAGGAGAGATTGCATCATTCTAATCTTAATCATATGATCGTGAAGTTTTGATAAGGGAAAATATCGAGCAATACCTGTTTAAGATATCTGGATAAGAACCAATGGTGACACTGTCCTTGTACTTGTCTGCCACAGCAGTAATAGACCTGGTAATACTAGTTTCATCCGCATTGACGAATAATTTTACAGTGTGGAATTCAACACTTGGGTTCCGGAACAAATGCTGTGGGACAAAAACAAAATCTTTGAATGTAGGAGCTGTGATGCTTTGTTTTTTTTGTATTGAAGAAAAATTAAAACAAATAAAGTCAACAACAAAAATGCGTAATCAATATTAGTACCTCAATAGAATAAGATAAGATAAGATAAGATAAGACATATCTTTATTGTCCCAACATACAGGCACATTTACTTGGTGGTACAGTTACATCAGGTTCCACACTAGAACAAAATCACATAATATTATACAGGGGTAATAAAGCAAGGTATACGTTATACGTCAAAGTTCAATAATCAAAAATCATTATAGTACAGTGGCAATATTATATGAATGTTTAAAAGAGAGTCTAACAACTAGTCTGTAGTGGTAGTGTGTGGAATGAAACAAGCACATAGGATAAGAAATCATCATAAGGACCGGATGGACTCAAATGTTTCTGTTTTTCTATTTTAAAAAAAAGAAGCCTGTCATTGACTACCAAAGAAAATCTTCAGAAGTTTGAGACTGTAACGAAGCATTTCCAATATTTACCTCAATTTAGACAATATCATATATTATATACAAGACTCTGATATAAAAATAATTGGCTCATGCTACAGGAAAATGTAGGTTTCTGGGGCAAGTTATACATCTCAAAATGCACAAAAAATACGACTTATGCATAGCTGCCAACCTTTTCAAATCGAAAACAGACTCTGGCCGTGCAAACTGATTCTAACTTGCCAGACGGCCCATAATATTCCAGAAAACATTGATAAGTTGACTCAAATCAACCCCTTTCAGGTCGATAACAAAAAAGTCTGCCGATTGTTGCCGATGTTGGTGAAGTGTAACAGTTGTTTTGCTAACTCAAAATGGTGTCTCTGAATTTACACCACAAACTTACAAACTCAAAGCCAAAAGAGAACGTACTAAATACGTTTTTTACGTACTAGTTGGCAGCTATGCTTATGTAAAGAATATGATTGGTAGTGCATAAAAACTCACCTGAATTTCATGCATAGAAAATGCTTTCTCTAGTAAGCTTGGAATACCTGGGAAAATGAACACATTATTGACTGATATCAGTGGGTATTTGGAGGTCTGGTTTGTTCTTGGGTCTACGCCGAAATTCAGTTTGGCATTCTTTGGAACCTAGATGTGGGGTAAAGACAAAGATCAAATTTTAATTCTTTTGAGTCTTTTAAAAGTTGAAGTACAAGAATAAGGCAAATTCTTGGCAGTAGTAAGCGTGCCGTTTTCAAGGTGAAGTTTGACAAAAAAAGTACAAACAAACAACTTCTCTTTCAAATGTATGGACAGTATTATATAGTATACAACAAAAGACCTGAAACTGCCAATCCTCCAAAAACATAGAAAATAACAGAGTTTCAATAGCGTGAAGCAGAACAGGTTATAATACTCAGCTCCTGGCCAGGACGCTAGTCTGACACAGGTTTTTACTCCCAAGCTAGTGCTTGTACCCATTTGCACCTGGATAAAGTGGGAAAAATGCGTGTTAAGCGTCTTTCCCAAAGAACACAACGTCGAATCTAGCTTTGCTAGGATTTAAACCCAGGACCTCACGAATCCCCAATCTGGCAGCCAAACTGCTCGGCCACCGACACCACACAGATGCAGCTATAGAAGGTAACCGTGTAATTGAGTCACACAAAGCTCTAATGTTATCATGGGACCCTGACTTGGTGAAATTGTTATGGTGGCAGAAACAAGTGTTACTGCCTTAAGCAGGGAACACAAAGTCCTAAGCTTGTCTGAAGCATTGGTAACACTTTGCTTGTAAAATAAAGGAGCAGAATAATATAGCAGTTTAATTCTAAAACACAGTAATACAGTGGTCTCCATCTAAGAGACTGCCACCTAAGAGGCTGGTCCACCTTAGAGGCTACTTTTTGTGAGCAATGGATTTTTCCTCTCTTATTACCTCTTAAAAAGAGGTTGCTTCGAAAGATGTCAGTCCCGTTAAGGGCCGGTTTTTGCTTTGTCCGAGGGCCAAATGACCTTCTTAACTCAATACCGGTACTCAATGTAATAAAGCAAAATTCAGTCAGATTTTTTTCTCTCTATCTGGAGCATGTACATCGTGCTGTAGGTTTAGAATCTGTGTTTGTCCCTACCAAGCCAGAGCCAGGCTCTTTTGATGTTGACACCAGACACCCTCCAGATGAACGAGGCTATTGACATCCATGGTTTACATAGGCACGCGACACTTTCAGACCGGTCGCCGTCATTGAAACATCTTGACCTGACAAAGATCCTGCCAATAACCGACGCGAATGATAGTGAAACTGAATAAGAACTTTTGATACAACAACTATCTAGTTTTATGAAATTTTAAAGAAATGCACAGTACTTTGTTATTCCTCCTCTCTCTTATACTGCCTCTGTCCTCTTTTGAGTTTGAGCTCTAGGCCTAAACGTCTGATCAGTAAACAGTATGTAATGTTTATCTAGCTTACATCCCTTATATTCGCCTAAGAGATTATCAGGCTAAGACTAAGAGGCCTCTTTTTGTTGTCTCCCAAGAGCCGGCCTCTTAGGCAGACACTACTGTACACAATATTTCTTTACTTACTTTTGCCATCTTCATTTCAGGAGAAGTCATATCGGCCGTCTTAAAGTATTCTTTAATCACTTCAACAATGTGCGGGTGGTATTCAGTCGTTACATCAAATGCTCTTGCAACAGCTTATGGGAAAGAAAACAGTTACAGGTACAGAAAATAATTGAACCCAAAGGACAGTTTTAATCTGAAAGGAAAATTACAAACAGGCCGGTAATTTTTCAATTCTTTTGGATCAAGTTTACGTTTTTTGAGAAGTGAAGTTACAAAGGCCGATTTGAAGCAGTCAGGGATAACGCCTGTCTTAAAATAATAATTAATTTATGCCTGCAATGAATGGAGCTATGCAGTTGAGACATTTTAACAGAAGATTTGTGGGAGTTGGGTCAAGGGGATATGATTTTGATGAAAATCTATCTTGTTGATCAATATGGAGTAAGGAATGATTTTATGAAATAGAAGTTTACCTTCAAAGGTGATGTCATCATGGGTTGGTCCAATACCCCTGCAGTTATTACATGTGTGTAGCTTTTAGAAAACTCAGCCACCTCTTGAGCAATTGTATTGAGATCATCTGGTACCACAGAAATCTGTTAGAATTATTTGAAACATAACGGTCAACCCTGTAGTATGAATATGTTCAAACCACCATATTTGCAAGTTTCTATGTCAATTATGTATTAGAATGGGACCAATCGCAAGGATGAAATAAACTTTCAAATACTCTGATAACCAGCCATGGAAATCTTTTAAATCAACCTTATATTGTAAAAACTATACTCACCAGCATTAAAAATTCTATTTAAAAACTATTTTATGTAAAAATATTTTACTTTGTATCAATAATAATTTAAAAGCAATATTCGTTGTCATTACACTTGCATTGAAACAATGTAATGGAAACAAGTTAAAAAGATATCAAAGCTCTGTGTTAAGCTGTTGAATTCATATTCATGTACATGTAATTTGAAGAAGAAAAATAAAAAATTAGAACCACCAAACAGTGGATTTTAAGTGACTTGTTATCTGTCAGTCCTAAATTTTATTTCATTTATACAACACAATGACGAATCAAATACAAACAAAGAGAAAAAAAAAAGACGAAAAAAGAAAGAGAAAGAGAAAACAGGGTGGTTAAAAACAACGCAAAATCTTCATGTACGGGAACATGAAAATAGATAGAATAACGGAAATGTCTACTAGCCTATTATCATCTTCTGACAACATACCTTTTTCACCTTGACCCCCATGGAAAAAAGTTTTTGGTGAGGTAAAAAGAGTTGGTATCCTGAGTGTGACCTTTCAGAATTTCATCTCCAATTACTGTAAAGAAAAATCAACCCAAAATATTAGACAGAAGGTCTAATACAAAAAGATATCAAAATATATTCATATTCTAACTGAAACTTTAAGATAGTAATATAATATCTTCTTTCTAGACCCAGTGAGATAAAGATCTAGTCTTATAGTTATCCTCTTTTTTCATTCTTGTTTCCCATACTCACACCTCTCTCTCCCTTTCTTTCTTCATTTCTCTCTTTCTTTCTCTCATTCTCTCTCTCTCTCTCTCCCTCTCTCCCTCCCTCCCTCCCTCCCTCCCTCCCTCTCCTCTCTCCTCTCCCTCTCTCTCTCTCTCTCTCTCTCTCTCTCTCTCTCTCTCTCTCTCTCTCTCTCTCTCTCTCTCTCTCTCTCTCTCTCTCTCTCTCTCTCTCTCTTTCTCACTCTTCTATGTCCTTTTCACCTTTTATTACTTACTTATTTTCATATTTTATTTCATTCTAGTTCTGAACCTTCCATTCTCGCTCATTATTCACACCCCCTCTACTACGTTTCTTATTATCACTGTCTTTTTCTTTCTTTCTTCCTTCTTTCTGTTTTTCTTCTGACATCACATTGTGTGATGCCTGAGGTAACTTAGATCTAGATTCTAGATATTTCTCGTTTGTTGTCTGACGAAGGGCTATACCCGAAACATCACGTGTTTGTTCTGTCTTTATTAGGAGAGTTGTCACTTATTGTCATATTTCGCCTAATAGTAATATAGTAATAGTAGAACCTTTTTATAGCTCAAGGCTCAGATTTAAACAAAATCTCTTTCTGTTTCTGAAGTATTTATATGTGTGTATTTATGCTCATGCGTGTACCTATTTATAGGGATGTTTCATCCTGTATCAAAGCTATATCTGACATATTCGTTGGGAAAGGCACTTAACACCCATTTTCCCCACTCGACCCAGGTGCAAATGGGTAAGCACTAAATTGGGAGTAAAAACCTGCGTCAGACTAGTGTCCTGTCCAGGAAGTGATTACTATCACCTGTTCTGCTTCATACTATAGAAAAGGGGATCAACTCCGGCTCTATGGGCTATAATGGCCTTGAAGGAACTTAACTTGTTTTAATACAAGAAGAAAAGTACCTTTAAGATTAAGTAAAAGACAAATTTCATACATACTCAATATTCCAGCAGTAACAGTTTCCTCAGATTTCTGACGGGATACACCTGAAGTGCTGTTATGATAATCCATTCTTGCAGATTTTAACAAATGGTTGAAAGTAACTTGAAGTCTTTGCATCAAGGAAGAAAATATTCGAGCGTTGTTCATTTAAAACTTTCTAAATTTCTGTCTCCCAAGTCACTTCAGCCATTATGTCATAGATTTACAGGTCTGAAAATCTGAAAATGAGAGGAATCCATAAATTCAGTAACATAGGTAACAGTTTTCTTAAATTCTCTAGAGAAACTTTATAAAAGTTCTATTTATTGCTTTAAGGAGATAACGTATTGCAGGAATAGATTGAAATGATAAATTTTCAAAAGCTTACACATCTTAAGATTATCCATGATGTGTCTAACTTGGTTTATATCTCTCTTTATATTTTATACATGAAACTGCTTTTCTAATCAATTCGAAAATAACATACTGATAGCCAAAAGGAACCAATTATTTTTTGAGTATGTAAAAAATATCAACCATGTGTGAGATAGATGAGCATTTTTATTTTGTCTGGTTCAAAGGTGATCTGAACTTGCTCGATCAACATAAATCAAACAATACAGTGTTTCCATTGGCTGCTTGTGCAATAAACGATTACATAGGTCAAACAACTTAGTGGTACTCAATTGCCATATCATGAAAGCGGTGTACTTGTGTTGTCGCCTCAGTCACAGAGGCCGTGACTAAATATTCAGAGTCCAAAATGTTGAAACCAGACAAAAACGCTTGAAGCAACAAGATGCCAAGACTTTTGTTTGAAAAATTGGGAGAAAGTGATCGGACCACTTGAATTTGGGGAGAGAGAGATTGGACCACTTCAAGTTGGGGAGAGAGTGATTGGACCACTTCAAGTTGGGGAGAGAGTGATTGGACCACTTCAAGTTGGGGAGGGAGAGATTGGACCACTTCAAGTTGGGGGAGAGAGATTGGACCACTTCAAGTTGGGAGAGAGTGATTGGACCACTTGAATTTGGGGAGAGAGTGATTGGACCACTTCAAGTTGGGGAGAGAGAGATTGGACCACTTCAAGTTGGGGAGAGAGTGATTGGACCACTTCAAGTTGGGGAGAGAGTGATCGAATCACTTCAAGTTGGTGATTGTGCTGAACAAGTGTTGATGACAATAGGTGTTCATATCAGCACTATCTATCGGCTGTAAAACCGTTTCCGTGCCACAAACACAACCACAGATCATCTTAGATCTGGAAGACCAAGGGTCACAACTGCAGGCCGTAATTGCTACATTTTGCATCAACACCGGAAGACTTCGTGGCAATCCATGCCGTGCATGCTTTACATTTTTGACATGCTCAAAAATTTGTGTTTGTTTTGCCTTTCAGTATAAGTGCTTTGATAGATGCATAATATAATTTAATTATAAAAAATAATAAGTCAAACTATAAATTATGATATATCTATCGAACCATCAAGCTAATGAAGAATGTAAAAAAAAACAAATAGAGTGATAAATATGAAAGACATAAAGAAAAATCCATGACATTCAATCGAGCCATTTTGTTTTAAATTTTGAACCGTGACTAAAATTATAAATAATTATCAAAATAACTCCAAAATACATTGTGAATAAATATGCTTAACGTAACACTCTGAATGTGCGGTGTCAAACATATTTTGTATGCTTTATGTTTCAAATTATCAACATTTTGAAGGGTCACATGGTAGGAGCATGAGAATCAGATCTCTTTTTGTAGCTGGCAGCAAAAATTGTAGGTCTTTCTTCCTATAAAAGTAAATCACATTCTAAATCTACAAGCTAATTAATATTATACGCCGGGTGATATCAAATACTATTATTAG
The DNA here is from genome assembly GCA_037039925.1 of Doris montereyensis. Taxonomy (NCBI): domain Eukaryota; kingdom Metazoa; phylum Mollusca; class Gastropoda; order Nudibranchia; family Dorididae; genus Doris; species Doris montereyensis. Next base: position 37,320 of record JAXRKP010000419.1, read on the forward strand.
ATTGTGTCAGTACTCAAAACTGAGGTTACTCAGGTAGGCATGAACAATATTTTTATAGCTTTTTTATTATAAAATTTTCTACTCAATGACGGAAACAATGAAATTTTCCTTCTTAAAACATCACTTCTGGTACAAAAATTTCTGAAATGAAAGTGATCTTCAGATCATTTAGAAACTATGC
>JAXRKP010000419.1:42500-45000 GCA_037039925.1 Doris montereyensis
GTATTTTTTTTGATGTGCTACACTAATGTAACACTTACACTGGTAACTTCACCTGGAACTGTTGATGTACCAGACATATTTTTTATTATAAATTGATTATGTGACTGACACTTTTTATTTGGTATCTCTATGCTTTTACGCAATAGCTGATACATTTATTTTTGTTCTAAAATTCTCACAGAGTATGAATTTGTAGGCTAGTTCGCTTTCATGGCAGAAACCATACAAGAGTGCATTTCAAATTCACCCACACACACATTATAAGATGAAACAGGGAATAAGATAAAAAAATAGATTATAAGAAAGAAAGATTTATTATTGGTACTCTTAGAAAGATGGATACATATATATATATTAATATATATATTTATTGACATTTCCAAGCTCATCACGATCAATGGATATGAAACATTTACATGTAGCCATTAAAATTTTCTTTCTTTCTTTTCTCTCCCATCTTATTTTCCTCTCTCTTTCCCTGTCTCTCTTACTCTTATTGTTAATCTATTTTTCAAACTGCACACACCTCAATCTACCAATATGCAGCCACCTTTAGATAGAAGGCTAGTTAGATCTTGTGGCTCACAAGTTAATCAATGATGTGACAAACCTTCCAGGTTTCTTTAATTTTGGTGCGGTGTATACCATGTAAGTTGTGTCCAACGTGGATCTGTTTTATCATCATTTTTGTTCTTTGTTGTCATCGATTGGGTTATGAAATGAGCAACTCAAAGACCAGCCTCATGGAATAACTTTGGACTTGAACAGAAGACTAGAGGACATTAATTCATTGCTCTGCTTCTCACACACACACACACACACACAAAAAATACATCCAGGAGGGAGAAAATCTACAAAATAAAAAGAGGTGCCAAGTCTGATCTTTATATAAAAATCAATTTGAAACTGAACATCAAGACAAAACACTTGTGCCAGTGAATGAAAAGGACCTGGAGGAAGTAAACAAGTTCATAAATATATATACCTTGGCAGCATAGTAACAGTATAAAAAATTGACACGAAAAAGAAATAGTCACAAGAAAAGCATCAGCCGTTCAGTATTCAAGAAGATGAGATCCATTTTGGAAGTCCAAAAGCTACTCAGTCAAAACAAAACGAATTATCCAATTCCAGTGTTCCCTCAGTCCTACTACTGTGTGTATGCAGCTGAAACTTGGAGAACCAATAAGAGTAAAGAGAACAAATTGAGAGGACTGAAGGAAGATGTCCAAGAAGAAATATTTCACATAAAATGGGAAGATAGAATTTTCGATTAATTGAGAGATTGCAGCAAGAACCTAAATAAAGAATATTGTGCAGAAGTTTCAAGAGAAGATGGAAGGGAGATATGTCATGTGCTCTATGAGATACCCAATCATAGCTTGGCATGGACACCTTAGGGCCAAAGAAGGGCAGGAAGACCAACAGGAACATGGCGAAGAACAGTAGAAGGGGAGAATCTGGAAAGTCATGGGAACGAAATCATATGGTTGGTCCAGTATGGAGTTGAATGAAGACATTTTGTTGGTGCCTTACTCTCTGCTCCTCCAAGGAGCCATGAGAGAGAGAGAGAGAGAGAGAGAGAGAGAGAGAGAGAGAGAGGTTTGAGGTTTACTGCATGACATAAATCTAATTTATGTGTTGTAATTGTAGTGATAGTGGGGTATTAATTCTTCTTCATAAATTTTGTTGTTGTAATTCATTGATGGATATCTCAAGAGAAAGAATAGCACCTCAGACACATTGTGTGCAAAACAAACTATAATGTTGTGTTTTTGTGTGTGTTGCTATTCTTCCCATTAGCCTCTTCTGTCATCAATTACCTCTTATAAAATAGTATCAATCTGACTGCTGATCCATTTATCCATACAATCATCCAATGACATCCATAATTTGGGCTTAAAATGAAATTGAGGTGCTTGAAAAAAATACTGTTTTTAAATCTGCATGTTGTTATTATTAATATTTGCCACGTTTTGAATACATGATGAACAATATTGTCTCATATGCAATCTCCTATTGTTTGAGGCTGTCTATTTCCTATCCGAAGAGAACATGATGAACAAAAATATAAAGAGACAGGGAATTATAGATCATGCGACAAAAATACTTTTGTAACAAATTCGTTGAGAAATTATCGACTTGTATCATACAGTATATATATATATATATATATGCAAACTGCTAGATTGAGCATCTCTAACATTAAATAAGATAATATTAATACTTCTGGTCAGGAAAGTGGACATAATATCATACAGGTCATCAACTACTGTTGGTTACCGACATCCAGACCGTTATCAGTTGCCTTTCGTGTCCTTTTTGTCTCAATCTAGTTATGTCTAGTTATCATGGCCAATTGAGCCCACATGATTACTTTTTATATTTATATTAAATGAATATTATTAGCAGTCCATGTTGCTGAGGAAAAGCTGTTTGCTAGAATATAATATAATAATGACATTGGCAGTGTTCATTGTTGATGTCTTTTTAAAATCTT
>JAXRKP010000419.1:72500-92500 GCA_037039925.1 Doris montereyensis
CAAGGTGTTGACGTCACCGTGAGAGACAGGCCTTGAAAAGAAAAGAAAAGAAGATAATCGATTTGATTTGATTTTACCCAAATCTTAGTCTACCATTGTTTTTATTTTATTTACAAAGTGTTGTACCCACATCCACGACTAAGGTGTTCTCGGTTTACTGGGTATATCTTTTAAAAAATGTGCCCTGATATGTACAGAATGTTTTAATCTTCAGAAAATGGGATATCCGTATTCTAGTTTGTCTCCGATGGGACTAAGTGTTGATCCACCTACCTGAACAGGTGGGGGTTGGGGGAGACGTTTTTACCCCGAAAATTCGAGAAAGCTGTTCAACCTGCCAGGTCTTGAACCTATGACCTTCTTGTTGAGAGGCCTACACGCCTTGTCACTGGACCCGTTCAAGTCTAAATCACTTGTAATATTTAATTTATTCACCCTGACAACACTCTGACAACACTCTGACAACACTCTGACAACACTCTGACAACACCCTGACAACACTCTGACAACACTCTGACAACACCCTGACAACACTCTGACAACACTCTCACAACACCCTGACAACACTATGACAACACTCCTGACAACACCCTGACAACACCTGACAACACCCTGACAACACCCTGACAACACTCTGACAACACCCTGACAACACTCTGACAACACCCTGACAACACTGTGACAACACCCTGACAACACTCCGACAATGACAACACTCTGACAACACCCTGACAACACTCTGACAACATACTGACAAACATCCCGGACAACACTCTGACGACACCCTGACAACACAGCATTTCGCCGAAAACACCTGCGCAACAACATGGTTGTGACTGTGCGTCATGGGTGAACAGTAACACTTCCTCGTTACATTTGCATCTATGTCTCTCTCTCTCTTCTTTCTCTCTCTCTCTCTTCTCTCTCTCTCTCTCTCTCTCTCTCTCTCTCTCTCTCTCTCTCTCTCTCTCTCTCTCTCTCTCTCTCTCTCTCTCTCTCTCTCTCTCTCTCTCTCTCTCTCTCTCTCTCTCTCTCTCTCTCTCTCTCTCTCTCTCTCTCTCTCTCTCTCTCTCTCTCTCTCTCTCTCTCTCTCTCTCTCTCTCTCTCTCTCTCTCTCTTCGTCACGTTGTTAATAAGTTTAGCTTTTTATTTAGCCACGTCAAGTTTGATGTTTTAATAAATTTGATTTGATTTACCCTTAAGCCACCTTACTATGGAGGCTCAGATTTACGCACATTCACAGCGTAGGTGATATATATACAGCCAAGGGATCTCTAACGTACACAGTCTTGTGATCTTCACACGGAACCCCTTTTATCTTCCGTCTCCGATGGGACTAGGTGTCAATCTACCTACTTGGACCGGGGAAGGGGTGGAGGGTGATATTACTCGAAAAAACTCCAGAAAACTTTTTAATCGTTGATGGGGCTTGAACCCACGACCTTTGGTTTGAGAGCCGACACCTTGCATCTGGACTGCCGAGTCCCCACCATGCCTGTATGTCTTGCTAAAGTATCTCATCATCTATCTAGTCTGTGTCTTCTTTGCTTGACATTTTCCTCGCGCGCGTTTTCAATTGTGCATTGTTATGGAAGAGCAACTGAGACAAATTATATTTGAGGGGGAAAATGACATCAGGTTCAGGAACGAACCTGCGTAGATAAACGGTACCGCATGTTAAATTGCTTGTTTACTTCAAGTCAATGTGACCTTCATGATTTTTTCCCAGTCGTTCTGCGCTTGTTATGAATAATGTGTGTATGTATTTATATTTTATTCTTCTATGTTTGTATGTTCTTGTTTGTCCACCCCCTCCCCGTGCTTTCATTTTTCTGAATGCTTGCTGGCACGTTGTAAGTGTAATGTATGACGGAGCTCTGTCGATCTAGAACAGAGTGGTTCTCAATTTCTTTTGCCATGCACCCTTTGAACATAATATGCCAGAATGTCCCCCCCTTTTCCCAAAATTGTCTGCTTCAAAATAATAAAGGCTGCTAATCTGTAGTAGTTATCCCCTTTCTGAAATTTCCCGAGGGGGAATTCCTCTCTGGTTTAGGACCAATGTTGTATGTCACACCTTCCCAACATTCACCTCCAGCCACATTTTGTCCCTTCCGTGTCATCACGACTTTGAAATACATATATATATCTGATAATCTGGCATTTTGGGAACCCAATGCCCTCTGTTGGCATACACAAAACAGCTCTGATATATCAGCGTGTATTATCGTGTTTGCTTTGAAGAATCTCCAATCTTTACAATTTAGGTTTCGTTTTCGGTGGAGGTAAACACGTTTATCAAGAGAACGACGGGCTTCCTGCCACGCCAACAGATTTGGAAAGAGAGAAAAAAAGCACCAAAAAGCCCCCGTTTGCAGCTAACGGTACACAGTACACACTGTATGTCATTGTATTGGGACTCTTTTAACTTTAACAATGATTCGCATAGAGCGGTTTTGTTGGCACTTGTCATACATTCTGTGTGTGTTTCGTCTTTAACAACTTTTGTTTACTAGTGGGATCGGGTTTTTTTTAAATTTTGCATTTTGCTTCCATCGTGTAGGGCTTCCTTCTTTTAAACTTGAAATAATCGTCCGGTTGGGATCGCCGTTGTCGTTGCTGTTTTCAACGGTCAGTTTTCGTGTATAAAGTCAAGTTCTTTCAAAGGACATTACGGGCCATAGAGCCGGAGCTTATCCTGGTTTCAATAGCATGAAGCGGAACAGGTGATAATTATCACCTCTTGGACAGGACGCTAGTTTGACGCAGGTTTTTATTCCCAAGATAGTGCTTGTACACATTTGCAAGTGTTAAGAGTGGGGTGGGGTGCGTGTTAAGTGTCTTTCCCAAGGAGCACAGCGCCCGGACGGAGTTTTCCTAGGATTCTAACTCGGGACCTGTTGGAGCCCCAGTCCGACAGCCTTTACTCGGCCATCGTCACGTTGTGTATGGCGTAAAAAATAAGAAAATCAAAAATCAGGGAATCCTAAGGAAGACAGACCGGCGAACCAGAAGCTCAGCATTCCTCCGTCAACTGAGTGGGAAAACAATGGTTCTAAACAATCTTGTTTGTCGTATGACTTAGGGTTCCGGTTTTGTCTTCGATTCTCCCGAGACGCTGGATCTACATGTACATCCATACACGCACGTTGTTGTGGCTGTTGCCCGACCACTGCTGCTTCCGGTTTTTTTATGTCCACACACGTCACATTCGGGTGTAGAAGCGGACGTGACAAGAGCAACGACAGCTACAGTTGTTTTGAGTTCATGTCATTTAACATTCCATCGTCCATACATAATAGGAAACCTGCTGGGGTTTTTTCTTTTTTTTGTTCCATGCACGAAAACAGCTAGGCATTACTGACTGGCACCTGTATCATGGTAGGTAGGAGACATGACCCTTTAGGATTGAATGTAGTTAGGAACCTCTGCCAGACTTAGACTGACCGTCGAGCTCTCCTCAGTTGTATTCGTAACACTGTTCTCCCCTTGCACGCATCTATCTATGTCTGTCTGTCTGTCTGTCTCTCTCTCTGTCTCTTTATTCTCTTTGTCTGTGTGTGTCTGTCTGTCTGTTTGTCTCTCTTTCTGTCTCTGTTTGTCTGTCTGTCTCTCTTTCTCGCGTCTTCTTTTCTCTCTCTCTCTCTCTTCTTTCTTCTTCTTTCTTCTTCTTCTCTCTTCTTCTTCTCTTCTCTCTATCTCTCTCTCTCCCCCACACTCCCTCACTCCCCTTTGCTCGCGCTCTCTCTATATTTCTCCGTCTGTCAGATCCCCTTCCACAGCAACCCGTATCCTGTCTTTCTTTAACTTTGCCTTGACGTTATTCGATTCCTCCTGGTCAAGCCCCCGTGATATCCTCACCCTTTTGGTAGCCTACCAAAACATTGGCGTTGCTCATTAACCACGGCATTCAATCTGTCGTTCTCTTGGATCCCCTCCTGTTTATAAATCACTCTCCTTACGCCAATCCAAATAAAGGGACCAAAGATTGTGGCATTATGGCATGCATGACTTACAGCCAGCAGCGTCGAGTTGAAGGGATCAACACACGTGTTGACGGGTGGACGCAGGTAGGGTGAAATGACTACGTATCGGTACCTGCTACTGGACTGGACTGGACGAATTATTTAGACTAGAGCCAGGCGCAGTGTTGATAGTGGTGGGTATCACGGGAGTTAGGGAAGGTGTGGGCCACCAATGGAAGGAGCGTAGTTAGTTGTTAACCTGGTTCGTAGTAAAGGGCGCTTTCTTTTCATGACGAGGCGATGGATGCCGACGCAGAGGTCGCGGTTCAATCCCATGGTGGCCAAGATTGTTTTCTGTCTATTCCTTGTAGTTGTCAAGTCTGTATTCCTATGGGGCCTTAATTTTATCGAATGTCATCGTCCTTCACTATAAGAGAAGGTATGAAAATGAGGATAAGGTTCCCGGAAGAAGAAGAATTTAATTGAATCAAAATTGATAGATGGATCTATATAAGTAAGGTAAATCATGAAAATAAACGGATCTATAAGTAAGATAAATCATGAAAAATAAACGGGATCTATAAGTAAGATAAATCATGAAAAATAAACGGATCTATAAGTAAGATAAATCATGAAAATAAACGGATCTATAAGTAAGATAAATCATGAAAAATAAACGGATCTATAAGTAAGATAAATCATGAAAATAAACGTCAACATTAAAAGTGTTTAGTAGGTCACGGAGGATAAGAAAAATATGAAAAGCTGCACAAACCACGTTATTAACTATCTGCCATGCGAACGTGAGGCAGGCGGTTTGTGTCGATGAATGTTAGTGTTAGTGTTAGTGATAGTGATAGTTGGAAGCAGATCTTCAAACGGGATGTCATGATGAAGATAGATCTGAACGATGACTGGCCTCTGTAGACAGTCACACCCCCTCATTATGATAAACTACAATGACATGGCTAGCCATTTGACAAGGTAAATATATAATATTAACATTATTTTTAAAAAACAACATCAAACAACCCAACTGTTTCAATAGTGAATGGAGCTATTGCTGGTGTGAAATATTCAACCATGGAGTCGTAATTCCCCTTAAAAACACCTCCTTTTTCGCTTTTCTTTCTTGTTCTTTCACATGCCGTCTCCTGTCAAATAGCATCTCTTCGTTTCTTGTGGGGTCGTTCCTAATTGGCGAATTTTCTTCTCCACTTCTCAAGGCCATGCCCAAACAACCTGTTGGCTTGTTTGTCAAAAACACTGTTATGACAAGTCATATATTATTATGGATTTGCAGCCATCAGTTCAGGCACTCGCTTTGGTTGGCCAATTAGAAATTTGATCTTATCGCTGGGCGACAGGTTCTAAATGGGCATTGAATTGAAGAGACGCTGTCTGATCCGTCTGATCCGGTGACAAACTACATACTATTGGGAAGATGGTGGATTTGTAAAGATAGGGGAGATAATAATATATATATATATATATATATATATATATATATATATATATATATACATATATATACATATATATATACATATATATATACATATATATATATATATATATATATATATATATATATATATATATATATATATATATATATATATATATATATGGAGAGAGAGAGAGAGAAGAGAGACTTCAGAGAGAGAGAGAGAGAGAGAGAGAGAGAGAGAGAGAGATTGAGCTTTATTGAGAGTTATTGGCTTTAGAGAGAGAGAGAGAGAGAGAGAGAGAGAGAGAGAGAGAGAGAGAGAGAGAGAGAGACAGAGAGAGACAGGAGAGACAGACAGACAGACAGACAGACAGACAGACAGAAGACAGAGAAGAGAGAGAGAGAGAGAGAGAGAGAGAGAGAGAGAGAGAGAGATTGGAGAGAGAGGAGAGAGAGAGAGAGAGAGAGAGAGAGAGAGAGAGAGAGAGAGAGAGAGAGAGAGAGGCAGAGACAGAGACAGACAGACAGAGAGAGACAGGCAGAGACAAACAGACATTTACACACTCACACACACACACACACACACACAGAAGAGGTAAGGAGGAGGAAAGAAGACTCAGAATTGGTAGAAGGCTAGATGGCTTGTGAAACGAGAGAGGAGCTAGTTAACAATTGGGTTGTGAACAAGGGCGTTGGATAACACACCCCATGAAGATGAATGGGTGGATGCATCATCCATTCATTACAAGAATGCACTTCGCTGCCGTAGGGTCAAAGAGACTTCAAAATTAATTGCAACTACTGTTCTCAACGGGTCTTAGCCCCTTCCCGGAACATCCATTATTCTCTTTTTCAGCTTATCACCAGTCTTACATGTCTTTTAATTATAAAAGTGAGAGCCCAACGACGTGTGTCGTGTTCTCTGTGCTGTTATTCAGATTTGCCTCGCCCCGCTTCCGATGGGGTAGTTTCAAGTTACTGGTGTTTTGTCGGAAGAGCTGTAGTAAAGTGCCGAGTTACCCAAAACTGCCTAAAAGAAACTGTAATTTGGTCAACAACGGAGGAAAACATTGTGGAGTGTTCTGACGCTGACAAGGAAAATAATACTTTCCTGTGACCGGGGGGGGGGGGGTTTGTTCATGTATATGTGTGTGAAGAAGGATTATCACCATCGCTCTTGAAAGCTGAAGATGAGCAGGGGGACGCTGATTGATCTTAAATGCCCTCTCCCTCCTTACAGTAAAAAACAAATACACACAGGTGCGCGCAAAAACCACACACACACACACACACACCTATCCCTCAAACATTGATTGGAAGCACACGTTGAGTAATCGTGCTACTGATTGAACGCTTGATTTCATGACACCGTTTTAACTCATGTCTTCTTGATTTGATTTACCCACTTCCACAACTAAGGCGATCTCGGGTTTTTGGTAGGAGTTGTAATTTTTGCTCGCACTGCCGTTAATACAGCTATGGGATTTTAATGCGCACAGAGTGTTCAGATCTGCATACGGAACTCCCTTTTATCGTTCGTCTCCGATGGGACTAGGTGTCGATTCAGCTACCTGGAACAAGGGTTGGCAGGGGGAGGGGAGGGAGATTTTACTCGAAAGAAATGCTCGAGAAATGAGTTCAACCACCGTCGGGGCTGAACCCCACGACCTTTGATTGAGAGGCCGACACCGTACCTCTGCGCTACAGAATACCCCCGCCCCCCCACCCCACGCTAACCCCGGCCATGCCCCCTATCGAATCCTCCTGCCAAGTGATTTTAAAAGGACAGACTCATGGGGTGAAAAGATTGAACCTCCCTCCCTCCCTCCACAAGAGCAACCAAACCCAAAAGCCCAACGTAGTTTTGGTTATCTTTGGTCCACGTGCCGCCAACCAGCAAAGCCAGAGTGCCAAAGTCAGATTTTTTACAACAACATTTATGCAGGTGCGGTGTTTATTGAAACTGGTGGACACATGTTTGTGCTTGTAGATTGCGTTAAAAGGGTGCAGTGCAGGCGGCGATGATAAGGTGGAAGTGAAAGGGAGACGGATGGCCTGGTGAGGAGAATAATATTATAACTTTGATGGTGTGAACTTGTCAGTAGCACGATATTTCCGCTGCTGATGAAAGATAGACAGAGACTGACTCACTCACGCTTCTTGTCGCCCATCAGTTGTCAGCGTCTGCGGTGTGGTGTGGGAAACCAAATTATGTGCGTCGCTTGAGAGTTCTTGATTTGATTTGATTTACCCACATCCACAACTAAGGTGATCTCGGAGGTTTTGGTAGGATTTGTGTGTTTTGCCCGGACTGCCCTGTAAACAGCCAAAGGATCTTTAACGTGCACAGAGGGTTGTGATCTGCACACGGGACCTCCATTTTATCGTCCGTCTCCGATGGGACTAGGTATCGACCACCTACTCAGGACCAAGGGTAGGTTTACTCGGAAAAACTCGAGGAAATTTTTCAACCGTCGGCGGGCTTGAACCCACTATCTTCCTAGTTTAGAGGCCGACGCCTTGCCTCTGGAAGACCCCCACCCCCCCACCCCCGTCGTTCCTGGAGATGTTGATGAAAAATCAACGGTGTATAAATAGTAATAATGGGGACCCAAAATAACTGAAGAAGTAAATAAGTTCTGTTGGTCATACTTGCTTTAAGTTATAAATTTATTTATTTTCCATGGCTTTTAGGTCATTTCTTGCAGTTTGTAGTTATAGTTATTCGCAGTTATTGTTGTAGATAGCGGCAACCACAGGTCATGCTTGCTTTATTAGTTTTGTTAGTTATAGTTATTAGTTATAGTTATTGTTATGATAGTCATGCTTGCAGTAAGCACCACAGGTCATGCTTGCTTGTAGTTATAGTTATTGTAGATAGTTAGGTTTTATTGTAGTTATAGATAGCGGCACCACAGGTCATGCTTGCTTTGTAGTTATTGTTATTGTTTATGATAGAGCACCACAGGTCATGCACCAGTTATAGTTATAGTTATTGGTAGATATTCTTGCTTGCATTGTAGTTATAGTTATTGTTATGCTTTAGATAGATGTGATGGCGGCACCACAGGTCATGCTTGCTTTGTAGTTATAGTTATTGTTATGTAGATAGCGGCACCACAGGTCATGCTTGCTTTGTAGTTATTGTGTGTTGTTATGTTATGTAGATAACGGCACCACAGGTCATGCTTAATATTGAGTTATAGTTATAGTTATTGTTGTAGAGATTGTAGTTATAGTTCAGAGATGCTTGCTTTGTAGTTATAGTTATTGTTATGAGATAGGGCACCACAGGTCACTTGCTTTTGCTTTGTAGTTATAGTTATTGTTATTGTTAGATAGCACTGCACCAGAGGTCATGCTTGCTTTGAGTTATAGTTATTGTTATAGATAGCGGCACCACCGGTCATGCTTGCTGAGAGTTATAGATTGTTATAGAGCGGCACCACAAGGTCATGCGCTTGTTATAGTTATTGTTAGAGGTCATGCTTGTGTAGTTATAGTTAGTAGATAGCGGCACCACAGGTCATGCTTGCATTGAGTTATAGTATTGTTATGTAGATAGCGGCACCACAGAGCTTGCTTTGTAGATAGTAGATAGCGGCACCAGAGAGTCAGCTTGTATTGTAGTTATAGTTATAGTTATTGTTATGTAGATAGCGGTACCACAGACAGCTTGCATTGTAGTTACAGTTATTGTTATGTAGATAGCGGCACCACAGGTCATGCTTGCTTTGTAACTATAGTTATAGTTATTGTTATGAAGATAACGGCACCTGAGTCATGCTTGTATTGTAGTTATAGTTATTGTTAGTAGATAGCGACTTAGAGGTCATGAGTGCTTTGTAGTTATAGTTATTGTTATGAATGGAGAGCACCAGAGGTCATGCTTGCTTTGTAGTTATAGTTATAGTTATTATTATGAGAGAGAGAGAGACAGAGAGATGCTTGTATTGTAGTTATAGTTATTGTTATGAGAGAGAGGAGAGAGAGAGAGAGCAAGAAAAGTGCCAAATTACCAGGTTTCTTCTTTGCCAACGAGACATCGAATGCAGAAGAGTGAAATGAGAGAGTTTCTTCTTTGACAACGAGATATCGGATGCAGAGAAAAGAGAGAAATTACCAGGTTTCTTCTTTGGGAACGAGACATCGAGATGCAAGAAGAGTGCCAAATTGAGAGAGTTTCTTTTTGCCAACGAGACATCGAAAAGAGAGAAGAAAAAAAAAAGAAGAAGGAGTAACGCCTTCCGTGAGAGAGAAGAGAGTTGAGAGAGATTTGAAAATGAAAATGGTTGGCCAGGTGCGGATGAACGGATAGAGAAACAAGTAGAAGAGAGAGACCAGCCGAGAGTTAGAACACCATAAAGTGGTAAAAGGACAAAGACTGATGGAACGAGAGAAACTTAGAGAGCCGTATGGTTTCCAATGACTGTGAAAGTTGAGACTCTTGATTATTGGCAGGAGACTTAACACTCCAACACCTTGATGGATCAGTAATGCCTTTTTCCATTTCAAAGCGTTTCGTCAGCGCACGCCCATCAACCTGCTGAGACAGAGACAGAGGCAAAGACTTCTGGTCGGGAGTTTTGGAGAGAGAGTCAATGGCGAGATTGTCAACCATGTGAAGTTGTGTTCAATGATTTGTCATCATCGACATCTTGGAGACTTAAGGGCACCAACCAATCTGTCAGCAATGCTAATTAATTACAGACAGACAGACAGTTGCAGTTAGAAACACATGTCAAAACAACATACAGTCTGATTTCCTCTACACACAGTCAGTCTGTTGACAGTTCAGCAAATGTGGTTTAGTGATCTTTGTTCTATATTTCAAATAACTGGAGACTGACATCCTTGTAAAAATTCACCGATCTCGTACTAATGGACGTCCATTTTCTGCAGCCATTGTTTACCGCCAACTCGTCGTACTATTGTGGTCTCGTAAATGTCAATTGGATCTCAATGCCTGTTCCTCTTTTTGAGATCTCTTTTCCATGTAAATAATAAACTATCTAATAGTAATTTTTTTGTGGATGATACTTTACACTTAGAATATAATGTCTACGCAGCAGGGATGCAAGAAGTGGAGGATTTGTTATGGCATAATAGGAGCTGTTTGAATACCGAAATGAGGCATTCACTTGTGTCCATTCTGATGATGACATAAGTGTCAAACGATGAATTAGACCCATTTAATATTTCTAGACTTGAACTAGAAAAATAACTAATGAAAGAAGCGAATAGGAGGTGATGATGATTTGGTGTGTCCTTTTTGTGATGATAATATGAAGAGTATCTAAACTTGTGGTGGCGTTTATCTTTGCTCGTGCTTGAAAAAATATGTCAGTCTAATTTAAGACAAAGGCTTTTTGTTCTGTCGTCAGAAATTTTTGTAAAAAAATACCCTGTGTCCTTTTTAATGGACCTGTTTTGACAAGTTCGTTTAGTCTGATGTGCTATCTTGTCAAATGTCACCAACCATCTTTTTCTTTCATTATTTTCCCTTTGTAAACTCCTCTCGAATTTAAACATGGATGTTGCATGTCATTTATGTTCAAGGTTTGGGAAGTGAATCAAACAGGAATCCGGGTCAAATCGTTGGACGTGGAAACCATAATTTGATGAAACAATGAAAAAGAAAATATTGATTTCTGGGGACCAAAACTGGATATTTTTTGCTACGGAATGCTCTAAACAATCAAAGGATCTTCTTTTTCACAGACTATTGGGATCTGTCGGGATCTCCTGTCTGTCTGCCTGCCTGTCTGGGACTAGGTGTCTCCTCTACCTGGAGCAGGGTCTTTCTCTGGGTGTCTGTCTGTCTGTCAAAAAGGCTCGAAAAATGTTTCAAACGTTGGTCGGGCTCGAGTCTCAGTACAATTTGGTTAAAGAGGCCTCTCTCCTCTCTCTGGACTACATGTCCCCAGATCATAGTCTCTGTCTCTGGCATCTGAATGGCAGTCTGATCAACCTCTACAGCAGTTCTCTCTCTCGGCGTCATCTTAGAGATTCTCTCTCTAAACTTCCACCAGACGTCTCTCAGTGTAGACCGTCAACCTATAATAGTTCTGTTCTGAAAATGTCTCTGTCTGTCTGTCTGTTTCTAATAATAATAATAATAATAATAATAATAATAATAATAATAATAATAATAATAATAATTAATTGCTCCGTGCTAATAATAATAATAATAATAATAATAATACTTAATAATCTAATAATAATAATAATAGTAATAATAATAATAATAATTAATAATAACAATAATAATAATTAATAATAATATAAAGTAAGCATAATAATAATAATAATAATAGTAATAATAGTAATAATAATAATAATAATAATAATAATAATAATAACAATAATAATAATAATAATAGTCATAATAATAATAATAATAGTAATAATAATAGTAATAATAATAATAATAATAATAATAATAATAATAATAATAATAATAATAATAAAAATAATAATAGTCATACTGCTGCTACTGCTACTGCTGCTGCTGCTGCTGCTGCTGCTGCTGCTGCTGCTGCTGCTGCTACTACTACTACTACTACTACTACTACTACTACTACTACTACTACTACTACTACTACTACTACTACTACTACTACTACTACTACTAATAATAATGATGATGATGATGATGATGATGATGATGATGATGTTGATGATGACGATGGATGATGATGAGATGATGATGATGATAATAATATAAAGACCAGTGTGCTTACTTTCATCATTGAATTGTGTGGTAAAAACACACCACCCCACCGTCTTGGGGGGAAAGGATAGCAATAGCATTAATTTCATCATCATTGATGAATGCATTCAGCGCTGTGGTGAGATCCAGGGAGCCCTTGGCAACGACACATGAATAACAGCTTGAATCCTGCAATCCCCTTCTGAAGAAAGGTCCCACAAAAAATAACAACTGCCATTTATTTCTAACTTTCGGAGAGGACCGCAGTCATAGCTCATTTACGTACTCATGTTATCCATTGTTGTGTGTGGAAATCTTAATATGTTGCAGATACTACTTTTTATTTTTTTATTTAACAAAAAACACTGTAATTTACGGACACAAAGTCTTAAGCATTTTGACTTATGACGAATTCTCACACTTACTTTTATAGCACTTTCAGTAGAACATGACGTGGACTCGGTAGTCCAGAGGCAAAGTGTCGGCTTTTCAGCCAAGAGGTAGTGGGTTCGGAGCCCCACCAATGGTTGAGAAATATGCACGAGTTTGTTCGGGCAGAACGTCTCCCCCCCCCCCCTTCCTCCCCCCCCGGTCCAGGTGGGTAGATCAAAACCTAATCCCATCGGAGACGGACGATAAAAAGGAGGTCTCGTGTGCAGATCACATCACTCTGTGCACGTTAAAGATCCCTTGGCTGTCTACAGGGCAGTATGGGTAAAATTAAAAACCTTACCCAACCCCCCCCCCCCCCAAAAAAAAAAACAACAAAAAAACAAAAAAAACACTCAGTGATCACCTTAGTAGTAATTGTGGCTGTGGGTAAATCAAAGCAAAAGTAGGCCATGACGGTTGCCAACGCAATGACCTCTTTGCTACATTTTGTTAGTGATAAATCTAATGTGCCAAACCGCACAATGAAAGTGTTTTTATATTATTTTGGTTGTTAGTGATAAAATCTAATGTGCCAAACCGCACATGAAAGTGTTTTTATATTATTTTGTTTGTTAGTGAAGTTATTTAAGACTGACGTCCATTAATGACGCATTAAAACCCCAAAGCCCCCCCCCCCCCCCCCCCCTTGTAGTGAGCACCGCCCTGATTAAATTAGCACGGGTGAATGGGTAATGGTAGGTAGGCCTACATACGGGTACTACGGGAATAGAAAGGTAGAAAGGTAAGCGATAGGAAAGGAAGGCAGGTGTTAGAAATTAGATCTATGTGAGTAGTTGGGGGGGGGGGGGGGTGTGCAGGTTGAAGGATTCCTCTTACTTTGAGTTTGAGTTTGCACTAGTTTCCCTCCAGGACGTGACAACGGACTGGAAAGAGAACGAAATCCAAATCCCATACGTGTTATTCGACTTTGTCGGCTTCTAAAAGCTGTTCACTTCAGATGGGTTTTATTAGTTTTAAGAAACCAATGATTTTTATTATTATTATCATTTTCAAAGACGATGATCGTCACTCCCCCTTTTGTAAATAAACTAAGGTTAAGCTTGGTTAACATCATAATACAAAATACACGGTGTGTTACCACAAATCCGTTTTCTGTTGAGCAGTTTTTTAATTACACTTATCGCGGGAACAATCACAGTGTATTAAAAATTACCCCCCCCCCCCCCCCAAGGACCCTCTTCTCATACATTACTAACTTTCTTGCCTTTTCATTTTATGCAGTCACTGTGTACGGAATATGAATGACGTTTAAATTTGTTCACGTTTTTATGTGTGTGTGTGTGTGTAGGTGTGTGTAGGTATGTGTAGGTGTGTGTATGTACTGCACCTTATCATACAAGCAATCCTCATTTTGATGCTTAACTAGATCTGAGCTATTGGGTATAATTAAAGTCAAATGTTATAGACAATAACATATATATTATATTATATTTCCCTAGGCAGCTCTTGGGTCATAAGTAGTTTATCGATAGATGGATTGTTGTGCGTTTGTCTAGATGTAATCTGTGAAATCAAAAGTTAAACAAGAGTTATCTTCATCAAATACTTTTTTTTGGGTAGAAACAGGAGTCTGTAATTAGCTCCTGCATCCACTTTGATCGCGACACGTGTTCTCCAGGGGTGGCTTCTAATATACCCAGGAGTCTATGCTACGCACGTGTTTTATCGAACACGATTTTCAGCTCGAAAGGGCAGCGAAAGTTAACTCGATTTCTTTTATTGTGAAGGAGAAAAAGATTTCTTGAAAATTGAATTTCATAGAGGTGAAGTCGCATAATATAACTCTACATTTTGATGATGTTCTACATAGTGTACCGGGCTATTTATAGTCTCTGAATTATGAATTATTTTCTCAGTGTCAGTGAGAGGAAGATTATAGGCCGAAACCCAGAATCTTTTGGAGCACAAAGTAGCTGTAGTAGTAGTAGCAGTGATAGTAGTAGTAATAGTAGTAGTAGTAGTAGTAGTAGTAGTAGTAGTAGTAGTGTTGTAGTAGTAGTAGTAGTAGTAGTAGTAGTAGTAGTAGTATTAGTAGTATAGTAGTAGTAGTAGTAGTAGTAGTAGTAGTAGTAGTAGTAGTAGTAGTAGTAGTAGTAGCAGTAGAATAAGAATTAGTTGTAGTCGTAGTAGTAATCATAGTAGCAGCAGCAACAGAGAAATGCTGTTCATGATCGTTTACTTTTGTCTTGCGCTCTCTTCATATTGAACTTTCACACTTGTCGAGTAGGAATAACGTGTACATAGTGACGCTTTTCTTGGACCCTTGTTAGCTATTTCAGTAAATGACATTTTGATACAACTTCTTATGTAAACGGTAGGTGATGTGAAGAGTTTTTACCAGCAGGGTGGAAAAGTGAATGTTTCCGTGACGAAGCGCTACCCCCCCCCCCCCCCCTCTCCCATTGTAAATTGCCTGTCACGGTTGGGAGATTAAGCCTTAGCGTTACCACTCTAACTGTATCGTGGCTTTTGTCGCTTTTGTCAGGTCGCGCGCGTCTCTTGGTATAGAATAGTACATAGCGAGGAAAGCATTTAGTTATATTGTCGCCTGGTGTTTTGAAGAAGAAGAAAAAAACTCAATCCGAAATGGTGAACATGAAAGGAAACAAGGAAGAGAGTAGAGAGTTACACATTTGCAAACCGTTCGTTTTAAAGACTTGTCTGTTTTGTAAATTTTCTCTGGTAACTCTTTCTTGCTGGAGGTGAGGTGGTTGTGATGACGGCAAGTGAAAACGGTGGATGGAGACGGATGAGAGTGTGCCGGAATTTTGCGCTTTGCAACTGGTTTTTAGGCTTCCTGTTATAACCCCCTCATGTCATGTCTTATCCACGTATTTCCCATCGCCGCTGACCTTCTTCTGTAAGGTGGGGGTGGGGGGGGGGAGACCGTAGTCCAGAGGCAAGTGCAAGTCGGCCTCTCAACTAAAATGTAGTGGCTTCGAGCCCCGCCAACGGTTGTAACATTTCGATTTTTTTGGGAGCAAAACCTACCGCCCTGGTCCAAGTAGGTGAATCAACACCTAGTCCCATCGGAGACGGACGATGAACAGGAGGTCCCATGTGCAGATCATAACATTCATGTGCACGTTAAAGTATCCCCTTTTTGACTGTTTACAGGGCAGTCTGGGCAAAATTAATACCCCGAGATCAACTTAGTTGTGGATGTGGGTAAATCAAATCAAGTTAAATCAAATCAAATCAAATCAAAAATCTGTAAGGGGCCGCTAGCTCAGTCGGTAGAACGTCTGACTGCCACCAAGGAGGCCCGAGGTCGATTCTCGCCCGGGCTAATTTATTTCTGGCCCTCCTATCGACTAAACAGCGAAATGGGTAGCTAGGTCTATTCAGACTCGGCGAAAGTACAGGCGGCATGGAAACGGGTAGCTATAGGTCTATTCAGAGCTCGCCGAAAGTACAGGCGGCATGGAAATGGGTAGCTAGGTCTATTCAGACTCAGCGAAAGTACAGGCGGCATGGAAATGGGTAGCTAGGTCTATTCAGACTCATGAAAGTACAGGCGGCATGGAAATGGGTAGCTAGGTCTATTTAGACTCGCCGAAAGTACAGGCGGCATGAAATGGTAGTTAGGTCTATTCAGACTCGCTGAAAGTACAGGCGGCATGGAAATGGGTAGTTAGGTCTATTCAGGCTCGCCGAAAGTACAGGCGGCATGGAAATGGGTAGCTAGGTCATTTAGACTCGCCGAAAGTACAGGCGGCATGGAAATGAGTAGCTAGGTCTATTTCAGGACTCGCCGAAAGTACAGGCGGCATGGAAATGGGTAGCTAGGTCATTCAGACTCGCCGAAAGTACAGGCGGCATGGAAATGGGTAGCTAGGTCTATTCAGACTCGCCGAAAGTACAGGCGGCATGGAAAGCTATGACAAGCTACCAAACATTATACCGTCGTGTGCCTAGACAAATCAGGTCTTCTCCTGACACCACTACCCTCGACTTTGAGTATGATACATGTACCTACTTTACTTGACTTTGAGTATGATACATGTACCTACTTTACTCGACTTTGCGTATGATACATGTAACTACTTTACTTGACTTTGAGTATGATACATGTACCTACTTGACTCGACATTGAGTATGATACATGTACCTACTTGACTCGACTTTGAGTATGATACATGTACCTACTTTACTTGACTTTGAGTACATACATGTACCTACTTTACTCGACTTTTTTGAGTATGATACATGTACCTACTTTACTTGACTTCGAGTATGATACATGTACCTACTTTACTCGACTTTGCGTATGATACATGCACCTACTTTACTGACTTTGAGTATGATACATGTACCTACTTTACTTGACTTTGAGTATGATATATGTACCTACTTTACTTGACTTACTTGACTCGACTTTGAGTATGATACATGTACCTTACTTACTCGACTTTGCGTATGATACATGTACCTACTTTACTTGACTTTGAGTATGATACATGTACCTACTTTACTCGACTTTGCGTATGATACATGTAACTACTTTACTTGACTTTGAGTATGATACATGTACCTACTTGACTCGACTTTGAGTATGATACATGTACCTACTTTACTTGACTTACTTGACTCGACTTTGAGTATGATACATGTACCTACTTTACTCGACTTTGCGTATGATACATGTACCTACTTGACTCGACTTTGAGTATGATACATGTACCTACTTTACTCGACTTTGCGTATGATACATGTAACTACTTTACTTGACTTTGAGTATGATACATGTACCTACTTGACTCGACTTTGAGTATGATACATGTACCTACTTTACTTGACTTACTTGACTCGACTTTGAGTATGATACATGTACCTACTTGACTCGACTTTGAGTATGATACATGTACCTACTTGACTCGACTTTGAGTATGATACATGTAACTACTTTACTTGACTTTGAGTATGATACATGTAACTACTTTACTTGACTTTGAGTATGATACATGTAACTACTTTACTTGACTTTGAGTATGATACATGTACCTACTTGACTCGACTTTGAGTATGATACATGTACCTACTTTACTTGACTTACTTGACTCGGACTTTGAGTATGATACATGCACCTACTTTACTCGACTTTGCGTATGATACATGTAACTACTTTACTTGACTTTGAGTATGATACATGTACCATTTGACTCGACTTTGAGTATGATACATGTAACTACTTTACTTGACTTGAGTATGATACATGTAACTACTTTACTTGACTTTGAGTATGATACATGTAACTACTTTACTTGACTTTGAGTATGATACATGTAACTACTTTACTTGACTTGAGTATGATACATGTACCTACTTTACTGCCTTTGCCCTTCTTTTGCTCACACTTGTGTGTATATATACATTTTTTAAAACTACTGTAATTACTACTACTAATTACTATTACAACTACTACTACTACTACTACTACTACTACTACTACTACTACTACTACTACTACTACTACTACTACTACTACTACTACTACTACTACTACTACTACTACTGCTGCTGCTGCTACTGCTGCTGCTGTTGCTGCTGTGCCACTGCCGCTGCGCTACTGCTTCTGCTGCTACTACTACTACTGCTGCTGCTACTACTACTGCTACTACTGCTGCTACTGCTGCTACTGCTACTACTACTACTACTACTACTACTACTACTACTACTACTACTACTACTAGAGTGTGGTTGTTGTCGCTTGTGTGGAAGCTGCTAATGTCAGTGTGGTTGTTGTCGCTTGTGTGGAAGCTGCTAATGTCAGTGTGGTTGTTGTCGCTGGTGTGGAAGCTGCACGTCAGTGTGGTTGTTGTCGCTAGTGTGGAAAGCTGCTAATGTCAGTGTGGTTGTTGTCGCTTGTGTGGAAGCTGCTAGTGTGAGTGTGATTGTTCTTGCTGTCTCGAGGCTAAAACTAGTATCAAAACCTTTTTGTTTTAGTGGCATGACAAGGTGTTTGTTAATTCATTGTTTGATTAAAAAAACAACACAAAGAGAACAAATATGTAGTCCTCGAGAATGTTCAAAGCTATGTCTCCTGAGATGCCACTGGCCAATGAAAAATGTCCAAATTGATTTCCAAACACAGCTTTTGAAATCTCTTTGGCAATGTATTTTTTGATATTCATAATGTTTGCCATTGGTGTCCAATGCTACACAGCTTTTTCTTTCCAGCTGTAAATATTATTATGTTCCTGTTCTTATTGTATCTGTCTTTTTCATTTTTAGTTATTATTGTTTTAGTGCAGAATATCAGTGGCCTGAGCTTGGAAAGAGCTCTGTGTGTACAGCTTTGCTTTCCTAACAGTTTCCTTTACTATTGATACATCCAGTAGCCTACTGTTGTCATTTCAACCAAAGTTATTTGTGACGAACATGGCTCAGAAGGAATTGACAACACTTTAATTATCCCCCTGCATGCCCCTGTCTCGGTCTCTCTCTCTCTCTCTCTCTCTCTCTCTCTCTCTCTCTCTCTCTCTCTCTCTCTCTCTCTCTCTCTCTCTCTCTCTCTCTCTCTCTCTCTCTCTCTCTCTCTTTCTCTCTTTGTGTCTCTGTCTGTCTGTCTGTCTGTCTCTCTCTTTCTCTCTCTTTGTGTCTCTGTCTGTCTGTCTGTCTGTCTCTCTCCCTTCTCTCTCCCTCTCTCTCTCTTTCTCTCGTTCTCTCTTCTCTCTCTCTCTCTCTCTCTCTCTCTCTCTCTCTCTCTCTCTCTCTCTCTCCCTCTCACTCCCTCGCTCCCCTCCCCTCCCTCCGCCCCGTTGCCCCCATGGGCTTTTGAGGAGACGTACTTGCCATTCCAGAAAATGCCAGTCCACCTGGACTAAAATTCCCACAGGTCGTCGCCGTTCATTTAGCTACTCCCATTTGTGCTTGGTCGTGGGCCCACTTGATCTTTCTCCTCTTGTCTTGGGGAAGGAGCCAACGCAGATAGATACATTGCCACTGTGTTTCATACAGATGGTAATATGTAATAACATTGAACAGGAACAGAAGTCGCGACTTAGCGAACATGCTGAAATATCTCACAATGAATTATTTTATTGTGATTGTTCGCCTTGTTCCTCTCTCACCTATGATTACGCAGTACGAGGGTTTTCTTTTCTTTCCACTTTGCCACTTGGTAAAGTTGTCTGTGTTTTTACGTCTGTTGGTATTCCTAACGGTTATTAGTTTGCCCTATCCCTCCATCTCTGTCTCTCTCTGTCTCTGTCTCTCTGATTTGATTCAACAGTTCATTCGCTAAAACAGGCTATTTAAAACGCGCGTGCAAAATATGGTGGTCGTGGGTGCCGTCGTGCCTGGGTTTATAACACTCCAAGTTGGAGAAAGCCAGGTGTATAATAATAGATTATGGACACTGACGTCAATGGACGCGTCAGGGAGGGTTATGGTATCGCGCTCTTCTTTCATAGCAATG
>JAXRKP010000419.1:97500-100000 GCA_037039925.1 Doris montereyensis
TTACGAACTCACTGGCACCTGTTTAGAGATTACAATAAATTTTAGAGCTGTTGCATTCTCTTTTGGCATTTTAGTATCGTTTCCATATACCTATATTTAGATCTAGTTTTAGCGAGGGAAACAGAGAAAGCAGCTCCGTAAGAACGAGTCTCAAGATGGTCAGGATGTGGTATTATCGTTTGTTAGCAATGTTAGGCCTAAACCTGCGTTTTCTTATGCTCGTCTAAAATTTTCATGCTTGGATTTCCCCTTTTTTTACAACAAACACAATAGTTTAAAGTAAAGTAAGTTCCATATATTGTATTTCCCATTTTTTACAACGAACACAATATTTAAAGTAAAGTACAGTTTGGAAAGGTTACGAGTATGGTACAAAGAACGGTCTTCTTCTACAGTTTAAAAAGGCTACGAGTATGGTACAAAAGAACGGTCTTCTTCTACAGTTTAGAAAGGTTACGAGAGTACAAAGACGGTACAAAGACCGGCCTTCTTCTACAGTTTAGAAAGGCTACGAGTACGATACAAAGAACGGCCTTCTTCTACAGTTTAGAAAAGGTTACGAGTACGGTACAACTAAAGACCGGCCTTCTTCTACAGTTTAGAAAGGTTACGAGTACGGTACAAAGACCGGCCTTCTTCTACAGTTTAGAAAGGCTACGAGTACGGTACAAAGAACGGCCTTCTTCTACAGTTTGGAAAGGCTGCGAGTACGATAAAAAAAAAAAGAAGAAATAATGTCAAGCTGGAATTGGTCGATTAGAGTTTCTCTCAGAGCCTGTGAATAATTAACGATCACATTAAGGACCACACGTGGGTAGAAGGGACGAGGGAGGTGTTAAGCCTTGAAACTGCAACGTTTTTGTTATCGTTGTTGTTGTTGTTGTTTGTCTGTTTGTTGTTGTTGTTTGTTTTTTTTTGGCCCGAGGAATGAATCGGATTTTGTATCGATGGGTCACAGCACGTTGTCTGTCTACAGATTATCTCTGCTGTATAGACTTGACAGCTTTACGTTTTCAATTTTCGGCTTGCACTGTGACAGCTTTCCACCAATGTTACAATGCGTTCGTGAATACCGGATGAGAGAGACACACACACACACATATATATATATATATATATATATATATATATATATATATATATATATATATATATATATATATATATATATATATATAGAGAGAGAGAGAGAGAGAGAGAGAGAGAGAGAGAGAGAGAGAGAGAGAGAGAGAGGGAGGGAGGAGGGGTGGGGGAAGGGAAGAGAGAGAGGGAGGGAGGGAGGGAGGGAGGGAAGGGAGAGAGGGAGGGAGAGAAGGAGAGAGAGAGAGGAGGGAGGGAGAGAGAGAGGGAGGGGGAAGGGGAGCATACGGTATTCACTCCTTGGAAATGTAGCTATATTCGTGTAGAGAAACAATAGTCATTATAAACTAGCTCTTTAAGGAGCGCAGTTAGCTTGGTTAGTAGTAGTAGCGTTTTCTTTTTAATGGCGAGGCCATGGGTGCCGACGCAGGGTAGCAGATTCAGACCGCATCGTGGCCAAGATTTTTTTATAATTGCCTATATGTCTTGTTTTGTTCAGCGAGGCTTTAATATTAGCTAATGTCCTGATCCTTCACTTTCGACAGCCCCCCCACCACCCCCATGCCTCACTGTTGATCAACAGTACGGGTCTCTTCAAAGGATTTAATTTACATTTCTCAGCTTGCCATCATAGCTTTCAAAACACCGATTGCTCAGGTTCCTCCAAAAAAACTCTACAAACACCCCGAGACGATATCATCATTTATGTAGAGTTTTTGGCATGTACAGGGTGGGAACATATGGGTGCGCTAATCATCTGAATCTTTCCATCTCGTATTTATTTCTACACAATATGCTTACTTACACACAAGTTTAAATCTGATGAGAATTCCAGGCAAGGGCGGGGGTGATGGGAGAAAGGTGGGAAGAGCGCGGGAAAAAAAGAAAGAAGGATGACGCTCTGAATCTGAATGCGTCCTTTGAGTTTAGTTTTTTAGCAGTCTGGTAGATGAAACATTACCGCGAGGGGAAGAGCGCCCCGCCTGCTGTGGGTGGAGATTATATTATTTTATCTGTTTGGCATTCCACTGTTTTACTCTCTTAAAACTGCACCCAACACCCAACAAGAAGAAGAAGAAGAAAACTCCGATAAGATCTTGGTCTGATTGCCGGAATCAGGAATAGCCGCCAAGACATGGCAAGGGGCGGTGTTGTACAACTTGCAGATCTGTCATATTTCCCATCCAATGCTGTCATGAGTGCCACCCACAAAAGGAAATCCAACAGCAACAAAGAAACAAACAAAAAGCAACAAAAACACAAGCAAAACAACAAAAGGACCACAGAAGAACCCCCACCACCAACTCCTCCCCCTAAAAAAAACCCCAACAGATTTCTTTGAAAATGAAGAGGTCCTCTTCATGTGTCTCGTCTCCCATGCTTTCTAAAATCTAGTCTTCACTATGTACTTTCATGCTAA
>JAXRKP010000419.1:105000-110000 GCA_037039925.1 Doris montereyensis
ATGCATCCGTCTATTTAGTTAACTATCTACATGCATCCGTCTATTTAGTTAACTATCTACATGCATCCGTCTATTTAGTTAACTATCTACAATCCGTCTATTTAGTTATCTACATGCATCCGTCTATTTAGTTAACTATCTACATGCATCCGTCTATTTAGTTAACTATCTACATGCATCCGTCTATTTAGTTAAACATGCATCTATTTAGTTAACCATCTACATGCATCCGTCTATTTAGTTAACTATCTACATGCATCCGTCTATTTAGTTAACTATCTACATGCATCCGTCTATTTAGTTAACTATCTACATGCATCCGTCTATTTAGTTAACCATCTACATGCATCCGTCTATTTAGTTAACTATCTACATGCATCCGTCTATTTAGTTAACTATCTACATGCATCCGTCTATTTAGTTAACTATCTACATGCATCCGTCTATTTAGTTAACCATCTACATGCATCCGTCTATTTAGTTAACTATCTACATGCATCCGTCTATTTAGTTAACCATCTATTTGTCTATCATTCAAAGGACCCCGGCAGTACAAAGACAGAGTGTCGGCCTCTCAACCAAAAGGTAGTGAATTCGAGCCCTTCCAGCGGCTGAAAACAACTCGAGTTTTTTCGTGTAAAATCTACCCCCCGCCGCCGCCGGCCAGGTAGATGGATCGACATCTAGTACCATCGGAGACGGACGATAAAAAAAGAGGTCATGTGTGCAGATCACAATACCCCGCGCACGTTAAAGATCCCTTGACTGCTAACACAGGGCAGTCCGGGCATACTTACAAATCCTACCACAAACCCCGAGATCACCGTAGTTGCTGATGTGGGTAAATCAAATGCAACCTTTCCATTCACTCATCCATCTGTTTGCGAAATTTTGTTCAACCAGTAAGCATAAGTTGAAGCAAAGAATGCGTTCCATCAGTTTCTCTTGAACTGACACCGGATTTGAACACACACACACACACACACACACACACACACACACACACACACACAAAAAGAGGAGAATTTAATCGGATTTCAGCTTCATTAATGTGTTATCAGCGCCGTTAATGGAATAGCAATCACTGAATCAGGTGTTTTTAATGTCAATAAAAATCGTAAGAGATTTTCGAATGATTGCTTACTTTCGTTGATGTGTCTTTTTCCCCATACCTTATTTATGTCGTGTTGTTTCGAAGATGAATTCATAATGTATCATTAATGAGTTAATGTTTCCATTTCCATTCCAAATTGTCTCAAACGACCGCGTTCTATATCTAGTTTCATCAGACTCAGCGGACAAATATGCATTTTCATGAACGAATTCTCTCCTACCTGTCATATTATTATAAGATCACCTTTAGAAAGTCAAGCCGCCCCCCCCCCTCAATTTTTTCGAGATTACGCGCGTTTGAGGTGGAATGGTTCGGAGGAGGGTGTTATGTTGTGGTTAGGGTGGGGTAGAAGGAGACTGGAATTTAGAATTCTTTTGGGGTTTAAACATAACATTGTCATTCCGAGGAAGTCTCTCGATTTGGGAGTTATTGTTAAGACAGCCAAACTTCTCCTCCTCCAGATACCGGTTCAATTTCTGAGCAATCCCAGACTTGCAGACAGCAACATGGGCCGGCTGTCGTCGTCGTCGTCGTCGTCGTCGTCGTCGTCGTCGTCGTCGTCGTCGTCGTCGTCGTCCGCCATTGCTGGATCTGCTGTCACGTGACTCAACAGTGCCGTTATTCTATTTGCATTCCTTGGCCTTTGCGATCTGTTGCCCATTTGTCTATTCACCATTTTCCCAGTGCATTTGCATTAGTAGATACTCCTCCACCCCGTATTTTTTTCTCTCACACAGAGCGCTGTTTCTTCTCTAGTACAAGCTGCTACTGAAATATCATTCCGTCTATAAATAAACGGCTACTATATTTCGCATCTTGTTTACGCACTGCCCGAGTCTGTTACATCCATTTGTCATAGCATATAGACACCACCTGTAAGCGTGGTTTTAATTCCATCGGCACAGCGCTCATATTTAGTCCAAAGGGGTCTGAAATAGCAATAGCAAAAGGAGAAGGTCAGCCCCTAGCAAAATACATTACATTACCTGCCCCCCCCTCCCTGTAGACAAACGTGTAGACTCACACTCACACACCTGCAGGCAGGCAGGGCAGTCAAAGACGCCAGTTCTTGTCGAGGCTTTATGTTTTGTATTGTCGAGCTTCTGTTTGCCTTCTGCTGTGCTTTTGGCATTCTTTAAGAGGCAACCTTTTGTGGTTTCATGCTTTCTCTTGTTTCTTCTCACTTTGTTTCTTTCCTTCTTTTTTTGTTCTTTTTTTGTTTTGCTGCTACCTGGCTCGGGCAGAATTTGACGGCAGCCGTTCGTTCAATTATTTATGATGTTTTAGTGGGGTTTAGTTTTTGTTTGTTTGTTTAAGGTTTACTTTATTTTATAGATGGGGTTGGGGTCCCCCCCCTTTTAAAACACATTCGTCGTTTTTATTTTAGGCGTATTTTCTTATCATAATTTTGTAATATATACTCTGTAATATGTGATGCTCTGTATGATTTTTTCTTTTAGCCATTGAAGCTGTGGGGAGTTAATGTATGACAAAAATGTTCCTCCCGTTGTTTATTTTTCTCCGAGTAGAGTAAACGGAATATATGCAGGCCACTCTCTAAAGGGTGCTCCCGAAAATTGCAGGCTGATAACGAAACTTGCAGGCTGATAACAAAAACTGCAGGTGATAACTAAAATTGCAGGCTCGCAGGCTGATAACGAAAATTGCAGGCTGATAACAAAAGTTACAGGCTGATAACTAAAATTGCAGGCTTGCAGGCTGAGAACAAAAATTGCAGGCTGATAACGAAAATTGCAGGCTGATAACAAAAATTGCAGGCTGATAACGAACATTGCAGGCTGATAACGAAAATTGCAGGCTGATAACGAAAATTGCAGGCTGATAACAAAATTTAACTCTTTAATTCTATAATACATTAGCAACACGAGGATTTTGTGTGATGTGGTTTAAATGAATTTCTCGGCGAGTTTTTGTGTGGTGTGTGTGTGTGTGTGTGTGTGGTTTGTTTTGTTTTATTGTGCTTGTAACTGTCTGGCAGCAGCCACACAGGTCGTGACATCACATACAACGGCTTTATGATGCTTGACTTGACACGTGATTAGAACCAGTCAGCAGCTCCCCTGTAGAAGAACGTTAACGTCAGACTCAGAGCTGTTGAAACCAGCAATATCGAAACGCACTCAAAAACTGTGCCCAGGTTTTAGCCGTCAAATTATTTCCTCTGCCGTCTTTGCCTCGATATGACATGACGCATGTTCTGGTTTGAAAGCCCCACTTTTATCGTATGTTCATTTTATTTTTTCTATGAATTGAATAAGTGTTCTTTACTTTATTTATTTCTTAAATTTTATTCATTTATTTATTTATTATTTTCGTGTCAATCTGGCATGTCGAGAGAACTTTCCTTGCAGCCGTCCGCCGACAATCTGCCAATCTCATTTGAATTTTCTGGCCAAGATACCAATTCACACGTAGGATGTAGACTCATATGTTGGAAGACATTTTCCATCTGTCTGTCTTCTGCCAAACCTGTAATTCTCGACACTCATGAGCTTTCGTTATGTCTATGGCTCGCGTCTCTAGAGATTCAAGGGCCGACAACACATGCATGTTATTATTACCATTGATTACTGTTTCTTACATCGCAAATTCTGAACATGGTGATCACTGTCGAGATCACCGCCTTTATTTGTTTAATGGCTGAGGTCGGCGTGACAAAGGAAACCCCATCCCACCCCAAGAATTCCATGATCCGAGAATGTAGCCAGAATAACGTGTTGTCCTTCTTAGGATTCCAACGGTAGAAAACCAGTTTCACACCAAACACCGGTGAAAATTCACAGCGGTAACGATTCTGTGTTCATACATTTGAATGTGGTCAGGGTAACAGTTACACCCATGTAAAGAGCATTGCAATGGTTTATATCGTTATATTGTAGCTAAAGATAAAAATGTGGATTTATAGTTCGTATCTCTAGTGCGGGCTCACCGACTGTACATGATTTATCCACCAGCAGGCCATTTCATTCAAGGTCCTTCTCATTTCCCAGGGGAGCCTGCAGTACATCAGTCTGTTGGACACTTCGTACTAACACTGAGAAACGATCTTTTTCGACTTGTAGCTAGCTGAATACTCATTCACACCTGAGTCAAGTGAGAAAAGCGGAGTGAAGAACCTTTGCAAAGAGTACAACGTTGTGGAAAAAAACGTTTGGGTCAGCCATGGGGTTCGAACCTGCGACGTCGTGGTGGCAAACTCACAACACGGCGGTTTGGCTACAACACCTCACCAGCGAGAGCTGCTGTACCAGTAACAAAAGAACATCGTGTGCGGTTTAACAAAAGAACATCGTCTGTGGTTTAACAAAAGAACATCGTGTGCGGTTTAACAAAAGAACATCGTGTGCGGTTTAACAAAAGAACATCGTGTGCGGTTTAACAAAAGAACATCGTGTGCGGTTTAACAAAAGAACATCGTGTGCGGTTTAACAAAAGAACATCGTGTGCGGTTTAATGAAAGAACATCGTGTGCGGTTTAATGAAAGAACATCGTGTGCGGTTTAATGAAAGAACAACGTGTGCGGTTTAATGAAAGAACATCGTGTGCGGTTTAATGAAAGAACATCGTGTGCGGTTTAATGAAAGAACATCGTGTGCGGTTTAATGAAAGAATATCGTGTGCGGTTTAATGAAAGAACAAGATTAATTTTATCGTTCCTATTCTGCCGTTCCGCCGCCCTAATCTTCTAGGTTTCAAAAGTTCAGCTCCACTTCAGTCTGCATTTTTATTTCTGCGGGTTTCTTTCTTACTTGCTTACTTATCCTCGTGGTGTTTGGGCAGCACATAAGGCCGACACAGTGGATCGCCATTGATCACGAGGTGATGCCAATTTTGTCATCTTCCCCCCTTCCCCCCGTCCCCCGT
>JAXRKP010000419.1:115000-127500 GCA_037039925.1 Doris montereyensis
CCTCCTCCTCCTCCTCCTGATGTGATATGCAGTTGGATGCAGCACCTTCAGAACACCATGCACCTCGTGCCCAGACGACCACTTCATGTGCAGCCTCACCTGTGTGTGTATCCCCAACGGCTGGGTGTGTGACGGTCGAGATGACTGCGATGACAAGAGCGATGAGAAAGATTGCGGTAAGTTTTTTTCTTCTCTTTTCTTCTTGTTCGTCTTTGCTGTCATTAATTGTCAATTATTCAGATTTTTAATTGGTCTTTTTTTATGTTAGTTCGAGTTCTTCTCCTTGAGAGTATGGGGCAAAGAACTTTTATATACCAGGCTGTATTCTTCTTCTTCTTCTTCTTTTCTTCTTCTTCTTCTTCTTCTTCTTCTTTCTTCTTCTTCTTCTTCTTCTTCTTCTTCTTCCTTCTTCTTCTTCTTCTTCTTCTTCTTCTTCTTCTTCTTCTTCTTCTTCTTCTTCTTCTTCTTCTTCTTCTTCTTCTTCTTCTTCTTCTTCTTCTTCTTCTTCTTAGGTTCTTCTTCTTCTTCTTCTTCTTCTTCTTCTTATTCTTCTTCTTATTATTATTATTATTATTATTATTATTATAATTATAATTAGTTTCACCCTGTTTCGCCCTCGTGCTTTTGTGTGTTTTTACAACATTAGCACAGGTGTTTCGCCAGGTGATATTATCATGGGATATTGTGTGTGGCCTTAAAAAAAAACCTTTTCCTTTTATCGTTTACGCAATGTGCGAGTGTGTATCTATGGCCGTGATGTTGGTTTTTATTCTAAACCTTTTTTCAAGACTATAATTTGGTTGAGAAACTTTTCACCAGTGTTGTATGAATTATGCTTATTATTTGTGTTTGTTTAATATTGGTTGTTTCCTTGCCAGTGTTTTCTTTGTTTAGTTGTTTGTTTCTTTTGTTGTGTGTTTTGGTTTTTGGAGGGGATGTTCTTTTATCATAGATATTGTATGAAGGTATCGGTCACCTCCGTAAATATGCTGCTATTTTCAAAACCATGTAACTCCCCCCCCCCATCCGCTCACCTCCTCCCAAAGAGCGCTCATGCGTGAAATACGTTGTGAGTATTGAGGCTGTTATGAAATCAGACGCTGATCCGTACATTCACGTAGGCAAGAACCAGCCCGTACTCGATCCCACCACGAGCTTCAAAAAAAAAAAGTTACAGGACCACGTGGTCTCTTGGTGCACATAGTTAATGTCACGCTCGCTTTGGCTTCGGGCGAACGGGTAAATTTCAAAGAAACAAACTCAACCTGAGCACCCAGTGACTAGTGTCGCCTCCCCCTGTCTTAGAAATGCGTTCAACACTGAGTATGATGGCTCCCACTTGCCTATTGCGTTCACGTGTGAAACACGGACTTTGTGAGCTTGTGGCTTAGGTGGCCGAGTGGTTAGGCTGCTGGACTGGGGATCCCGAGTTTGCATCCTGACAAAGCAAGGTCCGACGTTGTGTTCCTTGGGGAATATACTTAACACGCATTTTCTCCCACTCGATCCGGGTGCAAATGTGTACACGCATGAGTTTGAGATTCAGAACCTGTGTCAGACTAGCGCCCTATCCAGGATTAGGTTGTCATGTTTTATCACCTGTTCTGCTTCATGCTATTGAAACCGGGATACGCTCCGGCTCTATGGGCCGTAATGGCCTTGGAGGAACTTTACTTTACTTTTGTGAGCTTAATTCATATTGAGATAGGTCTTAATTCGCATTGAGATATGTCTTAATTCATATTGAGATAGGTCTTAATTCGCATTGAGATATGTCTTAATTCATATTGAGATAGGTCTTAATTCGCATTGAGATATATCTTAATTCATATTGAGATAGGTCTTAATTCGCATTGAGATATATCTTAATTCATATTGAGATAAGTCTTAATTCGCATTGAGATATATCTTAATTCATATTGAGATAGGTCTTAATTCGCATTGAGATATGTCTTAATTCATATTGAGATAGGTCTTAATTCGCATTGAGATATGTCTTAATTCATATTGAGATAGGTCTTAACTCGCATTGAGATATGTCTTAATTCATATTGAGATAGGTCTTAACTCGCATTGAGATATGCCTTAATTCATATTGAGATATGTCTTAAATCACATTGAGATATGTCTTAATTCACATTGAGATAGGTCTTAATTCGCATTGAGATATGTCTTAATTCGCATTGAGATATATCTTAATTCATATTGAGATAGGTCTTAATTCGCATTGAGATAGGTCTTAATTCGCATTGAGATATATCTTAATTCATATTGAGATAGGTCTTAATTCACATTGAGATATGTCTTAATTCACTTTCATGTATGTCTTAATTCACATTGAGATATGTCTTAAATCACATTGAGATATGTCTTGATTCACATTGAGATATGTCTTGATTCACATTGAGATATGTCTTAATTCGCTTTGAGATAATATGTCTTAATTCACATTGAGTTCACCGCACGTGGTAGACAATGCTATAGTTATTACCATTCAATCAACCCCTAGTCTATGCGCCTCCTTCCACTTCAAAGCCATTATTTGTCTCTTGTCGTGAATACCATCATCGATAGTATGTCCTTAGTTAAGTGTCTTCCGTCTGTTATTACTTAGAGTGCGCTGCTCTTGCCCTTGTCGTTTCAGTGTTAACTCCCTGTCATGACTGTGGTGTTCAGTGTTAACTCTCTATCATGACTGTAGTGTTCAGTGTTAACTCTCTATCATGACTGTGGTATTCAGTCTTAACTCCCTATCATGACTGTAGTGTTCAGTGTTAACTCCCTGTCATGACTGTGGTGTTCAGTGTTAACTCCTGTCATGACTGTAGTGTTCAGTGTTAACTCCTGTCATGACTGTAGTGTTCAGTGTTAACTCTCCTGTCATGACTGTGGTGTTCAGTGTTAACTCCCTATCATAACTGTGGTGTTCAGTGTTAACTCCCTATCATAACTGTGGTGCTCAGTGTTAACTCTCTATCATGACTGTAGTGTTCAGTGTTAACTCCCTATCATAACTGTGACTGTGTGCAGTGTTAACTCTCTATCATGACTGTGGTGTTCAGTCTTAACTCCCTATCATGACTGTAGTGTTCAGTGTTAACTCCCTGTCATGACTGAAGTGTTAACTGTTAACTCCCTATCATGACTGTGGTGTTCAGTGTTAACTCCCTGTCATGACTGTAGTGTTCAGTGTTAACACCCCTGTCATGACTGTGGTGTTCAGTGTTAACTCCATGTCATGACTGTGGTGTTCAGTGTTAACACCCTCTCATGACTGTGGTGTTCAGTGTTAACACCCTGTCATGACTGTGGTGTTCAGTGTTAACTCCCTATCATGACTGTGGTGTTCAGTGTTAACTCTCTGTCATGACTGTGGTGTTCAGTGTTAACACCCTGTCATGACTGTGGTGTTCAGTGTTAACTCCCTATCATGACTGTGGTGTTCAGTGTTAACACCTTGTCATGACTGTGGTGTTCAGTGTTAACTCCCTGTCATGACTGTGGTGTTCAGTGTTAACTCCCTGTCATGACTGTGGTGTTCAGTGCTAACTCCCTATCATGACTGTGGTGTTCAGTGTTAACTCCCTATCATGACTGTGGTGTTCAGTGTTAACTCCCTGTCATGACTGTGGTGTTCAGTGTTAACTCCTATCATGACTGTGGTGTTCAGTGTTAACTCCCTGTCATGACTGTGGTGTTCAGTGTTAACTCCCTGTCATGACTGTGGTGTTCAGTGTTAACTCCTATCATGACTGTGGTGTTCAGTGTTAACTCCCTGTCATGACTGTGGTGTTCAGTGTTAACTCCTTGTCATGACTGTGGTGTTCAGTGTTAACTCTCTATCATGACTGTGGTGTTCAGTGTTAACTCCCTGTCATGACTGTGGTGTTCAGTGTTAACTCCCTATCATGACTGTGGTGTTCAGTGTTAACTCTCTATCATGACTGTAGTGTTCAGTGTTAACTCCCTGTCATGACTGTAGTGTTCAGTGTTAACTCTCTGTCATGACTGTAGTGTTCAGTGTCATGTTTGTGTTTTCAGTGTTAACTCTCTGTCATGACTGTAGTGTTCAGTGTTAACTCCCTATCATGACTGTAGTGTTCAGTGTTAACTCCCTATCATAACTGTGGTGTTCAGTGTTAACTCCCTATCATAACTGTGGTGTTCAGTGTTAACTCTCTATCATGACTGTAGTGTTCAGTGTTAACTCCCTATCATAACTGTGGTGTGCAGTGTTAACTCTCTATCATGACTGTGGTGTTCAGTGTTAACTCCCTATCATGACTGTAGTGTTCAATGTTAACTCCCTGTCATGACTGAAGTGTTCAGTGTTAACTCCCTATCATAACTGTGGTGTTCAGTGTTAACTCCCTGTCATGACTGTGGTGTTCAGTGTTAACTCCCTGTCATGACTGTAGTGTTCAGTGTTAACTCCCTGTCATGACTGTGGTGTTCAGTGTTAACTCCTTGTCAAGACTGTGGTGTTCAGTGTCCTTGTCATGACTGTGGTGTTCAGTGTTAACTCCTTTGTCATGACTGTGGTGTCATGACTGTGGTGTTCAGTGTTAACTCCTTGTCATGACTGTGGTGTTCAGTGTTAACTCCTTGTCATGACTGTGGTGTTCAGTGTTAACTCCCTGTCATGACTGTAGTGTTCAGTGTTAACTCCCTGTCATGACTGTGGTGTTCAGTGTTAAGTGTTGAACTTCTTGTCAAGACTGTCATGGTGTTCAGTGTTAACTCCTTGTCATGACTGTGGTGTTCAGTGTTAACTTGTCATGACTGTGGTGTCATGACTGTCATGACTGTGGTGTTCAGTGTTAACTCCCTGTCATGACTGTGGTGTTCAGTGTTAACTCCTTGTCATGACTGTGGTGTTCAGTGTTAACTCCCTGTCATGACTGTGGTGTTCAGTGTTAAATCCTGTCATGACTGTGGTGTTCAGTGTTAACTCCCTGTCATGACTGTGGTGTTCAGTGTTAACTCCTGTCATGACTGTGGTGTTCAGTGTTAACTCCCTGTCATGACTGTGGTGTTCAGTGTTAACTCCCTATCATGACTGTGGTGTTCAGTGTTAACTCTCTGTCATGACTGTAGTGTTCAGTGTTAACTCCCTATCATGACTGTGGTGTTCAGTGTTAACTGTCATGACTGTCATGACTGTAGTGTTCAGTGTTAACTCCTTATCATGACTGTGGTGTTCAGTGTTAACCCCTGTCATGACTGTAGTGTTCAGTGTTAACTCCCTATCATGACTGTGGTGTTCAGTGTTAACTCCCTGTCATGACTGTGGTGTTCAGTGTTAACTCCCTGTCATAACTGTGGTGTTCAGTGTTAACTCTCTGTCATGACTGTAGTGTTCAGTGTTAACTCCCTATCATAACTGTGGTGTTCAGTGTTAACTCTCTATCATGACTGTGGTGTTCAGTCTTAACTCCCTATCATGACTGTAGTGTTCAATGTTAACTCCCTGTCATGACTGAAGTGTTCAGTGTTAACTCCCTATCATGACTGTGGTGTTCAGTGTTAACTCCCTATCATGACTGTGGTGTTCAGTGTTAACTCCTATCATGACTGTGGTGTTCATGACTGTGGTGTTCAGTGTTAACTCCCTATCATGACTGTGGTGTTCAGTGTTAACTCCCCATCATGACTGTGGTGTTCAGTGTTAACTCCCTATCATGACTGTGGTGTTCAGTGTTAACTCCTGTCATGACTGTGGTGTTCAGTGTTAACTCCCTGTCATGACTGTGGTGTTCAGTGTTAACTCCTTGTCATGACTGTGGTGTTCAGTGTTAACTCCCTGTCATGACTGTGGTATTCAGTGTTAACTCCTATCATGACTGTGGTGTTCAGTGTTAACTCCTCATGACTGTGTGTTCAGTGTTAACTCCCTATCATGACTATAGTGTTCAGTGTTAACTCCCTGTCATGACTGTAGTGTTCAGTGTTAACTCCTATCATGATTCAGTAACTCACTGTCTGTGTAGATTTATTGTTTGGTTGTGCATGATATTTAGTGTTTTTATTTTTCATTTGGTTTGTGTTTTGTTCTTTAGGAAATGTCATGAATGCGATTTCCGTCATTTTTAGATTGATCTGTTTTGTTGTGCATATTTATTGGTTTTTTAACTTCTATGTCATGATTGGGGTTTTGTTCTTTTGACTGTGGTGTACAGATTTCCGTCATTTTCAGTGTTAATTGATTGTTTTGTTGTGTTACTCCCTGTAACTTTTTCAGTGTTTTTGTGGTTTTTTTCCTTGTCATGATTGATTTCGTGTTTCGTTCTTTCAAAGTGTTAAAGTGTCATAACGATTTCCCCTTCATTTTGTTCAGTTAACCAACTGTCATGACTGGTGTTAGTCATTCTGTGGTGCAGTGCCATCATGACAATTTCCATTTGACTTGGTGTTCAGTGTTAACCCCATCCTTTTGTTAACTCCCTATCATGACAGTGGTGTTCTTTTTTGTCAAGACTGTGGTGATGTTAACCCTTGTCATGACTGTGGTGTTCAGTGTTAACTCCCTATCATGACTGTGGTGTTCAGTGTTAAAGCTGGCATGAGATGGTGGCGCGTGCGTCATGACTATGTGTTCAGTGTTAAGTTATCATGACATAGTGTTCAGTGTTAACTCACCTTCAAGACTGTTGTATTCAGTTTCTTTTCTTGTCTGTGAATTTATTGTTTAAATTTAACCAACATTGTGTTAACTCTCTAGGAAAATGGAATGCTCTGTCTTTTTCTCTCGTTCTCTGTCTCTCTCTCTCTTTTTCTCTCTCTATTTGATTGGGGTTCTGTTCTCTAGAACGGGAATACGATCTCTCTTTAGTGTTTTGTTGTCTCTCTAATTCTTTCTCTTTGACTATAGTGTTCAGTGTTAACTCTCTCTCAAAAGTCATGATTTTAGTATTCCAGTTTTTTAGAAAGTAACTCACTGTCTTGTTAGATTTATTGTAGGGCGTGCAATATTTAGTGTTTTGATTTTTCATTTGGTTTGTGTTTTGTTATTTAGAAATGGAATGCGATTTCCGTCATTTTTAGATTGATCGTTTTGTTGTGCATATTTAAAGTTTTTTGGCATTTGATTGGGGTTTTGTTCTTTAGAACGGGAATACGATTTCCGTCATTTTAGATTGATTGTTTTGTTGTTGTATTTTTTTTTTTGTTTTTTTCCAATTGATTTCGGTTTCGTTCTTTCAAAAAGTAATCTCATCTCTTTTTTAGAAACCTCTCTCTCAACTTGTTAGTCTCTCTCTCTTCTAGGGCGTGCTCAAGACAATTTCCATTTGACTCTCTCATTGCCATCCTTTTTGTTATGTCTCTCTCTCTTTTTTTAGTGTCTGGGATCTCTCTCTTGTTTTGAAGGTGTGAAAAATAAAGCTGGCAAGATGGTGGCGCGTGCGTCGGTATGGTCTCTCTCTCTCTGATCTCTGGCTCTCCCTCTTTGTTGTATTCTTTTTCTCTTCTCCCTCTTTAACTCATTCCTCTCTCCCTCTGCTCTCTCTCTCTCTCTCTCTCTCTCTCCTCTCTCTCTCTCTCTCTCTCTCTCTCTCTCTCTCTCTCTCTCTCTCTCTCTCTCTCTCTCTCCCTCTCTCCTCTCTCTCTCCCTCTCCCTCTCTCCCTCTCTCTCTCTCTCTCTCTCTCTCTCTCTCTCTCTCTCTCTCCCTCTCTCTCTCTCTCCTCCCTCCTCCCTCTCTCTCTCTCTCTCTCTCTCTCTCTCTCTCTCTCTCTCTCTCTCTCTCTCTCTCTCTCTCTCTCTCTCTCTCTCTCTCTCTCTCTCTCTCTCTCTCTCTCTCTCTCTCTCTCTCTCTCTCTCTCTCTCTCTCCCTCTCTCGCTCTCCCTCTCTCTCTCTCTCTCTCGCTCTCGCTCTCGCTCTCGCTCTCTCTCTCTCTCTCTCTCTCTCTCTCTCTCGCTCTCTCTCTCTCTCTCTCTCTCTCTCCCCCTCCCTCTCTCTTCTCCCTCTCCCTCTCCCTCTCTCTCTCCCTCTCTCTCACTCTCTCTCTCTCTCTCTCTCTCTCTCTCTCTCTCTCTCTTCCTCCCTCTCTGTTTCTCTCCCTCCTCCCTCTTTCTCTCCTCCCTCCTCTCTCTCTCTCTCTCTCCTCTCTCTCTCTCCTCCTCTATCTCTCTCTCTCTCTCTCTCTCTCTCTCTCTCTCTCTCTCTCTCTCTCTCTCTCTCTCTCTCTCTTTTTTTTTTTTTTCTGTCTCTCTGTCTCTCTGTCTTTTCCGTGGAAAAGTGGAAGCATGAGAAGTGCAAAAGGAAGCAGACTGAAGCGTAAAAGATAAGTTTGAGCGTTTGGTTAAACTTAAAACGTAAGTGCCGAATATTGTATGGTATTTTAGAAATGCCTCGCATTTTAAACATATTCTTGAAACTGGAATCCCATCAAAAATAGTTAGTTTCCTAAAGTCAACATATGACTCTTCAATATGCCAAGTCATTTACAATAAAACCGTCACAGAACCCTGGAATATACTAACTGGAGTCAAGCAAGGACATCTATTATCACTCTTCCTTTTCTTGATAGCAAGGGACTGGATCATGTCAATAACAACAAAAGGACACAGAACAGGAATTCAATGGTCTCTGACTCATCAACTGGAATATATTGATTTTGCCGATGATGTAGCGCTTATATCTCATTGACATAATGATATCTCAGGACAAAACAATCAACATGGCCAAGGAAGCAGCGAAACTGTGAATGAATATAAACAAAAGGAAAATGTAAGTTCTCAGATTTAATAACTTGAATAATAACAACATCGCACTTGATGAAATGGAATTCGAAGGTGTCGGCCAGTTCACACATGTGGGCAGTGTCGTAAGCAAAACAGAAGGGACAGACCAGGATATCAGCGCCAGAATTGGGAAGGCAACAGCAGTATTTAGGACCATAAGACCGATTTGGACTTCACAGACCGCATCCCTAAAAGAAAATCCGTATTTTCAACACGAACATAAAATCATTCCTTCTGTATGTCTGTGAAACATGGCGCACCACTAAAACACCCAAAAGAAGACTTCAACCATTTATTAACACATGCCTGAGCCAAATCCTACACATCGAATGGCTTGATAAAACTACAAACGAAGAACTTTGGGAAAAGACACACCAAGAACCGATACACATACAAATTAAAAGAAGGAGATGAGGATGGCTTGGACACACCTTTAGAAAGTCACCATGAATCATAACGCGTCAGGCTTTAAAATGGAATCCACAAGGGAAGAGAGGTCGAGGGAGACCAAAGACAACACGGAGGAGGTCAACCCTGCAGGAAACTCGGCAGCTGGGCTTTTCCTGGAATGAGACAGAGATGGTGGCGCAGGACAGAGTGAAGTGGAGAGACCTCATTATGATCTATGCCCCACCCGGGGTGCAAGGGGATGGTGGCGCAGGACAGAGTGAAGTGGAGAGACCTCCATTAGCGATCTATGCCCCACCCGGGGTGCAAGGGTATAAGTAAAAAATAAGTAAGTAGTTTGCTTTCCTGCATCTCTGAAATATTTTTTGGACTGGCTAAAATGCATTGTAGTTTTAGACTACTGTATTGTGGGAAATGATGGTAGTAGCGGTTAGATTTAGAAAAGGGTGGGTCTGTTTTTCATACATTATAATTATGTATTTATATCACAGTCTACACCTCTGTCGCTGCTCATCTCTCCCACACACTTAAGGTTGTTAATGTGCACATGGTTACTACTCTGTCTTTATCTGTCTGTCTCTCTGTCTCTCTCTCTACCTATATTTGCCTCTCTTTCGCTCTCTCTGTCTCTGTCTGTATCTGTCTGTCTGTCTGTCTGTCTCTCTCTCTCTCTCTCTCTCTCTCTCTCTCTCTCTCTCTCTCTCTCTCTCTCTTTCTCTTTATTTCTGTCTGTCTCTGTCTGTCTGTCTGTCTGTCTGTCTGTCTCTCCCTCCCCTTCTCTCTCTCTCTCTCTTCTCTCTCTCTCTCTCTCTCTCTCTCTCTCTCTCTCTCTCTCTCTCTCCTCTCTCTCTCTCTCTCTCTCTCTCTCTCTCTCTCTCTCTCTCTCTTTCTCTCTCTCTCTCTCTCTCTCTCTCTTTCTCTGTCTGTCTGTCTGTCTGTCTGTCTCTCTCTATCTCTCTATCTCTCTCTCTGTCTCCTCTCTATCTCTCTCTCTCTCTCTCTCTCTCTCTCTCTCTCTCTCTCTCTCTCTCTCTCTCTCTCTCTCTCTCTCTCTCTCTCTCTCTCTCTCTCACGAAATTTGCAGCGCACGAATAAAGATAATCCAAGGCTGTATCTGTTAATAATCGTATTACTATATTTTACATTGGTGTTGTGCCAATCAGCGTTTTAGTAATGCAACTATGGACACTGCATGACGTATGGTTGCATTTCATGTGATTCCCCGGGGCTTATTTTCGTGCCATGGAATCACACAGTCGACAAATTGTCCTTTCATCTTTTCCATTTCCTGCATTTTGATCTCGGGGATGAAAGATACTAGATCTAGTTCAGTTAGTAATGATTAAATTAGTATTATCTCAACGTTTAGAATGTAATGTCCAAGAACAATGGTAAAAACACTAAATTTTGGCCTTTGGAATGGAATTTCCAGGCCTAGATTGCGACTAGATAACAGCAAGAGAAATGTTGTTTTGTTGTTGCTGTTATCGTTGTCATCATCGTTGTTGTTGTTGTTGTTGTTGTTGTTGTTGTTGTGTGTGTGTGTGTGTGTGTGTGTTTGTGTGTGTAGCATTAACGATACCCCCAAAAAAAATCGGTTTGAGAATTAACTGTTGTACAGTAGAGTGAAGAGAAAGCCTTTTACCCAACAGTTTGCATCATTGGCTACAAAAAATTGGATGAAATTAATCTTGTGTGTAGGGTGTAGCGGATTGTAATTTAATTATATTAGGTGTGGGCGATTGGCGAGCTGCGGTGGTAGGTTTTACTCCTAACATCACACTTTCAATGGCCACTGGTTACGGGGACTCGGTAGTCCAGCATTTTATCGATTTTTTTAGTAACGTCTACCCCCCCCCCCCCCCCCGCCGGTCTAGGTAGACGAATGGACATTTAGTCCCATCTGAGGCGTACGATAAAAGGAGGTGCCGTGTGCAAATTGTAACACTCTGTGTACGTTAAAGATCCCACGGCTGTTTACATGGCAGTCCGGGCAACAACAACAAAAAAAACCAACTCCGAGATCACCTTAGTTGTGGATGTGGGTAAATCAAAACAAATCAAACTCAAGCAATAGGACAAACGGAATGTGAATTTTCTGTGATTGCCAGCGAAACCGTAACGCTGATTGGTTTCCTTCTAACTCCACGTCGTACTGGGTGGATTGCACTTCTGTCTTTTGCCGATGGTGGACGGGACACAATAAAAACAGATTGATGATATCAAATTCTATCGATCACTCACTTTAGGAATTAATAGTTTCTTAGTCTTTGATTACCCCCCCCCCCTCCCTTCTGCCCCAGCTGGGGTTTGACAGCGTTGGTCCTTCTTGCGGTTGGTGGGATTTCACTTTTGCTGACCTAGTTTGTATTTTCTTTATTCGTTTACTTTTTATATATCCTTCTTGTTCTCTTACAAAATTCACATTTCCATCCTATATGAATGAGTCACTACTCAATATGAATGAGTCACTACAATAGGAATGAGTCACTCAATATGAATGAGTCACTACTCAATATGAATGAGTCACTACTCAATATGAATGAGTCACTACTCAATATGAATGAGTCACTACTTCAGGCAACACGCCAACAAGGAAATTGTTTTTGTTCTCAACATCATAAAAAAATCGTTTCGAAATAAATCGACGAACAACACTCCCCCGAACAAAAAACCCCAACACAAATCAACAACAAACAAATAACAAACGAACCCAAAAAACAAGAAAAAACAAGAAAAAGCAACCGAACATGTCATTTGACAACAAAAAAAACAACAACGAAATACAAAAAGCAACTCCAAAACTAATAGGAATCGTAAAAGAAGAAACAAAAAAGTCTAAGAGACAAAGCTGAATAAAGGGAACTCTTCTTCTTTTACTTCTATTCTATTTTATCGCTTTTTGTTTTGCTTGCTTGTTTTCTTTTTGTTTTGTTTTGATTTTTTTTTTTAGGCAGGAGTGGGCCATGTAAGTTGTGCGTAGCGGGAATCTTTTTGTGACATGCAGAAAAACTAACAGCGAAACAACACAACTACATTGGGTGTTGATAACGTGCCGGTAGAGATTTGAAAAGCTGGACAGAAAGAATTTCCAGATTTATTGTCTTCGTTTGTTTGTGTGTTGAAGATTTGGGAAATTCCACGAGGCGTTGGAATTAACGACTGCCGGTAATCGGTTGACGAAAAGCGCCTGGTGTTTGCAGGTAGGTGGGTTATGGCATGTTTTGGTCCAGGAAACGCCTGTCAGTCTACTGTAGACGATTTCAAACAGCTTATCATTATTATTATTATCATTATCATCATCATCATCATCATCATCATCATCATCATCATCATCATCAACATATAA